>JADLZL010004092.1:0-471137 GCA_015844335.1 Chrysopogon serrulatus
TAAAGTGTAACGCCGAGAAATCCTAGAAAATCTTAGGAAAAAAGTGCGAGCTCAGGATTTGATCCCTAGTGTCCATCGGGTGATCGGGCTTACATAGTGCTAGCCCATTTAACTGTGTCATGCCCTGCCGGCACCAGGGGCCCGAAGCGCGGTCCATTCACAGCCCGAAACCGGCCGTGCACGTTTACGAGCTTCGTACCGAGCTGGCCGCTAGGACCGTGGTGCCAGGTGGAGGTTCTTCCACTTCGAGTTGCGGCAGGTGCCCATCGACGCCGCCGTGGGCTCCATCTTCAGCGCCGTCTACGCCTTCCATACGCCGCTCCACCTCCTCGGCCCGACGGCCGCAGCCAGCGCCCCGCACTACGTCGTCGCCTTCCGCGGGACCATCACCAAGAAGGGCTCGGCAAAGCGGGACCTGGAGCTGGAGGTAAGCCCCGGTTCCGCGCCGCCAATGCAGGCCATCCACGACACGCTGGCGGCGGCCGCCGGGCAGCACGGCCGCGTCTGGCTGGCGGGCCACTCGCTGGGCTCGACCATCGCGACGCTCTCCAAGACCCTGGTCAGGGCTGGCGCCCCCGCCCTGCCCACATTCCTCTTCAACGCGCCGTTCGTGTGATCGTGTCCGCGCCCGCACGCCGGTGGAGCGGATCGGGGTCTCTCGGGGACCGGCGGCTGAGGCAGGGAATCCGCGTCGCCACCAACAGGTGCCTGGTTATTTGGTCCGACGTCCGAGCTGTGACAGGACGAAAACCGCGTGCGCGTGTCAGGTTCCAAAATCCCAACAGGGCCGTCTCGTGATCGGCAATCCGTCTCGTAAACGAAATCTCAGCTCCCGCGCCGAGTCCGAAGGCGCAGGCGCGACGGGCAGGTTCCAGCAGGGCCATAAAACGCGAGACAACGGCGCGGTGAGAGGCACATCAGAACAAACTACAAATCCAGCACACGCAGCACCAGCACGAGATTGCGAGAGTGCACGCTGCGCGCATCGGGAGATCATCGCGAGGAAGCTACCTAGTTGGGTGACGCACTGCACAGCATGGGGCGACGGCTCAATCTGGCGACGTCGCTCCTCGCCGTCGTCGTCGTCCTAGCCCTTCTCGCCCCGCCGTGCGCCGCCGCTCAGGTCAAGACGACCGACACGCGCTGGAGCTTCCACCTCCCTCTACCCAGCGGCGTCAGCGGCGCCGAGAGCCTCGCCTTCGACGGCAAGGGCGAGGGGCCCTACGCCGGCGTCTCGGACGGCCGCGTCCTCAAGTGGGGCGGCAGCGCCGTCGGCTGGACCACGTTCGCGCACAGCGCCAACTACAGGAAGGTCCCCCTGTGCACGGCGGGCGTGGTGCCGTCGGAGGAGACCGAGAGCATGTGCGGCCGGCCCCTGGGCCTCCAGTTCCACTTCAAGACCGGCGACCTCTACATCGCCGACGCCTACTTGGGGCTCATGATGAGGGTCGGCCCGGGCGGCGGCGAGGCCGAGGTGCTGGCGACCGGCGCGGACGGCGTCCCGTTCAACTTCGTCAACGGCCTCGACGTCGACCAGGCCACCGGGGACGTGTACTTCACGGACTCGAGCACCACGTACCCGAGGAGGTTCAACACGGAGATCATGATGAACGCGGACGCGACGGGGCGGCTGCTCAAGTACGACGCGCGGACGAGGAGCGTCGCCGTGCTCAAGGCCGGCCTGCCGTACCCGAACGGCGTGGCCGTCAGCCGCGACGGCGCGCAGGTCGTGGTCGCGCACACCGTGCCGTGCCAGGCGTTCAGGTACGTCCTCCGCGGCGCCAGGGCGGGGCAGTACGAGCTGCTGGCGGACCTGCCGGGGTACCCGGACAACGTGAGGCGGGACGGCAAGGGCGGCTACTGGGTGGCGCTGAACCAGGAGAAGCAGCGGCTGGACGCGACGCCGGCGACGACGACTCCCGCAAAGCACCTGGTCGGGGTCCGCCTCGACGCCCAGGGGTGGAGGTCGAGGAGCTTACGGCGGCCAAGGGTGTCACACTGAGCGACGTGGCGGAGAGGAGGGGGAAGCTGTGGCTGGGTTCCGTGGAACTCGAATACGTCGGCCTCGTTGCTTGAGCGGCTCCATCCGTGCCAAACTGCCAACGGTTGCTATGGTCATGTTAGGATTATATATAGGAATTAATTATGAATTGGATTAGAAAATACTAGCTGTTAGTTTATGTCGTTCTGTGACAAAGTAAAGTAATATATATACGAATACTAGTGAGTGGATTTAAACAGAATCCTTAGTATTCTTTTTGGCTGTATTTATTTATTTATTATTTATTTATTTATTTATTATATATGCTTAATATAGACCTCTTGATACGTATTCTTTTAATTGTATATTTATTATAGGTTTACTGTCAGTCGTCGTCAGACAATCATAAAACACAACTTTTTTATTATAATCTCAGAATTTCTATGACTTTTTAAAATTTAACACTGCTGTATTATAATTAGATAGATTAGATCATAATATATGAGCTTCCACCGTGACGCAAAAGTGTGTTTTTTGTCTATAATCTCGGAATTTCTATGAATTTTTAAAATTTAACACTATTGTATTATAATTAGATAGATCATCATATATGAGCTTCCACCGTGACGCAAAAGTGTGTTTTTTAGGTCAAAGGAGTGTGAAAAGGTGAAAAAAATTCACGCGGGAAATTTGGCTCCCCTAGTAGCGATCCCTTTAGAATCAGTCCTCGTTTCTGATCACTCAACTCAACATCCGTTTCTACCGCCTGGAGCCCTAGGCAGAAACACATACGTGCTCGCTTGCCGCCGACGCTGAAGCGGACCATGCATGTCGTAGAGGCTGGGCCGCCGCAGGTTCGTCCGTAGCAGGGTGAACGCCGTGGATGTACGGTAGCTCTGCAGTGGCAGAACGAACATTTTTGAATAAAGGGGCAAACGATAGCACATCGTAAATCGATGAAAGAAGAATCTTTTGATGTATCATTAAATTTTTGATAAAAAATTAGATTTCTATTAAATTTTTATGAAAATTAATTTTCTATTGAATTTTTGATGAAAAATTAAATTTCTATTGAATTTTTGATGAAAAATTAAACTTTACTGACTTTTTTATGAAAATTCCATAATAAAAAGGAAATTCATTGTTTTTTGAGGGGAGGGGGGCCATGGCCCCCGCCGCCCGCTGCCCCCCTCTGGTTCCGCCTCTATAGCTCCGGCGTGCAGCCGAACACAAGGTACGTGGAGCTGTTTTGCGCGTGGGACATACATCCAGTCGCCGAGGCACTACGATCGAGAAGACTTACGTGACCAAGGTCGGTCCGATGCTGTCTCTTCGTTTCTTCGGTTGAGTAGAAACTATGGATTAGTGACTGTGGGACCTATTAGATGACGTGGCTTCACGAAATCGCAGAGAAATCTGTTAGTGGGTTTCTCCTATTTAGGTATAGTAGATTCATTTATCTTTTTTTTTTGAGAAATCTCAATTCATTTATCTTTCCCCGTCACATTCGCCTATATGGTTTTTTTTCTAACAGTTGAGAAAAGATGCAAGACATATCCGACGGGTGACCGAGCTTACTATTGCTAGCCCATTTAACCGTGTCATGCACTGCCGGCACTATGGGCCCGAAACGCGGTCCATTCACAGCCCGAAACCCGTGCTTGTTTACGAGCTTCGTACCGAGCGCTCGAGGTGCGGCAGGTGCTTGTCGACTCCGCCGACGGCTCCATCTTCAGCGCCGTCTACGCGTTCCATCCGCCGGTCCACCTCCTCGACCCAACGGCCGCAGCCAGCGCCCCGCACTACGTCGTCGCCTTCCACGGGACCATCGCCAAGAAGGGCTCAGCAAAGCGGGACCTAGAGCTCGAGGCAAGTCCCGGTTCCGCGCCACCACTACAAGAAATGATGTTTTACATGACGTTTTTTAATGACGGTTTAAGAAATCATCATAGAAGTCTATTGTTCATTCATTAGGTGATTTATCTATGACGATTGAATGTCACCGATTATTTTAGCAATTGAGCAGTTTATCTATGACGGATAATTTCGTTTGGTCATAGATGAATCATCCAACATGGCGCTGACATGGCCAACATGGCATTGACGTGGTCTTTTTTTTTTGCGTGACCAACATGGCTGATGTGGCCTATTTGATTTTTTTCAACTGGATGGGTCCACGTCGGGGGAGGTTTAATAGGCAAAAAATAATACATGCCTGAGAATCGACCCCAGACCTCTCGGTTGAGAAGGCTGAGGCTTACCACTGAGCTATGATTTTGTTTGTGTACAATGCCGATCCATTAGTTTATTTAAACTAATTTAAGTGATTACATATTAAGGATAAGTTTGTTCATGCACGCATATGAATCATCGGGCGCGCCCGCCCCTCCCTGTTCGTCTCGCGCCGAGAGCCCGCCCATCCGTTTGTCCTTGTTCGCCTCCCGCGCCGCCCGTCCCTGTTCGGCCGGCCGCGCCCACATCCGCGCAGCGAATAGCCGGCGCCGGTGGGCGATCAATTTGCAGCAGCGTCGGAGGACATGGGCGGGGGGCGCGGGCGGTGGCGTAGGGAGGCCATGGCGGAGTTGGTGCGGGGGCGGCATACGCTGGGCTGGAGGCACAAGCGGCGTAGGGGGCGGCGACGGCAGTGGTGTTTGAGGTTGGCGTCATTGAGAGGACATTAAGGGAAGTCGATCTGTGGACTCCACGGCTCCGTGAAGGCTTTCCCCCACCGTCTCCATTGCCCGACCACACGAGCTCGCTTTAACAACAAATGAGCAGAGAGTCCACCCGAGTTCGATTGGTATGATTCTTGTTGTTGCCAAATACTTTATCCTTTTGAATGCCAATTGCCATGATTGAATGTTTGGGTGTAAGTGCAGCAGACAAGGTAGAAGTAGATTAGCTAGCTTGCCATGCATATGAGTGTAAGAGCAACGATAAGGTAGAAGTAGACCCTTTTTTTTTTTTTTTGTTAAAAGGCAAATAATTTTTTATTAGCAGCATGAGGCTGCAATAGGGAATGAATTTTGTTGAAAGGGCAAATAATTTTGTTGAAAGGGCACAGAAATTTTGAAGAACAGAGTTAGTATTGATAGCTTCATTTAGGGTAGCTTGACCATATATTATTAAATCATCAAAGAAAAAGAAGAGAATGAATTTTGGGAACCTAGGGTGATACCTTGGATATTATTGCAATCAATGTTATTTTGTAGTCTGATGGAAAGCTCATTGGCTGCAAGAACAAATAGATAGGGAGATAGGGAGCAGCCTTGCCGAATACCTCTGTGTGGATGAAAGGCATATGTAGGTTCACCATTATCAAGAACAGAGATGGTGGTCGTCGATATGCATGCATAGATAAAGGAGATAAAGTGACTGTAAACCCTTGCCTTCTAAGAGCCTCAGTAATAAAATTCCACTCAATTCTGTCAAAAGCTTTAGCAAGATCAAGTTTCAGGTTAGAATACAAAGCTAAGTGAAAGGTGTAAACATCTTAATTTGACCTTTGCCAAATATAGTCATGGCACAGTGGTGGATGCTCCTTGTGTGCATTTTAATAAACACATGTAGCCGTGTAAGGCATTTCAAACATGCGAGGTAGTGTGGTACAGATTTCGTCCTATAGAAGATATATATAGCATGAATGGATAATCATTGTTTCATCATCTTATCTGCTCTGTTATTACTATGCTTTGTAAGTCATGCAATTCAATTCAGTGATGTTCTTTGACAGTTGATGTAGTGGTTGTGGCGAGGCGACATGCATTTTCTACAATTTTTGTTGTAGATGGATAGATGTTGGGTGCATGGTGTGCTATTTACACCCCAGTATATTGGTGGTGTGAAATCTTTCATGAGCTTCATCGAGAGAGGTTTAATGAGAATGAACAAATTTTGTGCCCATGTACTTTGGTTGTTTAAACCATAAACATCTGCACCAAAATGATGTGGAGAGGCACCCTCTTTGCTCAATGGCATGTCCAAGACATATACAAGGTGGATAAACCATGGAGAGGGCAGCGATATTCATGTTTTGGAGGAGCCAATACTTGAGGATGGAAATGATAATTCTATGGAGGAACCAGTACATGATGATGGGTTGGATGGGATGTTAAGGGACCTCGTCGGCTCAGAACATGTAAATGATGATGGACATGACCTCGAAACCCATCCAATGAAGCCGCATCACGTTTCAAACATCCGATTTAAGAGGCTAAGCGTGACCTATATCCTGGCTGCACCAATTTTTCAAGGCTGATATTTGTGATCAAGCTGCTCCATGTGAAGTCATACTATAGGATCACTAACATAGCATTTCTGTATTTTTGAAGATATTGTCAGAAGCTTTCCTAGAGTTCAACACTGTTCCAAAATCATATGATGAAGCAAAGAAAATGCTCCGTGAAATAGGACTTGGTTATATATCAATTCATGTATGCCCGAACAACTGTGTGCTATTTAGGAAGACATATGAAAAGCTCGATAATTGTCCAGTTTGTGAAGCATCGAGATGGAAAGATCCTGAGAATAAGAAGGTTCCTGCAAAGGTATTACGGCATTTTCCATTGATTCCTAGGCTTCAAAGGTTGTTTGTTTCCAAGAAATCATCTGAGGAAGTACAGTGGCATAAGTTGAAGAGGAAACACAATGAGAAGGAAATGACCCATCCTGCTGATGGAAAGGCATGGGAAGATTTTGACAAGTGCTGGCCTGATTTTGCTGAAGATGCACGGAACCTAAGACTTGGACTTGCCACAGATGGTTTCAATGCTTTTAGCAACATGAGTTCATCTTACAGCATGTGGCCTGTTTTTGTGATTCCATACAACTTGCCACCTTGGTTATGCATGCAACAATCTAATTTCATGATGTCCTTGTTGATTCCCGGTCCTCGTTCACCAGGGAAGGCCTTTGATGTTTTCTTGTAGCCTCTTGTAGAAGATTTACTTGACCTATGGTCTGGTGTGGATACTATTGATGCTTTGACTGGAAAAGATTTTAAGCTTCGTGCTGCAGTGTTGTGGTGCATTCATGACTATCCAGCACTGAGTACTCTATCAGGGCGTACCACAAGTGGTTACTTTGCTTGTCTCCATTGTGACAAAAATCCTCTGTCCTATGCCATAAGGGGCAAGCTATGTTATATTGGGCACTATCGATTCCTTTCGAGAGGTCATCGTTTGCGCAAGGCCAGTGATTTTAAGTCTCTCCATGGTACTAGTGAAAAGCCAGGTACTTTCACCAGAGAAGAGCTGCTACGTTAAAGATGTTAGAGTTGGACAGAAAAGGAAGCGTTCTAGGAATCGTGTACCAATTTGGGGTAGAAGGGTTTGTTTGTGGGACTTACCATATTGGCCTTCTCTAAAGCTCAGACACAATCTTGATGTCATGCACATTGAAAAAAATGTGTGTGAAAGCCTGCTCGGTACTATTCTTGACATCAAAGGGAAGTCAAAAGACACAACCAACGCAAGGTTAGTCTTGCTGATCTGAAAATTATGAAGGAGTTGCAATTGTAGCATAATGGAGATGACTATGACATGCCTAAAGCTCGATATACATTGTCCAAGAAAAAGAAGACTCAATTTCTCAATTTCTTGAAGGATGCCAAGTTTCCAGACGGGTATGCTTCAAATATACAAAGGTGCTTAACTAGTGATGCAATCAAGAGGCAAGGCTTGAAAACCCATGACTGTCACATTCTGTTGCAAAGGATTATACCTGCTGGGCTGAGAGGGTTGTTGGACGATGATATGTATCAAACAATTGCTGAGTTTGGCAAATTTTTAGGGAATTGTGCGACCCAAAGATCTGGACAAAGATTTGTTGGCACGAATGAAGACGTAAATTTCTGTCATATTGTGCAAGCTTGAGAAAATCTTCCCCCTGCTTTTTTTGATGTAATGGTTCACCTTGCTGTCCATTTACCTGATGAGGCCATCCTTCGAGGACCTGTACAATTTGGTTGGATGTACCTAGTTGAACGCCGCTTGTATACTCTAAAGAAGTCAGTTAGGAACAAGGCACGTCTAGAAGGCTCAATTGCAGAGGCTTATGTGGCAGATGAAGCCCTCATATTCTGCTCTAGATATATGGAAGATGTGGAGACAAGGTTCAATCGGCTTCCAAGAAATGTTGGATTTTCAGATCAATCATTGTATACTATTGATGTTTTTGGGCATGGTGTTAACCTTATTGGTGCATGTGATATTTTGTACTCTGAGGAAATAGATCAGCTGGCTTGGTATGTTCTCTATAATTGTGATTAGGCCGAGATATATATAAAGTATGTTCTGAAATCTCTATCTGTGTACATTACATTCATTTGGTTTATGAAACACTGATAAGGGTTATGTAGATTTGTGAACCAGGTGTACTCTAACTTTCTCAAATAGAGAAATGACCTAAATAAAAGTTGTACATAATCATGAGTGCACCAACTTTGCAGTTCAAAATTTTGTTGATTTGAGGAAATTTACATGGCTCAAATTGGTTTGGAGATTTGAATTTTGAAGTGTTTCAATATTTTTCACACATAGTGTGTGAAAAATTCGTCAAATGGTGAAAAGGCTTTAATAAAAGTTGTAGGTAATGATGAGTCCACCAAGTTTGCTGTTCAAAATTTTTTGATTTAAGATACTATAGCATACAGAAAATGTAGTGAAACCTCTCTCGAAATTCAAATTTGAAAATTTGAAATGTAAAAAACTAATCATATTGATATATGGTCACAACAGGTGGATAGAGCTTGATTTTAGATAAATTTAGAAAAAAGATCATCTCATTTGGAGTTAGGATGAGGGAAAAAAACTGGTTAGAAATCTCATCAATCACATTAAAATCAGAAATCATGATTTTAATGTTGAAATCAAGCTCTATCCACCTGTTGTGACCATATATCAATATGACTAGTTTTTTACATTTCAAATTTTCAAATTTGAATTTTGGAATGTAGGTTGTATCAAATAAAAAGTAATTACGAAATTTTTTATCTAAATTAGTAAGGCAGTAATTAATGCATATTTAATAGATAGGAAATATTAAATAGGAAAATATAATCTTAAATTAAACCAAAACAACAGAAATTAATAAAATAAAATAAAAAATGTGTACCTGTAGGGTTTTGAATCCGGCCCAACAGACCCAAAGTGATGTGCTCTAACTATGGCGCTATGTAGGAATTTTTCGGATAAAGTGCATAATTAAATTTAATTGAACTGTTATTGCTTAGTTAAATTTTTAATTTTTTTTTAAATTTAGAGGGCGTGGGTTTCGAACCAGGGACCTCCAAGGCCAAAACCCCGCACTCTAACCGCTAGACTACTACGTGACTTTCGATTTAAAACAGCGAGTTAACTTTCTTATTCTATAGAGCTATCAGTGGCGGTTTTAGTTGAGCACCGGCAGTGAAGGACGGCATCAGTGCCGGTGCTATTTGGAACCGGCACTGAAGGGGGTCATCAGTGCCGGTTGTAGTTGGGCACCGGCAGTAAAGGTGCCCAGGTATAAATTGAAACCATTCGCGCCCCGTCCATTCAAAGCACTGACTGTCCTTCTTGCTCGACGCCGAGGGAGCCCTGCCGCTGCACACCGCCCTGCTCGCCGTCGCGCACTGCTCACCGCCGCTCCCAGGACGTCTGCGCGCACTGCACCGCCGCCTTGGCCTCCCGGGACCTCCGCGCCCGCACCGTCGTCCCCGCCCAGCGCGCTGGCGCGCCCTCGACGCGACCGCCGGCCCACCAGAGCGCACCGCCGCCGCAAAAGACCTGCGCCACGAGCACCTTCGGCCGCAAGGAAGCTGCACCACGGACCGCTGCCGCCGTCGCCATCTTCACCGACGTCACCAGACCCGGTAGGGGGAGCGCGGGCCACCGTCTTCCACCTTCTCCACGTGGGTGCGGCCAGAACGCCCTTCAAGTGCTCGATGAAATGCTACTAAGAAATTTTGTCACATTTCTTATTATTGTTGTCTATGATTTGGCATCCAGTGCTCAATGAAATGCTATTGCTATGTTTTCTATGTCCATTTTAAAGAATTTGTGTCCATGAAATATGATTATACTATATTTGTGACAATGAAATGCTATTGCTATGTTTGCATGAAATATGATTATGCTTCTTGTTTCCTCTATATGTTGCATGAAATATGAACAAACTATTGTGCTTGAAATATGATTGTGCTATTTATTGTTTGCTATATGTGTACGAAATATGATTAAGTCTACATTTCAACTTGTATGTTTATATTTGCATGACTTAATAAGAGTCTAGATTTCAATTTCTATGTTTATGTGTTTGCATAAAATTAAGTCTAAATTTCTTGCTATATGTTTATATTTGCATGAAATGGAGGCTATAAATATAGTGACTCAAATGCTAATTCAATTGATTACTTTGCTTCGGCATAAGTATGATGATGCATTAATTATATCAAGCTCAATTAAATTGTCTCAATCTTTAGGCAACAATGGAAAAACGGTATATAGTGTTCGTTGACCGTACCCTAGGCATCTACCGTATTTGGAAAGAGTGCCATCCCCAAGTGAATCGCTACCCGAGTGCGTTGCACAAGAGATACGACAAAAAATCTGAAGCAACCGCGGCCTACCATGCATATATGGCACGGTGTGCAAACCGTGTTCCCCAAGCACAGCACCGTGTAGTTCCTCTACACGCAGCGAAATTGGAGACTGGAGACAAGGCTGTCGCCGTAGATAGGAATGTCACTACTGTTGCGTGGAAGGATATCATCATTTTATTGCTAGTTATGGTCATTGCCTTTTTTATTTGGAGGTTAATGTAGAGTACACGAGTAATTCATATTGCTGTACAGACTTGTAGTACGTAAGTGGAAGGTCATTGTAATTTATTTGTGGCTTATGAAGTTCTAAATTGGTGTATTAAATATATGTTAATTGTGTTTTCTAATATATGGTTTGTGTTATTCCATGTAGCCAAATTAAACAACCCACTCTTCATCGAGCCATCTAGACAGAGGCGTAACGATGACTATTCATCGCCGCCAGAGTTCACCGGTCGCCGAACTAGTAGGCAAGAACAAGAAGCGGCTAACAACAATGCGACAGACCCACCTGAAGGGCCACAAATTAGGACGACAAACGCAGGTGGCAATGATGATGGTGATGAAGCATGGACCCCTAGCAGTTGCCTCTAGCTTGACCAAGACGACGAGGTATATTTGTCGTCATAATTAAATGATTACCTGTCGGGGGCCAAACTACCGGCCTGTTAAGCCCCCGGCTAAATAAAGATTAAACAAGCCTTAAAAAGCCCAGGACCGGCCCACAAAAGCCGGACCAGGCGGGACAACGCCCAAGAGCCCACTAGAAGGCCGCGGGGCGGAAGCCCATGGGGGCGCCAAGGCGCGCAGGCGCGACCCCCCAGACGCACGCCCCCCCCGCGACCCCGGGGCGCTCGACTCGCACGACCCCCGGCGGAAGTCTAGGGAACTCCCGGGGTCGCGACCCAGAGGCGCGGCTCGCACGACCCTGCGCGGGCGTCTTCACGGAGAAGCCGCACGGGGCTTGCACCTCACGGCTGGCCATGACCCCACGACCCGCACGACCGGTCAAGGCTTCGATCGCTCTGTCTGCGCCCCGCGCAGGGCATAGGCGAGGGGCGCCTTGACTACACTGTGCCTCGGCGCAAGGTATGGACGCAGGAATCAGCGACACTGTTAGCCAGAGCAGGGCGTGGCCTGGCCCTTGACCGCACTGTTGGTCAAGGGCAGGGCATGGCTCGGCGTCTAATCACCTTGCAAAGCTGACAGTCCGGGTGATCTGACCGTCGCGACCCATCCTCGAACTGTACGACATCATTAACTCCGGGATAATACTCCAAACGCTCTAATCAACTGTTCAACCTCTCCGTCCACTGTTAAGGTATGGGTGAACGCTCCGGTGATGCGACCTCACCGACGACCAAGCCTGATCAACGCGTGCGGCGCAAGGAAGAAGGACGTCCCGACCCTAGGAAGGCAGACGCGCCACTCCACCACTGTCCTTTTTTCTTTTTTCACACGACACGCCCATGTCTTCTTCATGTAAGGCCGCTCCCTCCCTTCATCTATAAAAGGGAGGGCGAGCCATTTCCTAGGACAAGTTCGAATCATACAGCAAAAACCACCGTTCGCACACCACTCACACGCCATGATATTGGCACCACGCTCAATCAGAGACTTGGGAGATCCTCCCCCTCTCGAACCGGTTGTAACCCCTACTACGAACCGCCGCTAAGTAACACGATCCTGTCGAACTGGACGTAGGGCCTCACGCCTGAACCAGTATACTTCCCGTGTCCTCTTAGCGAACCATCCGGGTATAAACGCGCATCTATAAATTTACTAGTTGGTGCTTTCACAAAACACCAACAGTTGGCGCGCCAGGTAGGGGCCTCGCGCGTTTCGTCTCCAAAACCCAAAGATCCGGATGGCCAAATCCAACGATCTTCAGTTCCCTCCCGGCAGCCATGTCCGATTTGGGAACCTCAACTTTATCAGCGTCGGGGTGGATTACGACATGATGCTCCTTCCCCCCGACGCCAACATCGACGCCATCTCCAGCGTCGCTCACCGACTTACGCCTCTACGACGACAACCAGGCACAGCGCGGCAACGCCAGCAGGTCAGCTCTCCGGTGCAGGATGCAGGGGAAGGGGCCGCTGCAAAAACCAGAGCGCCCGCCGCCGCCGGGCGCAGCCCAAGAAGGAACCACGACACCTCTCCAACACGCCCGCGCCTGACGTCGCCACAGTCACCACCAAACCCGGCGCAAGGATCGACGACGGCAACCGGCTCCACGGCATCCGCGACAACGACAACGGGTTCCAAGATCCGGAGGCACTGTTCCACTTCCTCAGCGTCTGCGACTACCTCCTCAGCGACTATGGCAGCGACGACGATGACGGCTACGAACTCACCTGGCCGTAATCCCGGCCATGATCGGTAGAATCAGTAAACTCGCCTCTCGGCTAAATTCCCGCGCAAGTTACATTTATCCCATTTTACTCGCTTTATGTAAACATTTAAGTTCTCACATTAAGTCGGCACCGCAAGTTTGTACTTAATTACGAAATCAACTCGTGTGTAACAAGGTCCGAAAACAGGACCGGGGTTTGCAGGCCTGCCCGCGAAGGGATCACGGCCGCCCCGGACCAACGGAGTGAGGGGCGACCCGAGAAAGAAGCCTACTAGCGGCCTAATTTCCGAGCACGCGAAGTGATTAGGGCTTTCTCGGGCCGTGTTCGAGTCCAAGGTTGATCTCTTCCCCCAGCATGTGAAGATAGGCCGCTGCCTGATCGAACCTTTGTCTTTGTGTCCCGTGGCGCAAGCTGCATATTAAGCTTGACCACCAAGAGTCCCTCGAATGATGAGGATGATGTCAATCTTTCACCTTTGACGGATCTCATGACCAAGTTTCCTCCCAATTCATGATACGCCTCGGCTCATTCCTCCGCTTCAACCCCTAGACATGAGAATTCTCCTCCACCCTCCGTCACCCCTGCAAGGAATGTGCCTGCCCCTTCCCCCGCTTGTCAACCCCCGAGCAATGTGGGGCCTCCCCGCCTCCCCCATCCTTCATCTCTCGGCCGGAACACATGATAATCCTAGACCCTCCCCGGCTAAAATCAAAAGAAGTCGCAACGCACGTAGATCCCACATACTAGATCTAGAACAGCAAGATCCTCCAATTCCGTAGAAGAGATGCCAACAAAGGAAAGAAAAACAATTGAGCTGGGAGTATTACATCTACGATGAAGGAGAAAGACATAGAATTGCTCAAAACCTGCATGCATGCAACGCATTTTTGAAGAAACTATGGTAGCCTCGCTATGGACGATCACGTAACCGAGTATGACATGACAAGCAGCAGTTGTCGCCTCAAAGCCCAGCTAGAGATATATATATTGATGGAGCAGTAATCCACGAATCCAACCCTAGAGGATGCTACGCCATATATTATGATAGTGTTCAGCTTTGAAATGGCAAAAACCAAAGCATACTAGTATCAAAGAGGTCTAGATTTGCCTGGAAACACCTGGAGCGTATAAAAGTGTCTCTTTAGAACACGTATGCTGATTTACATAATGCTTTTTACTTGGCCAAGCAACTCAAAACAGTATCTAGCTGGATTGAAGCTATTATTCCTACTTGAGAAGTCTCTTTGATCATCCCGAGGAAACTATGCGCCTGTAAGTTTTGAACACTGCTCGTGTTTGACCATCGATAGCTCACTCGGGGTTCCCAGAGCAGCTGATCTCGTGACCTCAGCGAACCACTAGGAACTCATGGCTTTCACGCAAGAGACACACGGTTTATCCCGGTTCGAGCCTCGTCGCCGAGTAAAAGTTTCACCCAAATGGGCCTAGCTCTTGGCCTATGCGTTGGATTGATGTGTATGATTGTGTGTCGTTTCGTTCTGCCTGAGCACAGTAGGGTGCTCCGCCTCTTTATAAGAGGAAAAGAGCCGTAGCTATGGTTTCTAATCCTAGCTCGATCCATAGGAAGTGTTCTCGTCTCGATTCAGAGGTTACTTTCTATTTGCTCTAACTAGGATGATCCTCGTAGTTTCTACTCGATCCGTCTTCTTGCCTTTTGTCCCGACTGGGATCGTGGCCGTGAGTAGCCGCCTATGTCCCAGATCGACAAGTCTCCCCCGAGTATTTCAAGTAGAACTCTGGGAGCGCCTCTTGCTTCTGTAGTGAGGCTTCAAGTGGTCTAGCCAAGAATTGTCCCTCTTTGTGCGCCGTAGGTGCACTCATTGAGTGTAGCCCCCTGAGCGCCTTGCTGCTTATTTATAAGTAGCCGGAGGATCTTGAGAAAAAGAAAAAGTTGAGGGTATGCC
Organism: Chrysopogon serrulatus; assembly: GCA_015844335.1. NCBI lineage: Eukaryota > Viridiplantae > Streptophyta > Magnoliopsida > Poales > Poaceae > Chrysopogon > Chrysopogon serrulatus. The sequence continues at coordinate 14,845 of JADLZL010004092.1, forward strand.
TCCGTGAGCCCCGAGCCTTCGCTCTGAAGTGCTGTTTTTGTCGAAAAAGAAGTCTGGGCGATGGCTAGTTGACGTGCGCCCATAGGCGCACTCATTGAGTAGCCCCCGAGCCTCTTGCTTTTTGGAACAAAGAGCCGAGGGTCCTGAGTAGTATGATGGCTTTGAAATTGTAGCCCTGAGCTTGAATTCTTCTCTCAAAGGTAGCTCGGATGGTGGCTTGATCGACGTGGCGCCATTGGCGCATCTAATGAGTGGAAGCTGAGCCTCTTTGCAGGTGGAACAAAGAACCGAGGGTCCGTAGTAACTTTGATAGCTTGGAAACTGCAGCCCCTGCTTTCTTTCCTCGAGTTCCTTCTCAGCCGTTCACGAGCTTTCTTTTCGAGTTCTTCTTTTGTATAGTAAACGGACACTGGCTCGCGACTTTGCTTTTACCGCCCTTATGTCTGCTTTTATGCTGGACGCTGGCGCGTGGTCTAAAGGCTTTTTACCTGTGCCGATATGCCCTGGAATATACTCGTCGTTGCTCTCTTTTACGCTCGCCTTCTTTTATTGTCCCGGTCAATGCTTCTCCGAACTGGTGAGCTTGGTCCATGTGCACCTACTTGGCCTATAAATTGCACTTCCCTTTCGGTTGTTTTCGTAATCTTGTAGTATGCTTCTTCCTCGTGTGACAATGATAGTTTGTGAGGTTGAACAGCAGCTTCTTTCTTGCTCCTTCCAATATGGCTCTATTTAGCTAGTAGTATAGCATTCTGAGATAGATCAGAGGCGTACTCAATCCCTCGAGTAGCATTGTGATTGAGGCTCAGCCCGGTAGGTAGAAGAAGTCTTGATGATGTGCCCTATGTCAGGTTATTTTGCACTCTTAGTTCTTCTTTCCACTGCTGCACATATGCTCTGCGTGCAGGCTGCCGAAGCCGCGATTAATCTTTCTGGGCCTATGCGGGTGCAGCATCGCCCGACCGCCGATGCGATAGTCGGGAGCTCCTTTGTTCACATGGGGTCTGCGATCCGACTTGTTTTGTCCTCGTGTTTATGGTTGTCCGCCGCCGAGCCGAATTTGTTTTTGATTGATATGAAGACCCGTGATATATTTTAGTAGACTTGTTTTTGGCCTCGAGTTACTGGCTTCCTTTCGACCGGAGTTGCTGGTGGCCTACTTTGTTATGATAATATCGGCAAAGCTATCTTCTTTTCGTAACTCGCATAGTATTTTATCAAGCAGGGTAACGGATACGGACCGTTATCCCCGTGATTTGAGGGTTTACCGGGCCTTTCCTCGTTATCGCGCCTTTGTATCCGCTGGCCTTTTTACAGTTCTCCTAAGTGGGTCTTTTAAGACCGGTCTATAAATTAACGTGCTACCGTTTCTTCTTTCTTTACCTTGCCTTGCTTTCCCCAAACTCCTAGCGCGAGAGGCTCACCTTCCATTAGGCACTAAGTACCTAAGTGAGCCCACTAATTCCTTGAGATTACGTCGAGAGCACACCCAGCGGGAGAACTCGAAGTTCCACAATTTCACCGGGATGCACATTGAGTCGGAGCTTACATCATTTAATCCATTTCGTACAACAAGGGTTCACAAATTTATTCATTACAATACCCGAGTTGAGTGCGGAATTAAAACAGCGGAATAGAAATAAACATCTAGCGGAAGCGATACAAGGATTCCGTGCGTGCCCACGGATGAATCCTCCACACAAGAGCTACTCCTCAAAATTTGAACTGCAGCGGGGGAAGATAAACCCCGAGTACACAATGTACTTCGCAAGACTTACCCGAATGGGAAGTATATATATCCCGACTCTCAAGGATATGCAATAGGCTTTATGGTGAGTGGTTTTGTTTATTTTGCAGAAAAGCATTACTAAGCATAAGTCCTTATTCCCATATTATTAGCCCGGATTTTTTAGTAGGTTAGCTATCCAAGCTATGTAAGCACCTATACTACTCTCAAGCAAGTGGTAAGCAATCGAGTCTCTTTTCATCCATCTTTCATCTTCCATTTCTTACTACATTTTGCGGGAATAAAGTCCGCGGGCCGTACCGTTCATTGAACATGATTCGCGAATCAATTTGCCCATTTGGGTGCCCCGAGACACACTCCCGCCTGCATCCTCGACCTGGCCGCGAGAACAACTTGCTTTCCCCTGCCGGGGCTCCAGGTCCCCGTCAGGTACTTGGACTCAAGCTCCCGACATTACATGCCTATCCATGTAATACGGTGCAGGACCTCCACCATCCCGCCCCCAAACGGCCCGGTCCGGGACGAGCGGAACCCAAGACAAGAGAGAGCAAGCCTTAGGAAGCTCCCATAAACACGTATGTGTTCGGGACAAGGAGGAGTGCGGGTTTAACCTTCAACCCTTAGCAATCGGTCCTTAACCGACGCGGACAGGAGAAACCGTGTAACCAAATTAAGCACTGTGGCCGCAGGACATAACTTGTCACACACCACCAAGAACCATACCATATCCCCTGCCCGGGTCAACATATTCCTTTTTCCACCATTTATCATGAGAGTAAAGCATCCTCCTACTTGTGAGTAACGGCGGGTTACTCACGCTACCGACAACCTAAGCATAGCATCTACTCGAGCCTATCATACTAGTAAGACTCATAGGTAGATATATATATGCAGGTGGGTTCCATAACAATTCCCAAAACGTAAATGCAAACATGTAGATATTTGAAGATTCATAAAATATAGGTTATGCACCGGGGCTTGCCTTGGGTAGGCGGTCGGTGTGGTCGCCCGCCACTTGCTCACGAAACTCACGGGACTCTGGAACACCTCCGGTCCTGGAATCTCCTCCACGTACTCTTCTATCACCTCCTCGAACTCGACGTCGTCGGGGAGGTACAACACGGACTCGTTCTCTACATGCATGCGATGATGATGCAATAAGCAAACGGCAACAACAACTCTTAAAGAGAAACACCACAAGCTAATCTAACAGCTAACTCTAATGGCTAACATGATTAACTAGTTATCGTACTCATAAAGCATTATTTCATGATACCTAAGTGGTTGCTATCTTTCTAACCATTTTAATATATATACCCACTAGGGTTTATCATCTACCTTATTAAACTAGCTACTACAGAGCTATAACAAATACCAGAGACACATGACGACTTACTGAAACTACTGCATAAAAGCATAGAGCAAGAACTAATTATCTAAATGCCATGATAAATCACTTTCTAAATTATTCTACTAAAGGCAAGGTATTTGAAAGTAATTAAATACTCTTTTAGACTACAACAGAACTGCACAAACTAATTACACCAACAGATAGATTATGAATTTAGGAAACTAACAAAATTGGTTTCATCATTTTTGGATTTTTCTACTATTTTATATGATTTTCCAAACATCAGCTCGAGAAATTAAAAAGGAAAAGCTATTCTTATTCAGCCGCGGGAAAAAGGGAAATGCTTTTCGGCCAGCGCTGCCCATCACGGGCTCGGCCCACGCGCGCAGCGCTGGCCCGCGGCGGGGGGGAGCCCAAGGCTGGCGCTTTTGCACAAGACACCCCGTGCTTTCTAAGAAACTACGAAGCACTGCGCGACACTATTGTGCAAGACACATACCTTGCAACTAACACCCCTCGCTATTTCTCTCCTTTACATCGGGGAGGTCCCCGGCGGCGGAAGGCCGACGACGCGACGCGAGCACGGCGACCAGCGGCTCGGCCGGCCACCGAGACCCTGCCGGCGACCGCGAGACGCTGGCGCTACCTAAGCCTAGGACTCGCACAAGCCTAGGGCACCTAAAGCGCGGCTCGGGACACGGGCAAGAAGCCACGGCGGGCGCGGCAAGGCATGTCGCGGTCGGGCGGCGGCACGGCCGCTTCCGGCAAGCCAGAGCAGCAACCCGCTCAACCATCTAGCATTAATCGACCAAGAGATTACCCCGAACCTTGCTGCGGTGACGATTGAGTCGGAGAAGCGCCGAGGAGGGTTGACCGCGAGCGAAAGAGAGCTCGTTGGCGCCGCCGATGGACACGGCCGCGCCACCGACCAAACACCTCAGCAGCGACTCCGGGGTGGTGCGCATGCTGAAAAAAAGGAGCTCACGGCGAAACCGGTGGTGTAGTTTAATTGGGTTCTATGGCTGTGGGTGATTGGCAATTTGGAAACGCTTTTTCGGCTCACCGGCACCGGCGGCTACGAGAACTCCAAATTGGAGCTCGTCGTGGCTTTATCTGCGAAGGGGTGAGCATGGTAGCTGCAGCGTGGACTGGCGAACAGTGGGGTGTGTACCCGACGGCTTGGCATGCTTCCATTTTTGCCTAATCCTATAATGCCCGACGCCCACGCCGGCCGAGAGGAAGGACGGAGTGACGGCGGCACAAATGGGAGGACGGCTCGGGCGTCGCTTCCAGGCGGTCAGCGCTACAACGACGAGGGCAAAGCGACACGGCACACGGGCGCAGGAAGAGGACAACGGCGCAGAGCAGCAAGGCGACTTGGCAGCAACGCCGCCCCGCCGGGAGAGTGGTGGCGGCTGGGGCCGCGCGTCAGGACGACGGAGGACGACGCGACGCGAAGCGACGGCTGGTCGACAGGATTTGCAGCAGCGGCGCTGCGGTCGACACGGCGGAGTGATGCCAGCGTGTCGGCCTCGACGCATTGGGACGCGTGCCCACGCGGTCACCGCGCCCACGGGGGCCAAGAACAGAAGTACCCTGCTGGCTTTTTAAACTAGACCGCCGTGTCTCTGCTGTGCGCTGTTGCTTCAACCCTGTCGGCCAAGTCGTCGCTCGCGTCGCGTCGTCCTCCGTCGTCCTGACGCGCAGCCAGCCGCCACCACTCTCCCCGGCGACGGGACGTCGCCGTACTGCCGCGTCGCCTTGCTGCTCTGCGCCGTTGTCCTCTTCCTGCGCCCGATGTGCCGTGTCGCTTTCCCCTCGTCGTTGTAGCGCCGATCACGGAAGCGACGCCGAGAGGCCGTCCTCTGTCGCTGTGCCGCCTGTCTCCGTCCTTCCTCTCGGCCGACGGGCGTCGGGCCGCTGCCAAGTTAGGCAAAAAATGGAAGCATGCCTGCCGTCTGGCACACACCCCACTTGTTCGCCAGGCCCACGCCGCAGCTACCATGCTCACCCCTTCGCACAGATAAAGCCACGACGAGCTCCAATTTGGAGTTCTCGTCGTCGTCGGTGCCGGTGAGCCAGAAAAGCGCGTTTCCAAATTGCCAATCACCCACAGCCATAGAACCCAATTAAACTACACCACCGGTTTCGCCGTGAGCTTTTTTCAAAGATGCGCACCACCCCGAGAGCCGCTGAGGTGTTTGGTCGGGTGACGCGGCCGTGTCCATCGCCAGGCGCCAACGAGCCTCTGCCGCTCGCGGTCAACCCTCCGGCGCTTCTCCGACTCAATCGCCACCGCAAGCAAGGTTCGGGGTAATCTCTTGGTCGATTAATGCTAGATGGTTGAGCGGGTTGCTGCTCGCTTGCCGGAGCGGGGTGGGCCAAGCTGCTGACCGCGCAAGCAAGCCCTCCGCCGTGGCCGGCTATGCTGCGCCGTGTCCCGAGCCGCGCTTAGGTGCCCCTAGGCTTGTGCGAGTCCTAGGTTTAGGTAGCGCCGCTGCCTCGCGCCGGCCAGTGGTCTCCGGTGGCCGGGCCGAGCCGCCGGTCGCCAGAAGCTCAAGGTCGCGCCAAGGCCGGTCCGGGACCTCCCCGATGTAAAGGAGAGAAGTAGCAGGTGTTAGTTGCAAGGTATGTGTCTTGCACAATAGTGTCGCGCAGTGCTTCGAAGTTTCTTAGAAGCACGGGGTGTCTTGTGCAAAGCGCCAGCGCCGCTGGCTCCCCCCGCTGCGGGCCGCTGGCAACAATGGTGGGCCGAGCCCGTGATGGGCCGCGCCGGGCTGAAAAGCATTTCCCTTTTTCCGGCTGAATAAGAATAGCTTTTCCTTTTTAATTTCTGAGCTGATGTTTGGAAAATCATATAAAATAGTAGAAAAATCCAAAAATGATGAAACCAATTTTGTTAGTTTCCTAAATTCATAATCTATCTGTTGGTGTAATTAGTTTGTGCAGTTCTGTTGTAGTCTAAAGAGTATTTAATTACTTTCAAATACCTTGCCTTTAGTAGAATAATTTAGAAAGTGATTTATCATGGCATTTAGATAATTAGTTCTTGCTCTATGCTTTTATGCAGTAGTTTCAGTAAGTCGTCATGTGTCTCTGGTATTTGTTATAGCTCTGTAGTAGCTAGTTTAATAAGGTAGATGATAAACCCTAGTGGGTATATATATTAAAATGGTTAGAAAGATAGCAACCACTTAGGGGTATCATGAAATAATGCTTTATGAGTACGATAACTAGTTAATCATGTTAGCCATTAGAGTTAGCTGTTAGATTAGCTTGTGGTGTTTCTCTTTAAGAGTTGTTGTTGCCGCTTGCTTATTGCATCATCATCGCATGCATGTAGAGAACGAGTCCGTGTACCTCCTCCCGACGACGCCGAGTTCGAGGAGGTGATAGAAGAGTACGTGGAGGAGATTCCAGACCGGAGGTGTTCCAGAGTCCTGTGAGTTTCGTGAGCAAGTGGCGATCGACTCACTGACCGCCTACCCAAGGCAAGCCCCGGTGCATAACCTATATTTTATGAATCTTCAAATATCTACATGTTTGCATTTACGTTTTGGGAATTGTTATGGAACCCACCTGCATATATATATCTACCTATGAGTCTTACTAGTATGATAGGCTCGAGTAGATGCTATGCTTAGGTTGTCGGTAGCGTGAGTAACCTGCCGTTACTCACAAGTAGGAGGATGCTTTACTCTCATGATAAATGGTGGAAAAAGGAATATGTTGACCGGGCAGGGATATGGTATGGTTCTTGGTGGTGTGTGACAAGTTATGTCCTCGCGGCCACAGGCTTAATTTGGTTACACGGGTTTCTCCGTCCGCGTCGGTTAAGGACCGATCGTTGCTAAGGGTTGAAGGTTAAGCTACGACCTCCTTGTCCCGAACACATACGTGTTTATGGGAGCTCGGAAGGCTTGCTCTCTCTTGTCTTGGGTTCCGGCTCGTCCGACCGGCTATTTGGGGGCGGGGATGGTGGAGGTCCTTGCACCGTATTACATGGATAGGCATGTAATGTCGGGAGCTTGGAGTCCAAGTACGGACAGGGACCTGGAGCCCTGGGCAGGGGAAAGCAAGTTGTTCTCGTCTGTGTCGAGGATGCAGGCGGGGAGTGTGTCTCTCGGGGCACCCAGCTGGGCAAATTGATTCGCGAATCGCTGTTCAATGAACGGTACGGCGAGGACTTTATTCTGGCAGCGTAGTAAGAAATGGAAGATGAAAGATGGATGAAAAGAGACTCTGATTGCTTACCACTTGCTTGAGAGTAGTATAGGTGCTTACATAGCTTGGATAGCTAACCTACTAAAATCCGGCTAATAATATGGGAATAAGGACTTATGCTTAGTAATGCTTTTCTGCAAATAAACAAAACCACTCAGCCATAAAGCCTATTGCATATCCTTGAGAGTCGGGATATATATACTTCCCATTCGGGTAAGTCTTGCGAGTACATTGTGTACTCAGGGTTTATCTTCCCTGTTGCAGGTTCAGCTTGAGGAGTAGCTCTTGTGTGGAGGATTCATCTGGTGGGCACAGACGGAATCCTTGTATCGCTTTCCGCTAGATGTTTATTTCTATTCCGCTGTTTTAATTCCGCACTCTGAACTCTGGTATTGTAATGAATAAATTTGTGAACCCTTGTTGTACGAAATGGATTAAATGATGTAAGCTCCGTACTCAATGTGCATCCTGGTGAAATTGTGGAACTTCGAGTTCTCCCGTTGGGTGTGCTCGACAGAATCTGCGTGAATTAGTGGGCTCACTTAGGTACTTAGTGCCTAATGGAAGGCGAGTACCTCTGGGAGCGTATTAATTCAGGCGGTTCTGCCACAGGTGGTATCAGAGCATAGTTGAGTATTCAGAGCTTAAGAACCTATTTCAAAAAGTTAAAACTTGACCCACAAAAGTCTTTTCAAAAGATAGGACGTGGTTCTTTGCGTTTAGAAGTATAGGCCCATAGCTATGGTTATGTATCTAGGGTAGTGGCACTATTTTAACTAATCAGTTTCTGCAGGTACACTAACTTGCGCCGACGTAAGAATCGATTAGTATCCGCAAGTGAGTGTGCGATGTGCCAAAGTTTTTGCGTGCCACTATATTTCGGCTTGAGTGAACGAATAGGTCGAGCATGCATCATTAAAAGTAATTAAACTTCTTATGCTTAAGCTTCCCCTCACGTGAACCTCAATAATTAATAATTACTAAAAATAATTGCTCTCATCCAAGTCTGAGTCTAAACTCTAAAAGATGTTGATCTAGCCTTATCAGTTTTCTCAGTCTCTTGCTCCGAGTTGGAAGATCCGGTTACTGATTTTCGGATGGTCTGCTTGCAGATGAGGGTTCCCTCTGAGCGTGGCAGCTACAGTGGTGGAGACGGGCAGGGCCATGAGGTCCACGAGGAGGTTCAGGGGTGGTGGCTGGGGTGCCGGTGGAGACGGGGCAGCCCGGGGTCATCAGCCACCACCACCACCACCGCCGGCTCCCCGACCTTCGCGGAGATGATGGCGGAGATGGCAGCTGCCGCCGAGACTCGGCCGTGCCTTGGAACTGATGGCACAGGCGATTGAGGACTTCCCCGCCACGGCAACGGTGGGAAGGGAGGTGGAAATGGTGGGTTTGGAGGCGGTGGTCTGGAGGAGGAGAAGCCCTGTACCTACAAGGACTTTGTGGTGACGCAGCCACCTACTTTCACCCCGTCCGCAGAGCCTCCGGATGCGGAGCATTGGCTTCGTGGTCCGGAGCGAAGTTCTTGCCGCTCTCCGAGGATCACAGATGACCGGAGGGTGCACTTCGCCGCCAGCAGAAGCTGCAGGGGTCCGCGGCGCTTGGTGGGACACTTTTACCGCCATGCGGCGTCCGGGTCTGGTGACTTGGGATGAGTTCTGCATCGCTTTTTCGTCAAGCACTTTGTTCCCGTTGGCCATCCGAACAGAAGCTCAAGGAGTTCATAGATTCGAAGCAAGGGAACATGTCCGTGATGGACTATGTTCATAAGTTCAACTATCCGCCCCATTAAGATTTGGCAACCGGGTGGACACCGATGAGAAGAAAATGGATTGTTTCAACCGTGGTCTTACCGCCCGATGCAAGAGAAGCTGTATAATCGGAAATTACCGCACTTTTGGGGAACCGATGAATGCTGCCATTACCATGGAAGGGTTGCGGCGTGAGACACAAAAGCGCAGTGGAGCGGGGAAGAGAGCAGCCTACGGGTTCTTCTAGTCACCAGCACCATCGGAAAGTCCAGATGGTTCAGAGGGCACCTCACCACTCTCCCCGGAGGACAGCAGTCATACCGGTCTCAAAGAGCCCGGCCCGGTGTTGTACCCGCCTCGCATCGTACACCCACTCGGCGATCCACAAGCAGACGCAGTAGCCTCAAAGAGCCTCGAGGGACAGCAAAGTATCCACCTCATCGTGGTCGGGGAGGCAAGTAAAGGCGGTGTCACCCAATGCATGTTTCAAGTGTGGCAAGGAAGGTCACTTTATTCAGAATTGTCCGCAGAACCAGCCTTCTCGGTCTTGCCTAACTCCCGTTTAGTCAAGAGGACTTTCATTAAGAAGAAGATGCCCGCCACCACTCGGGACATGTTAACTACACCGAGGCGGAGGAGCTTCCACGTGGAGAGCCCGTGATGGCTGGTATGTTCTCCATCAACTCACATCCAAAGATTCGTGTTGTTTGATTACGGTGCATCACATTCATTCATGAGCATGGGGTATGCACTAAGGAACAGTATTCCCATGGTGGAAATGTCATTTGCCTATAAGATATTGACAAGGGAGCACATCTGTGCATTAATACCCGGACCGAGACGTCGGTGTAGTGCTAGCTACCCACCCCTATCGTGTCAGTTTTCGATATTGCCCGGTCAGGGGTTAGATGTGATTCTTGGGATGAACTGGATGCAAAGCAAAATAGAGTAGTCCTAAACCTTGAGCGGAGAGCGCTTGAGATGAAGCTCCCTTCTTCCGAGGATAGAATGACTCTTCTCATACCACCAGTTCAGTCTCTCATCGGTGGTTGCCCATGTTGAAGCCTCTGGCGATCTTGCTTCTATTCGGTGGTATGTGAGTTTCCCGATGTTTTTCCCCGATAAGCTTCGGGGTTGCCACCGATAGGGAGATAGAGTTCACCATAGATTTGGAGCCCGGGACTGTTCCCTGTGTCGCGCGTCCTTACCGTATGGCCCCACCGAGTTAGCCGAGATGAAAAAGCGTTAGATGAGTTCTTTGAAGGATCGTTTTATCCGGCCCTAGCTCATCACCTTGGGGTTGTCCAGCCATCTTTGTGAAGAAGAAGGATGGTACTCTTCGTATGTGTGTAGATTATCGCCCTCTTAATGCGGTAACCATTAAGAACAAGTATCCCTTGCCTCGCATCGATCTCTTGTTTGATCGGTTTATTTGGTGCTAAAGTGTTCTCCAAAATTGATCTTCGTTCGGGTACCATCAAATCAAAATCCGACCCGAAGATATCTCCAAAACAGACCTTCTCTACTAGGTACGGTCTTTATGAGTACCTAGTCATGTCTTTTGGCCTCACCAATGCTCCTGCTTTCTTCATGTATCTCATGAATTCGGTCTTCATGCCGAATTAGATAAGTTTGTGGTGGTCTTCATTGATGATATCCCCGATATATTCCAAGAATGAGCAAGAGCATGCGCAAAGATCTTCGAAAGTGGTGTTGACTGATCGCGTGAGCACCGGTTGTATGCCAAGTTCAGCAAGTGTGCATTTTGGCTAGATGAAGTGCAGTTTTTGGGGCATGTCTTGACTCTGAAGGTATCTCTCGTAGATCCTAGCAAGGTGCAAGATGTCTTAAATTGGCGGTCTCGAGTCGCCCCATCAAGTTCGTCGAGTTCTTGGGTTTAGCTGGTTATTATCGGCGTTTCATTCCGGACTTCTCTAAGCTAGCCCAACCCATTACCAATCTGCTTCGAAAGGATTGCAAGTTTGTGTGGACTTACGCTTGTGAGGAAGCTTTTCGGACTCGAAGAAGTTACTCACCTCGCCCCGATCCTTGCTCAACCAGATATTGAGAAACCTTTTGATGTGTACTGTGATGCATCCAAGACGGGACTCGGTTGTGTGCTTATGAAAGATGGATGAAAAGAGACTCTGATTGCTTACCACTTGCTTGAGAGTAGTATAGGTGCTTACATAGCTTGGATAGCTAACCTACTAAAATCCGGCTAATAATATGGGAATAAGGACTTATGCTTAGTAATGCTTTTTACGCAAATAAACAAAACCACTCGACCATAAAGCCTATTGCATATCCTTGAGAGTCGGGATATATATACTTTCCATTCGGGTAAGTCTTGCGAGTACATTGTGTACTCGGGGTTTATCTTCCCCATTGCGGTGGTTCAGCTTGAGGAGTAGCTCTTGTGTGGAGGATTCATCCGGTGGGCACAATGCACGGAATCCTTGTATCGCTTTCCGCTAGATGTTTATTTCTATTCCATTTGTTTTAATTCCGCACTCTGAACTCTGGTATTGTAATGAATAAATTTGTGAACCCTTGTTGTGCGAAATGGATTAAATGATGTAAGCTCCGTACTCAATGTGCATCTGGTGAAATTGTGGAACTTGAAGTTCTCCCGTTGGGTGTGCTCGACAGAATCTGCGTGAATTAGTGGGCTCACTTAGGTACTTAGTGCCTAATGGAAGGCGAGTACCTCTGGGAGCGTATTAATTCAGGCGGTTCTGCCACATATAGCCCAATCCCTCTTTGTTAAGAGAGAAACTTTGGCTACCCAAGCACTTTAGCAAGTGGGCCTCACCACCATAGGCCTTGCCTAGGGCGTGAGTGAGCTCATCCACCTCACTCTTGAGGGTCTTATTTTCCACTATGAGTGAGGCATCACATGTGAAACCATCACTAATAGTAGGAATTGCATTGCTTGAGCTACAAGAGGGGTTAGTGGGAGGCACAATGATAGGAGTATAAAATGATTCATCAAGAATATCACAAGTAACTTCAACATTGCATGTGTCTACAACATCCTCAACCTTAGCTTGATCAAGGAGGGAGGAGTGAGCTTTCTCAAGCTTGGTGTGAGCCTTTTCAAGCTTCTCATGGGCTTCCATTAGCCTCTTATGAGTAGCATTGAGCTCATCAAAGGATTGCTCAAGAGCTTGCTTGCTCTTGCGCAACTCTTTGCACTCCTTCCTCTTCTTCTCAATATAAGTTTGAGCATCTTGTAGCATGCTCATGAGTTCCTCCTTGGAGCACTCCTCATCATCACTATCCTCCTCACTATCATCATCATCGGATAGTACCTTAGAGCCCTTGGCCATGAAGCATGATGGAGTGTCGAAGATAGAAGGCTTGTTGTTAATAGCAATGCTTGCTTGTCCCTTCTTCTTCCTCTTATCATCATCACTCTCATCATCACTTGAAGAAGCATCACTATCCCATGTGACCATGTATGATTGCCCCTTCTTCTTCTTCTTGTAGTCACCCTTCTTGTCCTTCTTGCCTTTCTTGTCCTTCTTCTTCTTCTTGTCATCATAACTATCATTGTCACTATTGAGAGGACAATCGGCAACGAAGTGATCCTTGCTATTGCACTTGAAGCATCTCTTTTTATCATCCTTATTCTTGAAGTGATCTCTTCTCTTCCTAGCACCATAGCCCTGTTAACACTGGATTTCGGTAAGATTGAGAAAATGACAGGTGGGCCAGTACACGGTGGACTCGCGAAGGGCAGGAATTCATGGCATTCGGCAAACGTCCATGCGGTCGACTGATTTCTGGCGATTCGACAAGTATTTGTGCGGTCAGTTATCCTGAGAAGCATCGTTTCCATTTAGGAAATGAAAGGTGGCAAGTAAGAAGCCGATTAGGAAGAAGGAATTACGACGACAAGAGCAATAAGGACTCCGAGAAGACTTAGAGCTAAAGTTGTCGTGTTTTGGGGGTTTTTCATTGGTATTTTGTAGTCGTAGTCTTTTAGGACTCGTATCATATCCGGGGTATAAATATAAATCCTCGACCATTGTAACAGGGTACACAACAAAATCAATACAATCGGCCCCGTGCCAAGTTTTTGAGTCCTTTGTCGTGTCGTCGAGTTCTTCGAGAGGAGCCATCGATCCGTCGACCTCCGTAAGTTCCGACAACCTTGTTATCATGTCTAATATCTCGCGGTAGATTTAGATCTTGATGCAAGTAGTCTTGTTTGTCTCCACTGGATGGCCGTGCGGCAGGCGTCTGCTTGACAACCAGGAAGTCTTTGCTTATACTTTGCTCATCTCGACTAGATGGCCGTGCGGCAGGCGTTTGCTTGGTAGCTTAGTGAAGCAAGATAGTTATTGGCTCTATTAGGTTCGGCAAGATCTAGTAGATTCATTAAGTTACCACGTATTGCATGCTTTTGATACCTTTATTTTATTTGTAACACTCTATTGCCCAATCTAGATTGATAAGGTTCGGCTTCCTACTTTTATAGATCCGTCTGTCCTTTAATGTTCTTGTTTTCATATTGTCATGATAGACAGGTCATATGCTCGCAATAGCCGGATTAGATCAATCTAGGTTGTTACATGTTGTGGGTTCTTACGGGTTGAGCGCAATTAAACCTTGATGTAACTAAGTATCGTGTGGCGATGCGTGTTTTTGGGCTACTCTAGGGCTAGTCATTCCGGTGGACTAGATTTTAGTTTAACCTGATTTGTTTGTTCGTGCTTGCTAGTTTGTTCCTTCTTCATGGACCCCAATTCGGCTAGTTTGCCGAATATGGTTACGCTTCAGTTTACGATTAGTTTTTACTTGTTTAAACATGTCTTCTTGTACGTACGTTCGGCAATCAATGTTTTACACGCTATATCTTTATGTTAGCCGAATGATTTATAAACATGCTGGCAGACAGCTTCCATAGCTATATGTCGTCGTAAGTGGCTTCAGGGCCGTATATATTGGAACTGTCTGGTCTCATCCGGCACGTTCCAATTTTGTATTTAACAGTTTTATCCCTTGTCAGTTTTAGGTCAAACTGATTGGCACGCTTCCAGATTTCAAACCCCGGGCACCCGATTGAAGCCACGCTTTTCCGGCTTGCTCTGTGTGAGGCACAGTGCGCCATATTTTGTGTCAACACACTTTTTGGCATGCCCAGTGGGACACCGTTGATCAAGATGCCTGAAATCAACAATGACCATGTTCTAGATGTGACCTTGGATGAGCTGCCAGAACACCTGAAGGAATTAGTTTAGCAGGCGTGTGAGCAAAGTACCAACGAAGTGCGATGTCCTTTTCCAAGAACAAAAGCAACAAGGTCTTCAAAAAAAAATCCACGCCAAGGATTCTCCTTCCACACCAAACTGACTACACTAAGGAAGAAGATGCTCAAAAGATGTCAGCATTAATCTACAAGGCTTTGGGAGAAACTATGATAAATCATCATTCAGCTTTTTTGAATACCTTCCGCTCAATCATGGTCAGCACTTTCGGCCCAATGGCCGATAAGTACTTTGAGGAAGCTGCTGGCCCAATCCGTGGACCAACACTTTTCAATGTGCCAAAGTATCAAGAGAAGCATGCTGGAGATGGTGGAGCATCTGGTTCAAATAAAAGTGGACCAACTCCTAATGAAAAACAACAGCCTCCTATGACTTATGGCCAACTTGCATTTGGTACAACAGGAAATATACCACAGTCGGCTTTCAGAGTGTCTCCAGCATCAAATAGGTTGCATAAGAATATGTATGGAGATGGATATCAGGAGTTTGTTGATTATAGCTCTATTGATGCTTTGCCGAATCCGTGGTACAAAAATTCGTCAGATCGCCTTTCCGAGGGGCAGGCACATAGAACCCTGAATTCAAGTATTGATCTTATCATGCATAGGATGGCTGATATGATGCAAAATTAGTTTGGTTTAAAGCCAAAGAACCAATCCTATACATATAAGTCTCCTTATCCAAAATGGTATAATAGAGTGACACTTCCTCCAAGGGTGAAGCCTCCCACAGATTTGACCAAGTTTTCTGGTCAGGATGATACTAGCACTATAGAGCACATCAGTCGGTACTTGATGTAGCTTGGAGAGGCTTCCACAGATGAGGCTTGGAGGATTCGGTATTTTCCTTTGTCTCTTACAGGGCTAGCCTTCATATGGTTCACATCTTTGCCAGCGCATTCCATTGGCACATGGGCAGAGTTAGAGCAGAAGTTCCATTCATACTTCTTCATAGGTACTAATGAGAAGAAGCTGGTTGACCTCATGAGTCTAAGGCAGAAGGCTAATGAGACACCACAGGAGTATCTTCGCAGGTTCAGAGAAACCAAGAATCTTTGCTACTCCTTGAATCTGCCAAATGATCAGTTGCCGAGGATGGCGATAGCGGGCATGCAGCCGAATGTCAGAGAGAAGCTATTCGGCATGGAGTTTGATGACCTTGGTCAACTATCGCAGCAATTGGCAGTGATGAGTAATCAAGCTCAAGGGTTCAGGAGAGACAACCACTTTCAAAAGGGCAATGTGGCTAATAAAATGTATCAAAGTTTCCTGGAAGAAGTGATAGAGTATGATGATGAAGACGAAGTGGCTGCAGCTGAGTTAGTCTGGGCGAAAGAACCTACTCAAGTTAGTCAACGCTGGTTGAGGCAACACAAAGGGACTTATGATTTTGATGTCTCCAAGTCAGACAGGCTCTTCGAACTATTGGTAAGAGAAGGACGTATCAAACTGCTAGAAGGACATCCTATGCTGCGCCCTAAAGGAGTGAAAGACAAGAAGTATTGTGGCTACCACAACACTAATTCTCATTCCATCAACGATTGCCGAGTATTTAGAGTACGAATTCAGAAAGCTATTCAAGAGGGACACTTGAAGTTTGATGGTAAAATGAAGATTGATGGCGAGCCTTTTCCACAGAATATGGTGTCTTTCTCCATGAACATGGTTTCTGTAAATGACCCTAAAAGTAAAGGCAAGATGAAAGTGTTAACCTCCGATAGAGCAAGAAAGAGTGGTACTATCGACTCCGATCGGCAAATCACAAGTGAAGAGCTGCAGCAACGGGTTCGGTTCAGGAATAGCCGAACTGAGAGAGGTGAAACTTCTAAGTCCAGGGTTACATCACGTATTTTGCTAAACAAATGGTAGAGGCAACAAGAAAAAGAGTATTACGAAGAGCAAAAGTTTATGGAAGAACGCCGGAGATATGAGGAAGAGGTGTATCGAAGGGAACAGGAAGAATACATGAGAGAATAAGAGCAGTCTCATTGGGGGTGTTCATTCTTTAAGTATTGTTGGAACGAAGACTTGAAACTGCCTGCTAGGAATAATTGCCCTAAATGCAGTGATCAGTACTTTGGGTATAGGCAGTCTCGAGCCAACCGCCGTCTGGTCCATGAAAGACTTGGAACACAGTTTCCTGAGGATGATCGGCATTTAAAAATAGACAGTTTTGAGAATCAGCAAAGAAATAGATTTGCATATCAAAGTTGGGTTCATTATAAGGGATACAATGAGGAAGGGAGTCCCTATGAATATGTATGGCAGAAAGGACAGTGGTGCCCTCCGGGACTGAGGAAAAGCCAGAAGAGAAGGGTTCAGCGTTTGAGGAACGAGGAATTGAAACAAGCAGCTGCTGAGAAGAAACAGATATGGCGTCCTAAGAAGAAGCCCGATGAGCACGGTCATTCAGCTGATGCATGTATGGCTTTCTTCCTTCCATCAGAGTTCATAGCTCCCGAAGGCCAGAATATTCAAGAAGAGGTGTACTCCAATTTTGATGAAAGCGAATTTCAAGATCTAATGGCCCAACTTGTCCTGACACAGCAGGCAGTTTTTGATAAGCCAATCAAGTATCGTCACTTGAGGCCACTTTACCTGAAAGGATATGTCAATGGCAAGCCTTTGACCAAAATGTTTATTGATGGAGGAGCTGCTATTAATATTATGCCTTGTACTACTTTCAGAAAGCTTGGGATGACCAGTGAAGATTTGTTGAAAACCGACATGGTTCTCAGAGACTTTGCTGGCAATCTTTCTGATACCCAGGGAGCTATGCATGTTGAATTGATGATCGGGTCAAAAACTTTAATTACTACATTCTTTGTTATTGATGGCAAGGGGGCATATAGTCTGCTTTTAGGGAGAGATTGGATCCATGCTAATTGCTGCATTCCTTCAACTATGCACCAGATTCTCATTCAGTGGGTTGGAGATGATGTTGAGGTTGTTCATGCTGATGATTCCATAAGTGTTGCTGTTACGGAACCTGCTTATTGGGAGTATGATGGTGTTGATTGTTTCTCTGGCAGAGTATAGGAGGAAGGTCCTGTGAATGTCTTCGACAGGGATCAACAGCCGATCCAAGCAGTCGGCTCTCACAGTAATTTTTGATGGGTAATCCAATCGACGGTAACAAAGGAAAATTGGGGCGTGGTTTCATGTCGGCCGACAAGTTGGAAGAGATAGATGTTAGTGATAGTGCTAAGCCAAGGCCGATGTATATTAGTGCGGGTTTAGATCAAGAATATAGATCAAAATTGATAGATCTTCTGAAAGAGTTTAAAGACTATTTTGCTTGGGATTATACAGAGATGCCCGGATTGGATCGTTCTATTGTTGAGCATCGATTACCCATTAAACCCAGATATCGCCCCTACAAACAACCTCCATGGAAGATTTACAAAGAGGAGGTACTGGCCGACTTGAAGAAAGAAATTGAAAGATTATTAGAAGCAAATTTCATTCGGCCATGTAGGTATGAGAGTGGATTTCAAGCATAGTTCCAAAGATATAAAAAAGAATGGAAAGATGAGAGTTTGTATAGATTTCAGAGAGCTCAATAAGGCCACACCGATGGACGGATACCCGATGCCGGTTGCCGATTTACTAGTAGATGCAGCGGCTGGTTATGAGATCATTAGTTTCATGGATGGGAATGCTGGTTATAACCAAATTTTTATGGCAATAGAGGATATTTTAAAGATAGCTTTCAGATGCCCTGGTCATATTGGTTTGTTTGAGTGGATTGTTATAACATTTGGATTAAAAAATGCCGGTGCAACTTATCAGAGAGCCATGAATTATATTTTTCATGAGTTGATCGGCAAGATTGTGGAAATCTATATTGATGACGTGGTGGTCAAATCTAGAAACCATAAAGGACATTTAGCCGATTTAAGAAGAACTCTGGAGTACACTAGAAAACATGGTTTGAAAATGAATCCAAACAAGTGTGCTTTCGGGGTCTCGGCTGGTGAGTTTTTGGGATTTTTAGTTCATAAAGGAGGAATCGAAGTTGGAAAGAAGAGCATGGAAGCAATAGACAAAGTTGTCCCTCCAACCAATCTCACAGAGTTACAATCATTACTTGGCAAGATTAATTTTGTAAGAAGATTTATATCTAATTTATCAGAGAGGATCTTGCCTTTTTCTCCACTATTGAAGCTCAAGAAAGATCAAGTGTTTGTATGGGGTGACATACAACAGAAGGCTTTTGATGAAATCAAGGAGTACATGAAGGCGCCACCTGTATTGGTACCTCCACAACTTGACAAGCCTTTTAAGTTGTATGTGGCGGCCGATAGCCTAACAATAGGATCGGCCCTCATGCAAGAATTTGAAGGAAAAGAGAGAGTAATAGCTTATCTTAGCCAAAAACTACTAGACCCAGAAACAAGGTATTCGGCTATAGAGAAACTTTGCTTGTGTATTTATTATTCATGTACCAAATTTCAGCACTACTTGTTGACTGCCGAATGTGTGGTGTTTTCTGAGTTTGATGTAATAAAACACATGTTATCAATGCTGATTTTAAATGAAAGAATCGACAAATGGATTTTAGCTTTATCAGAATTTGATTTAAGGTATGAATCGGCAAAAGCAGTAAAAGGTCAAATTATTGCTGATTTTATTACCCAACATCATGATCTTTCTGTTGAGATGATAAGCATTGCACCTTGGGCGTTGTTCTTTGATGGTTCATCCTATAACAAAGGCGGTGGTGCTGGTATCCTTCTAATTTCTCCACGAGGAGTAACTTTTGAGTATGCCATTCCCATTGAATCCTATGTTACTAATAATCAAGCTGAGTACGAGGCATTGCTTAAAGGACTTCAACTTCTTATAGAAATAAAGGCTGTTGCAGTCGAAGTTTTTGGAGATTCTGAGTTAGTAATTAACCAGTTGACCGGCCGATATGAATGCAAAAACGACATACTGAGGGAATATTATGAAGAATGCCGAAAGCTTCTGAAAGGTTTTCAGGTGGTAACCTTGCATCACATCCCTAGAGAACATAACGAAGAAGCAAATAAGCTGGCTCAAGCTGCTTCTGGATACCGTGAGAATCAAGAAGTCTTTGCTATAGATGAGAATGTTTTCGACATTGATCAAGTGGTTGATGATTGGAGAAGTGAAATTACTGGTTATCTCGAAGAATCCTTCACGTAAAAGTTTCCGAAAAGCTCAGGTACAAGGCCCTCAAATTTGTGCTTCTCGATAATCAATTATACTACAAATCCATAGATGGAGTGTTGCTTAGATGCTTGGGTCAAGAAGAGGCCAAAAAGATGATGTATGAAGTACATAAAGGATTATGTGGCGTGCATCAGTCAGCTTACAGAATGAAGTGGATAATTAGAAGGACTGGTAATTTTTGGCCAACCATGCTAGAGGACTGCTTTGAATATTATAAGGGGTGTCAAGATTGTCAGAGATTCGACAATATTCAAAGAGCTCCGGCATCTGCAATGAACCCAATAATCAAGCCTTGGCCATTCAGGGGATGGGGTATAGATTTGATTGGTCAGATTCATCCTCCATCCAGTAAGGGGCATAAGTTTGTACTTTTAGCCATAGATTACTTTACCAAGTGGGTTGAAGCTATCCCTTTGAAGAAGGTTACGTCAGAAAATATAATCAGTTTCGTTAAAGAGCACATAATTTACAGGTTCGGGATCCCTCAAACTATAACGACTGATCAAGGAACTCAATTCACTTCCTCAAAATTTTGTGATTTTGCTGAGGACATGGGGATCAAGTTGTATAATTCTTCTCCTTATTATGCACAAGCCAATGGCCAGGCAGAGGCATCAAATAAGATTATGATTAAGATCATCCAGAAAAAGATTGATGAGAAGCCAAGGAAATGGCATTTAGTTCTTAATGAAGCTCTGTGGGCTTATAGAATGGCTTGTCATGGATCTACTCAAACGTCCCCCTATGAGTTGGTTTATGGGCATCATGCTGTGTTGCCATGGGAGTTGCAGTCAGAATCAAGATTATAAGAATCTGATGATGGATGAATTAGAAGATTTACATCAAATTCGTCTCAAGGCGTTGGAAAACATTGAGAAAAACAAGATGCGCATTGCCAAATATTATAACAAAAAGGTTAGAGTGAAGCAATTCGCAGAAGGAGACCTAGTTTGGAAAGCTTTATTGCCGATTGGAACAAAAGACAAGGCATTCGGCAAATGGTCTCTAAATTGGGAAGGGCCTTTTTGGATATTAAGATGTGTGCCTGGCAATGCATATATTTTGAAAACTTTGCTGGGGGAAGAGTTTACCAGAGCCATTAATGGAAGATTTCTTAAGAAGTATTATCCCAGCATCGAAGTTGGTTCATGAAAGGGAGTTAAAAATCCAACATGAATAGCCGATGAAAGAACATCGCCTTTAGCTAAAATACTCCATAGGATTGGAGAATAGCCGATACAGTATGTGTCGCCTTTAGAATAAAAAATATATATAATATTTAACCGAATGGAGTATAAAGAGAAGTGGCTTTAACGTTCTGGTCCGTAGGTTTATCGGGAGAAGAGAAAGACGAGGTGCATTGAATGAAAGTATTGGGCAAAACGAAGGCCAAGATCTGATCGGTTAAGGTGACATCACGCGTTCGGAAAGTGTTCTTCGAAGTCACCCAGTTCGGAAAATTCTAAAGAAGACCGTTCGACATTCAAAAGAGAGATCGCAAACAAGCATGTATCAAAAGACAAACTATTGACATTCAGTTTACCCTAGTACAAACTACTCATCAAACAACTTGTTGAGAACAGATTACGCATTGGTAGACTGGGCAATAGCAGCAGCATGGTCTTCATAGTACCCCAGACGTTCGTCGATGTCCTCGACCTCTTCTGGGGGCCCTCCAGAGAAGCCGACTGGCTGGATGGAGTAGTCTTCACCAGTCTGAGAAGACAGCGCCGCCAATCCTAGCGAGACGCCGAGATGCACACCATGGATGGTGACTTGGTTGATACGGCCGTCCGCATCATCAAGGCGCGCCTCGGCAGTGTCCCCCTAAGCGTTCACCTTGTTGGCAACCTTGTTCACCGCCATCTTCAGACGGTCATTCTCCACGGAGAGTGCTGAATAAATAGGAGAATGAATCAGGTAAACAGAGAAATCAGGGAAGGGATCTGAGCAAGATTGTCAAACCGGTGATAGCGTCGCAGAGTTGTTTCCGTTGATCCTCCCATTTAGCTTATTCAATGCCGAGCTGCTTGGAGACTTCACCCAGTTCCCTTCGGGCCTCGTCCCTCTTCTTGCGGAAGGCAAGTGCCTCCTCATGAGTGTATAGAGGATCATCCTCCTCTGACAATGCCGGACCCCAGGGATTTGGGTCGTATGAATCTTCAAACACTGAGGAGCCTGAAGAGCTGGAAGAGCTGGAGGAGCCAGAGATGTGCACGGGCTGGTCGGAGGTGCCTGGTTGAGTCACCGTCATTGAAGGGAGAAGGTGACTCTGACTGGTAATGACCCTCGCCCTAAATAGATGAAAGAGAAATCAAGATTGAGAAGGATGAACACGAGATAGAACCGCAAGGGGGCAAGAGATTGATTCTTACCCATAGCGTTGGCGACGCGGTGCTCGGCTTCCCTCTGCTTCCTCCTCAGCAGGGCGCTTACCGCGGTCATCGCCGTTCACCATTGTTGCCTTGGAAAGCTAGGTTTTCTTTTGGATCGATTTGGGCAGAGAGACGAGGAGGCGGTGATGAAAGTGTTTGACTAGTGGTACCGGTGAAGGCTGAAGGAGGGTTTTATTTATAAGTCGAGCGAGAGATCGTGGCGTATATCTCGGAGCGGAAATTGGGAACGCCAAGCGACGTGAAGGGGTTTTTCCTCTTGGGCCGTCACCAGACTGGGCCGGATTCAGCTAAATTAAAGATTACTGCTTCGGAGGAAATTCGGCTATATTCTTAATCGAGAAGTTGGTGACATTTGGCTATATCATAAACCAAGTATAAAGGTAAAAAGAAGCAAAGTTTGGCCAGAGAAACAGTGGAAAATCTAATCATTCAAGAACACAGTATGCCACACTTAAATGAATTATAAATCAATATTCTACGTGCTCAGAAAATGTTTGATTGCGTCTATAGCCTCAGTCCTGATTCGATCGATATCACTCAGCACCTTCTTGTCATCATCTTCAGAGCCTTGAATATTGGTGAGCTTTGTTTTGAGCTGTTGGTCCTCTTTGATGACAGATGCTATCTCTGTTTGGCTACTTCTATAGATTGTGGCAAACCAGCAATTTTGTCCTTGTGAGACTAGATTCTAGCATTCAACTATGCCAATTGAGCTTCCAGCCTAACCTTCTCATCCTCCATAGCTTCCAACTCAGGTCCCAGCGTTGCCAAAGAATTTTTAGCAGTTTGAATCTAGGAATGCAGTTCTTTGGCTTTTTGTTTCTTCACAGACCTGTTGTTCTGCAAAGTAGCTCTAGAAGCTATGTTTTTACTTGTTCTCCTAACCATAGCAAAGTGATCATCAAGATAAGCTGCAGATTCTAAGGGGGCTTTGAGAATGGGAGGAATCTCTTGGTCAATGAGCTCAACAAGATCCCTTATCTGATCTGTATCTTGGACCAGGATGTTTATGTCCTTATTCAGCAAGAGAGCTATGTCCTTCAGCCGAGTTTGATTTTCTGCTGATAGTCTCTGCTGTGAGGTAGCTTCTTCACCTTTTTCACTGATATATTCATCGACGGTGAAGGAATAGGTGGCGGTCGGCTTGATGTCATCCTTAAAAGGGAGAGAATTGTTAGCCGACTGAATAAACTTGCTAGAGAATGGATAAGACAAGATATTACCTTTTGTGTGGGATCTTCATCAAGTTGAGCCTTGTCCTAGCTTGATTGGGGGCTCGACTGAATACCAGGAGATGATGAGCCCGAAGCATGGTGAGGAGAAGATTCTTCTGCCATCTTGTCTAAAAGTTGATCTGTTTCTAAGAATGATGGTAGAATGTAGAATGTTTGTGGGTAAATCTGGTAGAAGAAAGGAAATGATTAGTGAAGATTGTTACCAATGTGATCAGTAGTTTAATGAGTTTCTACACCTTCGCCAGAAGTCCGAGGAGAATTTTCCACAGTTGTTGAAACATTGGCCGATCTTAAAAAGACCGAATTGTGGTCGCAATGAGAGAAAATGTGTACAAAGGAAAACCAAGATTGTTACCAAATGAAAATTAGGGGAACTTATACCTTAGGGGGCAATTTAGCTTTCTTGGACCTTGGCTTCCTAGTTACAATGATATCCTTGCTTGATCCAGCAGGAGCTTTTCTTTTGCCCTCTCTTGAAGGTGCTGTACCCCAAGCTGCAGGGATTTTCATGAAAGCTACCAGGGTTGGAGCATTATATCCTAGGGCAGGATTAGGCCCAGCTCGGTAGTATTGAGCCACTTTGGAAGGAGGAGTAGGCTCAATATCCACGTGAATAACAAAGTCTTTGGAATGAGAGATAAACCCAAAAAAGGGGAGAATTATGAGTACAAGGAGATTACCTCGCTATCAGAAGCAAATTGGGGTTGCAAGTCTTGGCATAAGGGATGCACTGGTATGCTGAAGATATGGGCACGCCATTCTTGCCACCAAGAGGCAAACAGAGAATGAGCAGCTTCTATTAACCCGAATGGGGAAGGTTCATACATCGGCAGATCCCATCCAAGCTCAAAGATTTTTCTGGCTTCCATGTCATCTTTTATTTCTTCCCTAGGCCTTATGATTTTGAAGAAGAACAATCTTGGGGGCAACTGGCCACATCCTAATTGTCTGGCTGCCATGTTTGGGTTATAAAATTCATAAGTGGGACACAGTAACCTCCCATGATGGAATTCTGCCGGCAAAGTGTAGGGCTTGATGAAGGAGTTGAAGACTTCTGTAGATATTTTATCTGTGCAGCCAGACTCATAACTAAACTTGCAGGGGAGGGACAAATCTTCATTTTCCCTGTAGGGAAGCCAGATCACATTATCAAACCCTTTGAAAAATAGCTTGAAGAGATGACCAATGTCCATGTCAATGATAATGGAAGATGCTGCTTCTCCATATGTCTGACAAGCTTTGTCTTTTGCTGTACCACCTTCAGCATAATTGACTAAAGGGAAACCCAAGTTGTGGAGATCTATAGAGACTATTTGATGCATGTATAGCTGTAGCCACATCTGAACCAACCACCAGGGCCATTCACATAGTGTATTTCCCCTTGTTGGCGCATTTGAATGGTGATCTGATGCATCATGTGATAGACAGCCCCTAGAAGATACTTGCCCAATGGAATTAAGGTGCCAAGAGCTAAATCCTCAGCCATCACTATGTGATTCAAAGTTGGTTCATTGGATTTTCCACAGAAGATGAATCTACATAGCCACATATTCAGAAAAGCCTTGTATTCTTTGTCAGACACAGCACCAGATGACATGTAAGTTTGAATGTATTTGGTCCATCCACCTCCTGACTTAACAGCTTTTTGGCTACTGCTGCTCTTGTATTTGGAAGGATATACTGGTTTTGTCACATTCAAACCAGTCATCATGAATATATCAGCCAAAGTGATGGACATTGGACCATGGCCGAAGATAAAAGCATTAGCAGCGTCGGACCAGAAGTGAGTAGCCGCTATCAAGAGAGGGTCATTTCTGGGTGTCTCTGATAAAGATAGCTCCAAGCAGTGATGAATATCCTGGGTTTCTCAATTGCTGCTGTTCTTATCCGATATCCTCCGGCACTAGTTTTGCCATCCGGCAGTTGGGGGGAACGGCCAAGTTTTGAAGGTATTCGGCCACTGATTCGGCGGGGTGACCCTGGACTTGAAAGGGATCCTCAGAGTTTCTTTCTCGATGAATTCAGCTGGGTCAGGATTTCCCATCGGTCCAAAAATAAGAATCAGGATTCGTAGCACAAGGGATCAAAATCTCGTCCTTGTATTCCTTCAAGGAAGGTAAAGGCAGGGAGAAGAATAAGTCGAAGAAAAATAGGGGTTCGATTGGGGAATTACCGAATGCATAAGGATAGATGAAAATTACCTCTGGAATTCTGTCCTGAGTCGCCATTGGAGATTCGAAATAGGTCTAAGTCGCGTTGAGAGGATTCGGATTTTTGAGCGGTGGCTGTGATGTTGAACAATGTTGACCTAGGTGAGAAGAAGAACTTGTGGTCAATTTCGGAATAAAATCACTTTTATCTCGAAATTGAGGGGGCATGTGTTAACACTGGATTTTGGTAAGATTGAGAAAATGACAGGTGGACCAGTACACGGTGGACTCACGAAGGGCAGGAATTCACGGCATTCGGCAAACGTCCATGCGGTCGGCTGATTTCTGGCGATTCGGCAAGTCTTTGTGCGGTCAGTTATCCTGAGAAGCATCGTTTCCATTCGGGAAGCGAAAGGTGGCAAGTAAGAAGCCGATTAGGAAGAAGGAATTACGACGACAAGAGCGATAAGGACTCCGAGAAGACTTAGAGCTAAAGTTGTCGTGTTTTTGGGGTTTTTCTTTGGTATTTTGTAGTCGTAGTCTTTTAGGACTCGTATCATATCCGGGGTATAAATATAAACCCTCGACCATTGTAACAGGGTACACAACGAAATCAATACAATTGGCCCCGTGCCAAGTTTTCGAGTCCTTTGTCGTGTCGTTGAGTTCTTCGAGAGGAGCCATCGATCCGTCGACCTCCGTAAGTTCCGGCAACCTTGTTATCATGTCTAATATCTCGCGGTAGATTTAGATCTTGATGCAAGTAGTCTTGTTTGTCTCGACTGGATGGCCGTGCGGCAAGCGTCTGCTTGACAACCAGGAAGTCTTTGCTTATACTTTGCTCATCTCAACTAGATGGCCATGCGGCAGGCGTTTGCTTGGTAGCTTAGTGAAGCAAGATAGTTATTGGCTCTATTAGGTTCGGCAAGATCTAGTAGATTCATCAAGTTACCACGTGTTGCATGCTTTTGATACCTTTATTTTATTTGCAACACTCTATTGCCCAATCTAGATTGATAAGGTTCGGCTTCCTACTTTTATAGATCCGTCTGTCCTTTAATGTTCTTGTTTTCATATTGTCATGATAGACAGGTCATATGCTCGCAATAGCCGGATTAGATCAATCTAGGTTGTTACATGTTGTGGGTTCTTACACGTTGAGTGCAATTAAACCTTGACAGAACTAAGTATCGTGCGGCAGATGCAGGTTTTTGGGCTACTCTAGGGCTAGTCATTCCGATGGACTAGATTTTAGTTTAACCTGATTGGTTTGTTCGTGCTTGCTTGTTTGTTCCTTCTTCATGGACCCCAATTCGGCTAGTTTGCCGAATATGGTTACGCTTCAGTTTACGATTAGTTTTTACTTGTTTAAACATGTCTTCTTGTACGTACGTTCGGCAATCAATGTTTTACACGCTGTATCTTTATGTTAGCCGAATGATTTATAAACATGCTGGCAGACAGCTTCCATAGCTGTATGTCGTCGTAAGTGGCTTCAGGGCCATATATATTGGAACTGTCTGGTCTCATCCGGCACGTTCCAATTTTGTATTTAATAGTTTTATCCCTTGTCAGTTTCAGGTCAAACTAATTGGCACGCTTCCAGATTTCAAACCGTCCGGGCACCCGATTGAAGCCACGCTTTCCGGCTTGCTGTGTGTGAGGCACATTGCGCCATATTTTGTGTCAACAAGCCCTTTTTCTTCATGAACTTGCCAAATCTTCTCACAAAGAGAGCCATTTGTTCATCTTCATTTGAGTTGTGCTTGCTTCATCATCACTTGATTCTTGCTTCCTCTTCCCTTTTGATAAAGTAGCCTTGAATGTAACCACCTCCTTCTCTTTCTTCTTCTCCTTGTCCTTCTTCTCATCCTTGGAACCCCTATTTCTTTCCACACGGTAGATGTCATGTGTGATCACCTCACCTAGTACTTGGTTTAGGATTTGCTTGTCTAGCCCATCTCTCACCATCATAGTAACCAAGAATTCAAAGCTCTCGGGTAAGCTTCTCAAGAATTTGTGAATAAAGTCCTTGTCTTCCACCTTCTCACCCAAGTTCTTCAAATCATTAACAATCACTTACAATTGGTGGAACATCTTGGCAATGCTCTCATCATCCTCCATCTTGAATGAAGCAAACTTGTCCTTGAGGATGTATGCCTTGGCACTCTTGATGGCTTGCGTGCCCTCATATGTTTCTTTCAATCTTGTCCATACATTATGTGCTCTCTCAAGATCCTTGATATGCTCGAACACCTTTGCTTCCAATGCTTCATAGAGTGTATTGATTGCAATGTCATTGAATTGAAGCTTCTCTTCTTCTCTTGCGGTGGAATTATTGAGGTCGATCACCGCAAAGTGTGGCGGCTTCCCCACATGGTTGATATGGTTGACTTGAGCCATTTTGACACCGAGGATGTTAAGCCTCAATCAAACAATAGTGATCACGGCTCTGATACCACTTGAAAGGTCTAATTGGCTAGAGGGGGGTGAATAGCCTAATTAAAAAATTCTACAAAAGCACTAGATGAACCGGTTAGTGACAAAGATGGCGCTTAAGCGAATTTTGCGCTAGCCTACAAGAGAGGGGGTTTGCAAGCCACCTAACCAACAAACTAGCAACCTAGTATACTAGAGCACACTAAGAGTAATGTTCTTAGCAGTAGAGTAATTACTTACACAAGGTAAAGGGGTGATCAAGGTATGCAAACTGAGCCTTGTGGATGAAGCCAATCACCATCTTGTTGATTTGATCAATAGCAATATGAAGAGCCAATCAACAAGAATACCAATATAATCTCGAAGGATCAATCCACAAGAATGAGGGAGACTCCAATTTATCCCCGAGGTTCACATGCTTGCCAACACGCTACGCCCTCGTTGTGTCCCCCTTGACCACGTGGTTCGGTGGCTAATCTGTATCACACACCGAGCCTCACAAGGCGCCACAAGAACCTACCAATGGCTAGGAGTTGAATGACACACGCATTCCACTAGAGTACCTTTTGCAATCTCCACGGGGAAAGGTCAAGAACCCCTTACAATCCACCGAGGTGAGGCCAAGAACAATCACCGGCTTGCTCACACCTCTTCTCCGCTGCTCCAACCGTCTAGGTGGTGGCAACCACCAAGAGAATAAGTGATCACGCAGCGAGAACGATCACTAGTGCCACTAGATGCAAGAACTCACAAGCAATGCACTAGAATCTCTCCCTTTGGATGCAAGCAATTAAGCAAGATGAGAGGAAGGAGGTTGGCTCAGCTCCAGGGTGCTCAAGAATGATCAAAATGTACAAGAGTTCCTCCCCAAGCCGGCCAACATGCTTATATACCCACCACTCAAACAAACCAACTGTTATGCACTTGGTGGGCCTGACTTGGGGCCATCGGACGCTCAGATGCCAAGCACCGAACGCGTCCGACACCTGCCCCCAAGCCACAGATCGTCGCCACGTGTCCTTGTTTGAATTTAACCGTTACCCGCGCACTGAGAAAGTGTCAGACGCTCAGGTGACACTCACCGGACGCGTCCGATGCATGCACGAATGCTCTGAAACTACGCACGTCAGATGAAACACGTCAGACGCTGGGGGAGCCACCTGACTCAACTCAGAGAGCTCCCAAAACCGGCGCACACCCATCGGACGCGTCCGATGGGGTGACATCGGACGCCCCAGCATCAGATGACCTTACCACACATGTTCTGACAACTGAATTGCTTTGGATCGGACGCGCAGACAAAAACTCATTGGACGCGCAGATGCAATCGCTGAGCAGCGCCAATCTTCACAGGGTCATCGGACGCGTCCGATGCCACAGGACCCAGCGTCCGATGCCCTAAAAGAGCTTCTTTCACTCTGAAAATCGCCGAGTCCCACCTCGCAAGCTCGGCGGGAGGGGTTTTCACCCAAACTCCATCAACCCTTGCTCTCATGTGCCAACACCAATATATCTCACCACTTGTGCACGTGTGTTTGCATTTTTCAAATGAATTTTGCAAGAGTTAAGTTAGCATACTAGGTTCTAATGCAATGCATGAAGTCAAATACCTAGTGGCACTTGGATAACCGCTTTCGACACATGATCACTCCTCTTAATAGTACGGTTATCGATCCTAAATGTACTCACACCCTCTATGGTGTCTTGAGTACCGAAACCAAATGGCCCTATAGGTTATACCTTTTGCCTTGAGCCCATTTGCCACCATTTCATCTCCTCTTTCTTACTTGGAGCTCTTGTGGTCATCTCCATCCATCACCTTGCTCCATCTTGAGTGGACTATCCATGCTAAAACTACACACATGCTTAAGCAAATGTCCAAGGTTTCATCAATTGGCCAAAACCAAACTAGGGCTTTCAACCATGAAACTGGTTCTTGACCTTTTCTAAATACTCAGTGATGGCGGCGCACTCAGGCAGTGATCCCCTGATGGGCTCTAAAATAGTAGCCTTAGCCAGTGTCAGACATTTCTTATTGGAGTAGACCCATTTTTTCTTAGCAAGGTCATAGGACATCCTCACTGATGCATGCCCACGCTTGCATGTAGCAAACGCTACATCAGTCTCATTCTCTGCAATGACCGCCTCCTCAGGTTCCTCAGGGCACGGTTCATTGAAGGCTAAGTCGTTGTCAGTCATGACAATGGCTAATTCATACTGCTCACGCCACAGCTTATAGTTGGTCCCGTTGAGTTTTGAAATCATCTGCACCTAGTTGGTGAATCCTAAAATTCAGATACAAAAATGATGAGTAAACTTAATCAAAGAAAATATCTGAACATGAAATTGCATGTATTAAAACAACGTTGGTCGGTATTAATACATACAATCCTTTTTACATTAAATCTATATCACCGTTGGGCGAAAAATAGAAATAATGCAAAAATTAACTGATGGACTAAACAATTATCATATTGATATAATCAACGCTGGTTAGAAAATAACAATATTATAAAATTTTCTAATTTTTAAATTTGTCCAAAACTAAATTCTCCCGTTGGTTCGAATTTAATTAAAGAGCAAATAAACTTACCGAGAAGCGGAAACGTGAATAATCATGAACTAATACTCAATTCTAGAATTGTTACTAATGTTGTCTCTAAAAAATGTCACATTGGATCAACATTTAATTAAACTGAAAATAATCATAATTTATATGTGCTTCTAAAATTAATAAAAGAAATTACAATGTACTATGCATTGTGGCCCGTAGGCCTCTTCTTTGTGCACGCCCGGCCCGGTGCCCCGTTGCTGACTTTCTTTGCGGCCTTCTCGAGGCAGGCTTCGCTTCCAGCGCCCCGAGGCATAGCGTGGGCTGGGCGAAACGATCCCTTGAGCCGTCTGCCCGCCCGGCCACCTGAGTCGGTTAGCCGATCTCATCCGTCGGCCGCCATCGGACGGCTGTCCGCCGTTCTTGCGACAACAAAACCCAGCGCGGCGAGCTGCCTGTAACCCTAACTCTCATTCCCTCTTCCCCCCGATGCGCGGCGCAGCCCGGCCAAAGGCGGCCGGCGGCGGCAGCGGCGAAGAAGAAGGAGGAGGGTGGCCGCCGTGAGCCCCCTCGTCGGCAGACATGCTCGCCCTCGGTGAAACGCGCCGCCGTTGAGCGGCTTCACTGGCGGTGCTAAGCACCCGCGCTAGTGCTCTACTAAGCCGGCGGCGGCCTAAGGCTCGCCGACAGCATGCCTTCCCACCGGCGACGGTTACTACCCCGGTGAGGTAGGTTCTCTCCCCCCTTTGACTGGGTTCTTTGCTTAGAGTTAGGGTTCTTCCCTCTTTAAGGCGTGGGTTAGGGTTAGGGTTTGGGGATTGGAGTTTCTGAGCTTAATCGGGTTCTTCTCTTAATCTAAGTTGGATCTAACTAATGAGTGACCCAAAACTTGCCCCCACTGTTAGAGGCGACTGATACCATTGTTAAGCTCTAACCAAGATCACTAACAGTAGGAGTAGTTGGGTGAACTAACTTAGAGTAATAGAGATTGTTACATTCCTTAGTGCGAGATCTACCAGTGTAAGAACATAGCGATTCAGAGAGGAAGAGGAGAGCATTAGGGTTTCCGACCATCGGGCTTGGGCGCAGGGGTGCTGGAGTCCGCCATGGTCTCGGGTTGATGGAGGCTGCGCACGGGCAGCGACGGTTGGTGAAGAGCAGGTGATGCAGTGTAGTCACGCCGGAGAAGAAGCAGAGTCGAGTCGCGGGTGACGGCGGCGGTGTTCTTCCCGTCACTGGCTGCGGCCCTCAGTAGATCAGACTAGGGTTTGTACGAGGGAGTGCTGGTGGCGGTGAACCTCATACAGAGCGCCCCAGCCTCCCTTCCATTTATATCCGCAGTATGACAGGGGCCCACCAGCCATGAGTTGGGCTGGGCTCCCCGATCAGGAGCAGATCAGGTCCTAGTGGACCGTTGGGTTCAATAGGGGAGAGATCACGTTCTAACATTCTCCCCCTTGATCTCTTTTAATGTCTCATCTTAATCTGAATAACTTATCTTAATCTTAACTTAAACTTAATACTTAGCTCCGCCTCATTATAAAGAAATGTGTAGAGCGCATCTCATCGTCACAGAAAAGATTTTCCATTGGACTTGACGACTACAGTATATATATCTCTCTAATTTGAAATAGAGTTCTAACTAACGGGCCCTAAGTGTTCAGGAATCATAGGCTTTCCCTTAACCCCATGCCGGCTAGGTGTTTTCTAAACACGTTGGGTGGTAAGCCTTTTGTGAGCGGATCTGCTAACATGTTTTCTGTCTTAATATGCTCTAGACTTATAACATGATCCTAAACTTTTTCTTTCACAACATAAATCTTAATGTCAATGTGTTTGGCAGCACCACTTGACCTATTGTTGTGAGTATATTCAACTAGGGGATTATTGTCGCAGTATAACTTAAGTGGTCTCTCAATGCTGTCTACCACTCTTAATCTGGGTAAGAACTTCTTAAGCCAACTCACCTGCCCCGAGGCCTCATAACATGCTACAAACTCAGCGTACATCGTCGATGACGTGACGAGAGTCTGTTTGGAGCTTTTTCACGATACAGCTCCACATGCGAGGGTGAATATGTAGCCTGATGTGGATTTTCTTTCATCCCCCACATAATCTGAATCTGAGAACCCCACTATCTCAAGAGAGTCAGTCTTATTATAACTTAGCATGAAGCCTTTAGTGTCCTGCAAGTAACGCAAGACTTTCTTAACTAACTTCTAGTGTTCTGCACCTGGATTTTTCTGATATCTGCCAAGTAACCCGGTAACAAATGCTATGTCAGGGCGAGTACAAATTTGAGCATATTGTAAGCTTCTAACAGTTGAAGCATAAGGTACTGATCTCATTTGTTCGAGCTCAATCTGATTCTTGGGACACTGATGTTCCCCATACTTATCGCCCTTGACAATGGGTGCAGGTGATGGATTGCACTTGTGCATACTATATTTCTTAAGAATCTTTTCTATGTATGCCTTTTGTGACAGCCCTAATACCCCTCTATTTCTATCACGGTGAATCTCAATCCCCAGAACAAAAGAGGCTTCACCGAGGTCTTTCATGTCAAAATGCGAGGACAAGAACTTCTTAGTTTCTATTAGTAGAGTGACATCATTGTTTGCTAGCAAAATATCATCCACATATAGGACTAAGAAGATGAACTTAGAATTCTTAAACTTTACATAAATGCAATTGTCCTCTACATTTGCCTTAAACCCAAACTTTCTTATTGTATTATCAAACTTCAAATACCACTGTCTTGAAGCTTATTCTAGTCCATAAATGGACTTCCTTAGGCGGCACCCCATGTTCTCTTTTCCTTCCATGACAAAACCTTTCGGTTGTACCATGTAAACATCTTCCTCAAGATCCCCATTTAGGAATGCCATCTTAACATCCATCTGATGCAATTCTAAATCAAAGTGTGCTACTAGCGCCATTATAATTCTAAAGGAATCTTTACATGAGACAAGAGAGAAAGTCTCATTGTAATCAATTCCTTCTCTCTGAGTAAAGCCTTTTGCCACAAGTCACGCCTTATGTCGCTCAACATTCCCCTGGGAGTCATACTTGGTTTTATAAACCCATTTACAACCAACCTTCTTAGCTCCCTTAGGGATTTCCATCAGTTCCCAAACTTTATTGGAATCCAAAGACCTTATTTCATCTCTCATAGGTTCTAACCACTTCTCAGAGTGTTTGCTTCTCATGTCTTGTTCATATGTAGTGGGATCATCCTCCATATGAAATTCTTCGGTTTTATAAACCTCATAATCATCTGAAATAGCTAATCTTCTAACTCTTTCTAATCTTTTAGGATTCTGATCATTTGGCACTATGTGGGGTTGTTGTTGTTCTTCCTGATGCTCGACATGTGGTTCTAATGAATCCTGAAGGACAGGTTCTAGATTCTCATTGGGTGTCGGCAATTATAAATTTATAACAGGTGCTGGCACTACAGTGTCTAACACCATTGGTGCAACAGCATAGGTAACATAAAGTATTGTTCTTGAAGCATTGGAGTAGGGGCATAAACCCATTTCTCCTCTAAATTAATCTCCTGTGCTACCTTGCTCCCCCCTGATCAAATCTTCTAAGAACTCAACGTGTCTGGTTTCCACAAACTTAGTATGCCTGTCAGGGCAATAAAAGCGATAACCTTTTGACCTGTCTGGGTAGCCAATGAAATGGCAACTAACTGTCTTAGGATCAAACTTTCTAAAATTTGGGTTAAAAATCTTAGCCTCAGCAGGACAGCCTCACACCTTTAAATGCTTAAGTGAGGGTACTCTGCCTGTCCATAGCTCATACGGTGTTTTCGGCACCGACTTACTTGGTACACGATTAAGAATGTGAATAGCGGTTTTCAACGCCTCCATCCACAAACTTACCGGTAGGGTGGAGTAGCTAATCATGCTTCTTACCATATCCATTAAGGTACGGTTTCTTCTCTCAGCCACTCTATTCTACTAAGGATCTCCTGGCATGGAATACTAGGCAACTATGCCATTTTCCTGAAGGAACTTAGCAAAAGGTCCTAGAACTTGGCCATACGGGGTATGTCGCCTATAATATTCCCCACCACGGTCTGATCTTACTATTGTAATCTTCTTATTATGCTAATTTTTTACTTCTCCCTTAAATATCTTAAACTTATCTAATGCTTCTGATCTTTCTTTTATTGGATAAATATAGCCAAAACGCGAATAATCATCGATGAAAGTTATGAATGAATCATAACCATCCACACTCTTAACAGGAAATGGACCACATATGTCTGTGTGAATTATTTCTAAATTCCCTGCACTTCGTTTGTCATCTTTCTTAACTTTCTTAACATACTTACCCTTAATACAATCTACACACTGATCTAATTCTAAGAGTTGTAATGGCGGAAGAATTTTAGCCTTGACTAATCTATCAATTCTCCCCATTGAAATATGACCTAATCTATAATGCCACAATTTTGAAGAGTCAATCTGAACTTTCTTACGCTTTCTATTTACATTCATAGATGAGGTAACTTTCTCATTCTCAATGGATATAGCATTAACATTCTCAGAGACTGATAACAAATAAAGTTTATCTTGTCGGATGGCAAGACCAACATACTTATCATTAAAAAGTATCTTACATCTGCCATTTCTAAAATGGCAGGCCAATCCATCATCATCTAACTTAATAACACTTATTAAGTTTCGATGCAAAGAAGGAACATAGAGTACATCAGAAAGCCTAAGTACAAAACCATCTAATAATGCTAAAGTCAAATTGCTAGTGGCTTCGACGTCGGCTTGTACTCCATTTGCCACCTTAATTGTTCTTTCGCCTCTTTGCAGGGTTGTCCTCGTATGGAATCCCTGTAAAGAATTAGCAACATGAATTGTTGCACCTGAGTCAATCCATCAAGTAGATTTTTTTATAACTAATATATAAGGATTTATCTACAAATGTAACTAAATCCTCACCATTCTTGTTGAGGTACTTCAAGAAACCAAGACAATCCTTTTGCATATGGCCTGTTTTCTCACAGAACATGCACTGATCTAGTGCTAGGCAGGGCTTCTTGCGGTTTGGGTTCTGTGGCCTGTTGTGGTCCTGAGCCCCGTTGTTATTCTGAGGATTTTGAGGGGGTTTTCCCTGAGGGTGTGCTGCCTGAGCGCTGGAGGAAGAGCTGCCATCCCACTTTGGTTTCCCTTGTGATCTAGCATTTTTATGGTAGAACTTCTTATTATTGTTATGCTTCACGAAGAGAGCAGAGTCTCCCCATGATTCCTTAAGTCTTTCATCCTCCTGAGTAGCTTGCCCAAGGAGCTTCTCAATGTTCCACTCCTCAGGTGCCATGTTGTAATTCACAACAAAGGCCTCAAACTCCTTTGGCAAAGAAGCAATAATCACATGAACAACAAATGGATCTGGAAGAACCATCTTCATTGATGCGAGCTTAGATGCCAAGGTGTACAGGCAGTGATGGCGGTGCACTCAGGCAGTGAGCCCTGATGGGCTCTAAAATAGTAGCCTTAGCCAATGTCAGACATTTCTTATTGGAGTTGTCCTATTTTTTCTTAGCAAGGTCATAGGACATCCTCACTGACGCATGCTCACGCTTGCGTGTGGCAAATGCTGCATCAGTCTCATTCTCTGCAATGACTGGCTCCTCAGGTTCCTCAGGGCACGGTTTATGGAAGGCTAAGTCGTTGTCAGTCATGACAATGGCTAATTCATACTGCTCACGCCACAGCTTATAGTTGGTCCCATTGAGTTTCGGAATCATCTGCACCTAGTTGGTGAATCCTGAAATTCAGATACAAAAATGGTGAGTAAACTTAATCAAAGGAAATATCTGAACATGAAATTGCATGTATTAAAACAACGTTGGTCAATATTAATACATACAATCCTTTTTACATTAAATCTATATCACCGTTGGGCAAAAAATAGAAATAATGCAAAAATTAACTGATGGACTAAACAATTATAATATTGATATAATCTACGCTGGTCAGAAAATAACAATATTATAAAATTTTATAATTCTCAAATTTTGCCCAAAACTAAATTCTCCCGTTGGTTCGAATTTAATTAAAGAGCAAATAAACTTACTGAGCAGCGGAAACGAGAATAATTATGAACTAATACTCAATTCCAGAAATGTTACTAATGTTGTCTCTAAAAAAATGTCACATTGGATCAACATTTAATTAAACTAAAAATAATCATAATTTATATGTGCTTCTGAAATTAATAAAAAAATTACACTGTACTATGCATTGTGGCCCATAGGCTCTTCTGGCGTGCACGCCAGAAGCAGTGCCCGGCTGCGGCCTACCGCGGCCCATCGGGCGGCCAGCACGCTTCCCGCGCCCCAAGCCGCAACGTGGGCCTAGGCCGGGGAAAGCGTCGCGGGCCGTCTGCCCCGCCGGCCACCTGAGTCGGTTAGCCGATCTCATCCGTCGGCCGCCATCGGACAGCTGTCCACCGTTTGCGCAGCAACAAAACCCGGCGCGGCTGCCCGCCCTAACCCTAACTCTCATTCCCCCTTCCCCTTCTGATGCGCAGTGCAGCAACCAGCCGAGAGCGGCGCGACAGCGACGGTGGCGAAGAAGAAGGAGGGTGGCGCCGCCGTGAGCCCCCTTGTCGGCAGACGTGCTCGCCCTCGGCTGAGCACGCCGCCGTCGAGCGACTTCACTGGCGGTGCTAAGCACCCGCGCAGTGCTCTACTAAGCCGGTGGCGGCCCAAGGCTCGCCGGCAGCATGCCTTCCCGCCGGCGACGGTTACTACCCCGGTGAGGTAGGTTCTCTCCCCCTTCGACCGGGTTCTTTGCTTAGAGTTAGGGTTCTTCCCTCTTTTTCTTAAGGCGCGGGTTAGGGTTAGGGTATGGGGATTGGAGTTTCTGAGCTTAATCGGGTTCTTCCCTTAATCTGAGTTGGATCTAACTAATGAGTGACCCAAAACTTGCCCCCACTGTTAGAGGCGACTGATACCATTGTTAAGCACTAACCAAGATCACTAACAGTAGTAGATGGGTGAACTAACTTAGAGTAATAGAGATTGTTACATTCCTTAGTGCGAGATCTACCAATGTAAGAACATAGCGATTCAGAGAGGAAGAGGAGAGCATTAGGCAGGCTTAGGCGCGGGGACGCTGGAGCCCGCCATGGTCTCGGGTTGATGGAGGCTGCGCACGGGCAGTGACGGTTGGTGAAGAGCAGGTGATGCAGCGTAGTCACGCCGGAGAAGAAGTAGAGTCGGGTCACGGGTGACGGCGGCGGTGTCCTTCCGTCACTGGCTGCGGCCCTCAGTAGATCGGACTAGGGTTTGTACGAGGGAGTGCTGGCGGCGGTGAACCTCATACAGAGCGCTCCGGCCTCCCTTCCTTTTATATCCGTGTGTGACAGGGGCCTACCAGCCATGAGTTGGGCTAGGCTCCCCGATCAGGAGCAGATCAGGGTCCTAGTGGACCGTTGGGTCCAATAGGGGAGAGATCACGTTCTAACAGCACACTGCCGACCAGGTGCTGGGTTGGGCTCCGTGAGGTGGCGGTCATGCGAATTCGGACGTTGAGCTCTGCTACAGTTCATGGCAAGGGCGGTCGGGTGTGGCGAAAGGAGACCATGTATCCCACACGGAGAGTAAAGCTGACAATGGACCGAGATCTAAACTAAACTCGCACCAATTCAAAGCATGCAATGTGAAAGTTGAATCCAAACCAAATTAGACCGTGACTTCAATCATCCACACTAAACCAAACCACTTATACGATCAACCCATTAAAATACATTTCTAACCCACTAATTCACTGGCACCTCATGCTATTGTTTATATTTAGCCATAAGCAAAAGCAAAAAATAAATAGATAGAATAAAAACTCATTGTAAACTCTATTATTGACAGTCAAACCAAATCAGCCCATTTTAATAGAGCCCAAACCAAACCAGCCCAATAGCCTTCTTAGCCTGTTTCACCACAAACCAATACAGCCCAAAAGCAAAACCAAACAAAAAACCGGGCTTAACCCAAACCATTATCAGGTTTAACGGAGAGGGAAGAGCTAGACAGGGAGGAGATGTGCACAGTGAGGAAGGGTACGCACTGGTGAAGAAAAGTCACGAGAAAAAAAGAAGAATAGATCGAATTGTCTTTTTCCACTAATTAGTGGTATGGTGGTTAAGTTTTTCCAACTCCACTTAATTTGGATTTGGTGGAGCATCCCCCCTAGCTACTCCACCAATCTATTTATATCTCTTATAAAGTCAATCCCCACTATAATTTATATCTAGACATGCAAGCAATCCACATCATATTTCACTAATTATCCACATTATTTTCCACTAATTAGCTATGTCATCCACTAATTTCAACTTATTAATGCAAGCTATCCATGCTATTTTTACTTAATTTGATTATAAATTCTTCATGATTGCCGCGGCAACGCGTGGGAAATCTTCTAGTTTAGTGAATCTAAGGCCAGATCTACCTCTTTGGGGGATTAGATCCACAGTGAATTTGGTGGAGCTAAAACCGTTTGGTAACCAAAAGTGAATCTGAGTCTATTTTTGGTGGATCTAAAGTTGGTGAATTTCTACCAAACATATCTTAAATCAGCCTCCATTTGGGTGTGCCTTTCTTTTTTTTGTCTAGTTTTTTCTCCATTACAGTAGCAGTATCCATATTTAGGCCCTCAAAACTATTTCGGTAGACCGCTCGTCATCCTATCATTCTTCTTCCTCTATTTCTTCTATCTTGACAACGGACAGGAGAGAAGCTCGCGCCGAGAAGAAGGGGCTCCTGCCGGGGAGGCGCTCCCACAAGGTTAGGGCTGCGCTGAGAGGGGGTGGAGATCCGGTCCATGAGGTGCTCACGCCTAAAGAGGAGGGGTGCGGTGGAGGTAGAGGTGGGACGTTGCGTCGGGAGGAGCTCGTGGGAGTGGGGAGGGAGTCGTGCTGCTAGTGCTCACCAGAGGGGAGGGGTGTCGTGGAGGCAGAGGCAGAGGCAGAGGCAGGCCACTGCATCGCATGGGGAGGAGCCCAACCATTGCACTGGGAGGAGCTCACGCCGAGTGGGGTGGAGCTCATGAGGAAGGAGAGGGATTCGGCCACTAGCTTGCTAAAGGGGAAGGGGTTTGGTGGAGGCAGAGGTAGGCACTCGCGCTCACATGTACGACGGGCGCTCATAATCACGGGATGGGTCTGGGGGATGAGCCCCTAGGAATTGATTCTATCGGGAGAATGTGGGTGACCACCTCAAATTAAGGCTCTAGTAGGGGCCTAACTAGAGTTGCATTTTCCATCTGAGCACCTGTATTTTGCTATGACGGCTCAAATGGGGGTCTTGCTAGAGTTGTTCTTAGGCCAACCCCAACACACCAGCATGGTTGTTGGTCTCACAAAGCCACGTAGGCTCAGATGCCACGTGTAGAAAAGAGAGCATGGGATGGTGGTTTCACACTTCATCATGGGTGTCTCTAGCACTTGTAGCTTCATCTAAAAAGGTAAAGTTTTGAGGAGGGAGAAGAATATGTATGAGAACCGCATTGGTGTTGCTATTAAATACAACCATTTGAAAACAAATAACATGATATGATCTATGATTCACTCAGATCCACCCTGAAGCAAACTCCATCAATTGAGCTGGTGGAGTGAAAGGTCCTAAATGGCTAGAGGGGGGTGAATAGCCTAATAAAATTTCTACAAAGCACTAAACAAACTGGTTAGTATAACAAAAGCGAAGCAAGGGTTATGCTAGCCTACTAGGGGGTTGCAGGCCAACCTAACCAATTCTAGCAATCCTAATACACTAGGCACACTAAGAGTGAAGTTCTTAACAATCAAATTACACTACACACCCTAATATGCTACTTAGCACAAATGTAATCGCAAGGAAGGAATCGAGGAATGCAAATCGTGCCTTCGGGATATCGTACCAATCACCTTCTTAATCAACAATGAATATCCAAGGTGATGATCCAATCAATCAATGAGAAATCCAAATATGATCTCGATGGATCAATCCCAAATGAACACCAGATTTTTTACCGAGGTTCACGTGCTTGCCAACACGCTACTCCTCGTTGTGACGGCACACTCACTTGGGATTCAGCGGCTAATTGGCACCACACTAAGCCTCCAATGAGCACTGCAAGAATCACCACAAGATGAGGGCAACACGTCACGAGCATTCCATTAGAGTACCTTTTGCGATCTCCCGCGGGGACAAGGTCAAGAACCCCTCACAATCACCTCCGGAGTGGCCAAGAACAATCTCCAAGCTTGCTCAACTCCGGCTTGCTGCTCCAACCGTCTAGGTGGTGGCAACCACCAAGAGAAATAAGCTCAATCACAGCAAGAACGCTCACTAGTGCCACTAGATGCTCAATCACAAGGCAAATGCACTAGAAGCTCTCCCAATCACTCTCTAGATCAACCAAGAATCATGCAAAGTGAGGGAGGAGGTTTGCTTAGCTCTAGAGGATGTCAAGTATGTCAAAGTGCTAAGAGAGCTCCCCCAAAGCCGACCAAACCACTTAAATAGACACCACTCAAACAAGTGAACCGTTAAGTTCTGGGTGGGGCTGACTCGGGACCATCGGACGCTCAGATACCTAGCATCGGACGCGTCGAACGCCTGTCCCCAATCCCCAATCCATGTGTCCCCATTCAAATGTAACTATTGCCCACACAAATGGCTAGCTGCTGTCTAAGCACCGGACGCTCAGACGCCCTTCATCTAATGCGTCCAATAACCTCCGAACACAAGCAAACTATCGCGCGTCCGATGAAGCACCCGGACACTAGGCCGAGCCACCTGACGCAACATAGAAAGGTACCAAACTTGGCACACATGCATCGGACGCGTCCGACGGTGTGGCAACTGACGCCCCAGTGTCCGATGACAGCACAGCACATGCTCTGACACTCTTTTGCTTTGCACCAGATGCGCCGACGTTTGAGCGTCGGACGCTCTGATGCACATACTGTTCATGCGCCATAAATGCCAAGTCTTCACAGGGTCACCGGACGCATCCGATGCCTCCGAACCCAGCGTCCGATGCCCCTAAAAGAGCTCCTTTCGCTACGAAAATCGCTGAATCCCGCCAAGCTTCTCCTGTCCTCATGTGCCAACACAAAAGTATCTCTCCACTTGTGCACGTGTGTTAGCATTTTCAAATGAATTTTGCAAGAGATTGTTAGCTCACTAGGTCCCTAATGCATATGCAAAGTAATTTCTCACCAAGTGGCACTTAGATAACCGATATTGAGCGGCATCGCCCCCCTTAATAGTACGGTTATCAATCCTAAACCCGGCCACCAACTTCTCTACTCGCCTACGGCTGGTGAAATGGAAATGCCCTAACATATACCTTTGCCTCTAGCTTTCTATTTCGCTCCTCTTCTTCCTTCATCTCCAAGGGTGGCACTTGATCATCTTTGGTCTCCACCATCACCTTGATCTCTACTCCACCACTTGGCTTGGACCTCCCCTTTCTCTAATGCTGCACACTTAGCAATAGGGTTAGTCTTAGGTTTCATCAATTAGCCAAAACCAAACTAGGGCTTTCATGGAGCTAGAGGTGTTTGGTATAGGTCCACCTCTATCTCTATCTTGCTTTCACCTGGACCCCATGCCATAGAGGAAAAATGAAAAGAAATCCACCTTTCTTCTTCCTCTAGCTTGAGTGCGAAGGGGGAAATCCAAGCGGCCAGGTGCTGGCGCACAACTGCTCTAGAGGCGTTTGAAAGGTCCTAAATGGCTAAAGGGGGTGAATAGCCTAATAAAATTTTTACAAAGCACTTAAACAAACCGATTAGTAAACTAAATGGTGAAGCAAATGTTGCACTAGCCTAAAAGAGGTTGCAAGCCGTCCTACCCAATTCTAGCAATCCTAGTATACTAGATCACACACAAGCACCCTAATATGCTACAAGCTACACAAGTGCACAAATATAATTCGCAAGGAAGGAATCGAGATGCAAACTGTGTCTCAGGATGTCGAACCAATCAACAACTTGATCAATAATGAATACCCGAGGTGATGATCCAATCAATCAATATAAAATCCAAGTTGATCTCGAAGGATCAAGCCACACAAGAATAACAAGGGACACACGATTTTTGTCCTGAGGTTCACGTGCTTGCCGGCACGCTACTCCCTGTTGTGTCGATCACACACTCGGTAGTTCCATGGCTAATCGGCGTCACAAGCCAAGCCCACACTGGACACTATAAGAACTCACATGAAGTGAGGTTAGCTCAATGACATGAGATTCCACTAAGAATTCCTTTTGCGACTCCCACGGGGTAGGATCAAAATCCCTCATAATCACTGGGTGTGACAAGAACAATCACCTTCACTTGCTCAACACCCTCTCGCTGCTTCAACCATCTAGGTGCCAGCAATCACCAAGAGTAATAAGCTCAATCACAGTAAGAACGCTCACTAGTACCACTAGATGCTCAATCACAAGGCAAATGCACTAGAAGCTCTCCCAATCACTCTCTAGATCAATCAAGAGGCATGCAAAGTGAGGAAGATGGTTTGCTTAGCTCTAGGAGATGTCAAGTATGTCAAAGTGCCAAGAGAGACACCCAAGCCGGCCAATGCACTTATATAGCCACCACTCAAATGATATACTCCCTCCATCCACAAATAAATGCACCTTTTATTTCTTGAGGAGTCAAACTTTTTAAGTTTGACTATAAATATATCTAATAATATTAATATTTATATTTGTAAATAAGTATATTATGAAAATATATTCCATGCTCAATCTAATGATACATATTAAATATGGTAAATTTAATTATATTTTTGTATATATTTGGTCAAACATATAAAGATTTGACTCCTCGAGAAACGAAAGGTGCAGTTATTTGTGGACGAAGGGAGTATATGTTTCAAGTGGCACTGAGTCGGAGGCGTCGTACGCTCAGACGCCCCTGCATCGGACACGTCCAACGCACACCCCCAAGCACCACGGAGTCGCCATGTGTCCACATTTGAATTTGTCTGTTGCCCGCGCTGCTGAAGGATCATCGAACACGCAGATGACCTGCATTGGACGTGTCCGATGCATTATCCCGTGCACACAAACTATGCGCATTAGACGACCACCATCGGATGTTAGGCAAGCCACCGGACGCAGTCTAGAGAGGTCCAGAACCTTGCACACATGCACCTGACGTGTTTGACGCACGTGCAGCGGACGTGCCCCGGCGTCCGATGCTGTTTGACAAACGAGTCTGACATGAAACACTTTGCACCGGACGCATCGACGCCAGATGCATGTTACAGTGTAGCGCCGACATACCCAAGAGCACCGGACGCGTCCAATGCCCCCGGCACCAGCGTCCGATGCTACGAAAAGGACTCATTCCTTCCAAAAGTCTTTGAGTCCCACCTCGCAAGCTCGACGGGAGGGGTTAACACCCAAGACCCCATCAACCCTTGCTCTCATGTGCCAACACCAAAGTGTCACTCCACTTGTGCTCGCGTGTTAGCATTTTCAAATGAATTTTGCAAGAGTTTGTTAGCACACACTAGGCCTAATGCACAAGCAAAGTCATTGCTCACCTAGTGGCACTTAGATATCCGATATTGCGCGACATCACCCCTCTTAATAGTACGGTTATCGATTAAACCCAGCCATCAACTTCTCTACTCGCTTACGGCCGGCAAAATGGAAAGGCCCTAGCATATACCTTTGCCTCTAGCTTTCCATCCCGCTTTCATCATTTCTGGCAATGTGGAGCACTTGATCTTGTGGAGTACCTTACCACCATCACATTGATCATCTTCTCCACCTCATCATGCATTGAACCATCCTCTCTTAAGCTACACACTTAACAACTAGGATTAGTTCAAGGTTTCATCAATTAGCCAAAACCAAACTAGGGACCTTCCACGCTGCTAAATTTGTCGGTTGACACCAACCTAATAAACATTATTGATTTCTAGCTTTGGAAAGGAGAGAAGAGCGGTGAAATATCATTCTTCCCCTGCCTCTTTCCCTTTCTTTTTTCCTATTTCCTGTGTCTATGAGGTAGGTCGGGTAGGCTTGTCGGCGGAGACCGGGAGGCGTGGTTTGTCGGCCTCTCTGGTGCTACCACTCCTGAGCCTAGCTCACCGTGTAGCAATGTTGACTTAGTGATTGGTGTGGAGATAATAGGTGTAGGGAGTCATAAGCGGACGCACGCGACTCATGAGCGGGCAACAATGGGTGGGCGCAAGCGGCAGTGCACGGGGATTACGTGTGTCGCAGGCACGAATGGCGCACGGTGGAGTGGCCACCCCACATGGGGCATGTGCGCATGTGATTGCGGCGGTGGCGCGGGTGGGTCACGACCTTAGCAAACCCAACGAAGGCAGGGGAGCGAGGCCAATGAGCTTTGAGCTTGTAGCCATGGCAGCGGCACCGGGAGAAAGAAATAAAAGGGAGA
Source organism: Chrysopogon serrulatus (assembly GCA_015844335.1). Taxonomy (NCBI): domain Eukaryota; kingdom Viridiplantae; phylum Streptophyta; class Magnoliopsida; order Poales; family Poaceae; genus Chrysopogon; species Chrysopogon serrulatus. The sequence continues at coordinate 59,603 of JADLZL010004092.1, forward strand.
AGTAAGAATGGGATAAAGGACAGTTTAGTACTGTTCTTTCTCACGTAGTGTCCAGGAGCAAATTTCATAATAACATAAATGTTCATCAGCAAATGGCTTTATTTTTTAATGTCCGCTATCAAAGGAAGGTCACCTTGAGTGTTTAGAAGTAATTTTTTAAAAAGAATATTTTTACATGATCACATCTCAATCCCTTGTAAAAGCAGTGTGTAGAGTCGAGATAGCAGACTAGAGAAGGAGTGAATAGTCTTTTCTAAAATCTAATCACAACAGAAGACCGAATCAAATGCGAAATTAAAATTATCGGTCTAGCTAAGACTTGACCCTTCTATCTAAGTTCAAGCACCTTACAAAGATTCTAATTGAGCCACTAATTTGCAAGGCTAGGTAGTGCTCTCCTATCTAATTCTAATTTGCAAGGTCATATAAACCTAAGCAACTAGTACTAAGCAATCGGGGAGCACCTATACAAACTAGTGAGAAAAGCACACAAAGTCTAAGCACAACTAGTAGTTCTCACTAGCACGGCTACACAAGTCTAACTAGTGAGCTCAATTGTTTAGCTACACAAACTAAACAAAGTGACTAGCAAGGCTACACAAGCCAACTAGCCACGCAACCGCTATTTCTAAGCTACAAAAGCTAAGAAGGCAATTAGCAAGCCAGAAAAACTAACTAGCTACTCAAGAGCAACTGCTACTCACTAACACAAGTAATGAACAAGTAAATAGAAGCTAGTGAACGGGAACTTTTCAAACCGATGAGAAGAGTAGACAATATTGACATGTTGATTTTTCATCGAGGTTCTCTTGGTTGCCACCAAGCTACTCCCCGTTGAGACAAGCTTCAAGGTTGTTGCCGGTCCTCTTGCTAGCGGTGACCCACAAGTCACACCTCTCCCACATGGAGTGCTCACCACGAGCTCTAGCACTTGACCAGCCGAACCACTTGTCGCCCTTCATGTCTCGCTCTACTAGAGTTGCTCTTCGCGGCTCCTAGGTGAGCACAATACCCCTCACAATCTCTTCTCTGGAGCACCGCACAATTTTCTTTGTGTGCTTCAACGGAGACCACCACCAAGTCATCTAGGAGGTGGCAACCTTCAAGAGTAATAAGCACCATGGCTTGCAACTCGAACACCTAGTGCCACTCGATGCAATCTCACTATGCAATCATACTAGAATCACTTGCAAATTGGATGTAATCACTACAAACACAAGTGAGTTAGAGGCTTCCCTAGCACTTTCCAAGCATGGACACTAAGTCCCAAGGGTGCTAAGCACCAGCCAAGGCCAGCCACACTCTTCTTTTATAGCCCCAAGGACCAAACTAGCCATTACCCCCCTTCAAATCAAAGTTGCACACTGACCGGAAATGTCCTGTACTTGATCGGACGCGTCTTGTGTAGAGTCCTGTCGTAGCGTTCAGTCACGAATAGAGAGGTTCTAGAGACGATTTTCATCGACTGGACACGTCCGGTCACCATTGACCGAACTCCCATGGCGTCCGGTCATTCTTCCAACCTGCGTGAAGTCTTCTTAAGCAAAAATGCCTAGGGGCTGTCACACCCCACGTGGGTTGAGTTTTTTTTCACCTTCTTCAGACCTCGAGATGTGGCACCGATGCGTCCGGTCACTCTGCGAGCATTCGATCGCAGCCCCTTCGCATCCCTCCGAATACATCATCCTGTGCAGAGTCCGATCACAGACCTTTGCGCACTAAAACAGCCATAACTCTTAGCTCCGAACTCTGAATTCAATGATCTTGGACATTTTGGAAAGCTAACTCAGAGGGATACACGTCCCACAAACATACTTGGTCCAAAACATAGTGAATCAGTACAGGTTTCCAATCCAAGAGCCATCACAAGGTTCGCAGCACACCGAAAAGCCTCTTTCTTTAACCCTTTAGCAAATGTGCCAACTCCACAAGTGTACCAACATGTGTGTGAGTTAGAATTTTCACAAACATTTTAAAGGATTTTTTACTCCTTCTCACATTACCATTCGATCCTAGCAACACGATGCAAAGTTAGATCACTCAAGTGGCACTAGATGACCGATATGCAAACAAGTTTGCCCCTCTTAATAGTACGACCATCTATTCTAAACCCGGTCATCATCTTTTCTACACACTTATGACCGGTGAAATAAAAAACCCTATGTTATACCTTTGCCTTGTGATTTCTATTCCATCTCCTCCGGTGTCGATGCAACACATGCAAAACCACCCACGTGAATGATATGATCCACTCCATATCATCATATGGCCTTTGGTCTATAATCTGGTCCTTTGGTGCCAAGTCTTTGCTCAAGCCTCCTGACACCCGGTACCAACAGCTTCAAAGATTTCAACTTGCCCTTCACCATCGTGATGTCTTGTCTCGACCTTCTCCTCTAGCCACATGACTCCATGACCTGTGGATTAATTCTCTGCATATCTCATATGAGTACAATTAGTCCACCTAGATTGTCATTCAATTACCAAAACCAAACAAGGACCTTTCACAGTGCTGGACGTCTGGACTTTCATGATAAGATTCCTCAACGATGAGAGAAGGCAGCAGAGCTTCCATCACATGGACACTAAAGTACTCCAAGCCTGGAGTGTGTAGATAATAAAGTTGTTTTATTATAATTATTTTGAGATTTATTTCATTGTTGCTTTGATTACTATACTTGAAAATCAACACTTACGACTATAGAAGGAATTCTGTGAGTCCATGCATTAGGATGTAAGGGTTGTAGTTTAAAAATGTAGATGGTGGTCTCTAGCTAGGTCTTATCGAGAAATGCGTATGGTTTATTTTAGTCTAAAGCAAACACACAATTAAAAAAAAATTAGCTCCTTCAAAGCTTGAGGGTGGATTTATTATATGGGCCCATGTATCATTGACTCAACAAATACTTCGCAATGCCTCCTCAAGCACCGTAAAAATTCTCTAACTACTAACTCTGTCTCAAATTATAATTCGTTTGACTTTTTCAACCTTAAATTTATCGCTCGTTTATTTAAAAAATTATACAAAATTTTATTTCTTTGGTTGTGGCTTGCTTTATAAATAAAAATTCTTCAAGAATAATTTAAATTTAACTATATTTGCATAATTTTTTAAATAATACAACAGTCAAATTTAAGATAAAAAATCAAACAAATTATAATTTAGAATTTAGAACAGTAAAAGTAGTTATTATCAATAAATAAAGCTATGCCATTTTTCTTAAAAGCTTCTCCGGCCCTACTCTCACATTTCCGTAACTCTTTACTATCCCCGCGCGCTCGAATGCGCACCGCCCAAACAAACCCTCCCACAGTCCCACTGCCCTCTTCCACCCTCTCTTCGCCGCGCCGCACTCCCAAGTCCCAACAGGCGCAAATGGCGGCGGTCGGAACACTTCCCGGCGCTGCCGCAGTCGCTGGCGCTTCTGTGCCCCAACGCCAACGCCGCGGCGGCGCCCCTTCTTTCGTAGCAGCCTACGTCCCTGAGGGCACCCGGCTCGTCTACGGGAGGCAGCTCCGTCTGGCCCCGGTCCTCGCCGCCTCCGTCTCCCTGTCTCGTCCAGCGAGGCGGCGGTTCCTCTGCGCTTCTGCGGCCGCACCCTCCTCGGGTTCCGCTGGGTTAGTGCATCCCTTCCTTCCCAGTCGTCTCAGCGCGCCGTACCTTGCATTTGTCCAAGCAACAAGAGTCTGGGGCCGTGGGGCCGTTTGACTTTGTATTCGTGAAAGCTCTAGAAGCAGAGGTTTAGATCTTGACACTTTGGCCTTCTTCAGCGGAACGGAGCTTTAATATCTGGATAAAGCAATATTATGCCACTATGATACGGTAGCCCACTTTGATTCCAGCTTCTAGGCTTGTATTAAAGCCTACGTCTAACCTTACGTGGAGATTTTATTTAGCAACCCCACCCCACTGAGTGCAGTTCGCTTGATTATGGCTGCATACCCTTTGTTTCAGTGGTGGAGTACAATTGGGGCTGTGCTATTGCACCTCCAATGTTTCGTGCAAATAGAAAGAAACCCTTTGATTATTGATGCAGCTCTCAAAATTGGAGCCAACAGACAGTAATTTGCCTCTTTAACTTATGATGAAAGCTATGGGTGAACCTAGGCTATTGTATAACTGGCAATTTATAGACTAAGTTCCCACGGTGATTTATTGCAATTTACATCTCAATTCTCTAATGAATGAGTTCCTTAAAAATAGAAACATTTACAGTGCTAACTATATTGTCATATCCTAATGATAAAAATATTGATACTCTGTAGAAGTTTCCAAGTTTATATGCCATATATATATATATATATATATATATATATATATATATATATATATATATATATATATATATATATATGCTATCTGTAGCATTTCCACATCATTCGTCGTCATGTACATGCAGGGGACTTTTGAGCTGAGATTAAGTTCCTACTGTGAAATCGAAAATGATTCATAGTATGTTGTGAGTTTAACATTTGGTGATGCCTGGAGCACACAGTGCCTCAGTTAAAAAAAATCATTTTGTTGGTTATTAGTAACATGAATTTTCTATTACAGAGAAGCAGAGCCCCAGGGATTTGCAGAGAGATACCCAGCTCTTGTCACAGGATTCTTCTTCTTCTTGTGGTATGTTCACTTAACTGTATTGCCAATCTGGCTGCATGAAACGACACAAAAATTCCTTTGGATAGTAATTCTAATTTTCACTTTGTGATCAAACCTTGCAGGTATTTTCTGAATGTAATATTTAACATCCTCAACAAGAAGATCTTTGACTACTTCCCCTATCCATAGTATGTTTCTTGGATAAGTGTGCATTCTGTTTTTCATGCTGGCACCAGTTGCAATAACATGTAAAACTTGTACCTATTGTTGTAGTTTTGTGTCAGTGAGCCATCTTTTTATTGGAGTACTATACTGCCTTATTGGCTGGAGCTTCGGTATCCCAAAGCGTGCGGTATAGTCGACACCTCCATGCTCTTTTTTCATTTTTGATAGATAACCAACCGCCTCTCAAACTTATAGTTAAGGGTTTTCAGTGTAATGGATAAGCTAGTGCTCGACACTTGTATCTAGGGGTAGTTTTCTATTCTAGTTAGTTCAAGGGATTTTCTGCCAAAGATCAGGAAGAGTAGGGGCTAAAGGAACCTTATCTCTTATAAGGTGTGTTGGTCAGGAGAACTTCTTGTATCTTAAGCTTACTCTTTTCCAATTCTAACAAGCGGCTATATGCCAAGCTGGCCTCTGGCAATTCTAGATGTGTTCTTGAGTTTACCCCTAGGCAAGCTGAGAGTCAAGTCCACCTTGAGTAAGTGAGCTCGCCGCTGCTGCCGTTGCGATCCTTGACCTTGGTGGCTCATCCGGAAGTGGCGCGAGCGGAGGAGCACCTATCGACGATCATGCCAGGCGACTTGCTGCTGTGGAGGTGGCGGCTGCACAGGCCATCGAGGCGGCCAGGTGGGCGGTTGCTACGGTTGAAACTGCAGCAGCTACAGCCGCGACGCTGCGTGCGGAGATGGAGGAGCCCCCGCTACAACGACAGTTGTGCTCACCCGATCCATGTCGAGTATGCTGAGGTCGGTCGCTGGCGGTGCAGGCGATTTACATGACTCAAGGGCGGGGACACCATGGTCGATGATCACCAAGACGAATTTCATGATGATCGGCGGGTGCTCGAGGCTCTTCTTGCCGCCGTTCCTCTTGATCTCGGTGCCACCCTTGCGGACTAGCTGTTTGCCAAGCAGGCATGGGAGGCGATCGCCACGGTGCGCATCTGTGTTAACCGAGTACGCCTGCAGCGTCTTTGTGAGGAGTAGGAGCACCTCTCTGTCTTCGCCGGTGAGCAAATCGATGACTTTGCCCATTGGCTCGACAGCTTGAAGCAGCAGCAAATTTAGAATGGCAAGGAGCATTTGACGGAGGCGCATGTTCGAGAAGCTCCTGCGCCGCCCCAAGTTAGTACGCCCAACTTGTTGTGCCAATCGAGACCCTCGACTTCAAGAACCTCTCCATCCAGGAGGTGACTGGGAGACTAAAGACGATGGACGAGCTTGTGGGAGTGCCTCATAGCGAGCCGGTCACCATTGGTGGCAAGTTGCTCTTCATCGAGGAGCAATGGCTCGCTCAACAGAAGGGGGAGGAGGATGCCACCAGCGGGCGCGTCCAAGGAGCGACACAAGGAAAAGGTTGATCACGTTGGTGGCGGTAGAGGCGTGCGAAGGGGCAAGGCAGATGTCGTCGCTAGCGAATGCAAGGCGAACCGCGACGACATCTGTCTCAACTGCAGCGGTACTGGCCACTAGGCCAAAGACTGCCACCAACCTTGTCGTCCAGGCTTCCTAGCGCATGGCTTCATCGAACTGGAGACAGAGCAAAGCGACGGAAAGGTGCAAGCTTCAACCTTCCGCACCACGCCCGCCGTCGATTGTCTTCGCCTTGATGAACCACGCGTACGAGCCTTCCTCATGCAACTCACCACATGACCAATCGCCACGGGCTCCTCTCCAACCTGGACACCAATGTTCGCGGCTCGGTCAAGTTCGGCGACGCTTCTGCAGCGGTGGAGATCAGATGCGTCGGTTGCATCATGTTCGAGGCGAAGACCGGCGAACATTGAGTCCTGCACGGTGTCTACTTCATTCTGGCGCTGCACAACTCAATTTTGAGTCTTGGCTAGTTGGACGAGGGCGGATCGAAGGTGGAGATTGACAAGGGGGTGTTGCGGATTTGGGACTAGCGTGGTCTTCTCGTGAAGATTCCTTGTAGCTCAAACCACCTCTACATCAATCTGGAGGCGGCGCGATCCCTCTGCCTCGCTGCATGGGGAGATGATGAAGCTTGCGTTGGCACGAGCGGTTCAGCCATCTTCACTTTCCTTGGACAAGCTAGGCAAGGAGGCCATGGTGCGAGGGATGCTGATGATTAACCACCTCAAGCAGTTGTGTGACATCTGCGCCATCACCAAGATGAGGCGCCCTTTTTCTCGCCAAGCCTTGTATTGCGCGCCGAAGCAGCTCGACCTCATCCATGGTGACCTGTGCGGACCAGTGACGCCGGCGACCCTAGGAGGCTGGCGCTATTTCCTTCTGCTAGTGGATGACCCGTCTCGGTTCATGTGGGCGGTCCTTCTACCGACCAAGGGAGCTACCACGGACACCATCAAGCAGGTGTAGGGCAGCGGTGGAGGAGAGTGGTTGTAAGCTCCACCGACAACTGTGGAGAATTCACCGCCACGGAGTTCATCGCCTACTGTGCGGATGAGGGCAAGGTGCTCAACCAGGTCGAGAAGCTCGACGAAGCAAGCCGGGTGTCTTCATCAGCTACGAGGAGGGCGCCAAGGCATATCGCAACCTCGACCCAGTGACCCAGCGCGTGCGGGTGGCGCGCGACGTCGTCTTCAACGAAGGCCGCAGCTGGACATGGAACAAGGAGGCTGATGATGGATATCGCAACCATCGACTGGCGTGGGCTGGAGGAGCTAGGGGAGCATTGAGTACATCTGATCCCCCGTGTTCACGATCACCAAATTCGGGGGTACTCGAAAGCTCTGCGGCAGGCTCTCTGACCACTTGGGGCGTATCTCCGACCACCCGGGTTGCATCTCTGACCGCGTAGGGTCCTCCTACCACTTGGGAAGCCTCGCCGACATGGAACGAAGGAGGCTTGCCACCCTGGATCACGGGTAATCTCGCCGGCCTCTCAACTGAGTAGTCCAGTACAACAGTGGACCACAGCGGCATCTTCTGCTTCACCCGCTGCAACACCAGCGCATGCAGGGCAGCTGGTGAGTACGCAACGCTGTTGGAGGATGATGAGGTCCGGTTGGACGCCTACTACAATCGATCCATGTTTTCAAGACCCCGATGTTCGCGATCACCACTAATCGCCCTGGACGGTTGGAGCTACTCGAAGCACTCCGACTCGGCCGAGGCCGCTCGGTCGTCCATTTGGGATTAATCGGTCGTATGGGCTCCAGCCGAGAGAGTGGGCTGCATCTCTAAGTTGGGCCTAGCTAGCTATCTTATATTTTGGCCCAAGCCCATTAGGGTTTCTCTTCTTTCCCATGTACCCCCACTCCCTGGGAAGTCAACAACACAGAACACACTCACCTCTCACCCCTCCCGTTCTCCAGCAGCTCCCGCCTCCATTGCTGCCCTCCTCTCTCCTCTCCTCTCCTCTCCTCCCTTCCGGTTCCCAGCTGCTCCTCCCTCCCTCCCAGCTCCCCTCCTCTTCCTTGCGGCTGCTGCTGCAGGCGTGCAGGCCTGCAGATCCAGCGGGTGCACAGGTCCAACTGTGCAAGGGAGGAGGACTGCACGACAAAGATGAGTCCTCCTCAGGTCAGTCATCAGTCATCACCGTTCAAGCTTGATGCTCTACCTGTGCTTCAAGCTTGATGCTCCGTTTCTCTGTGTACTTGTGTAGATCTGGTTCGACAGCGGGAGCGTGCAGTGGAAGTGTACATGCCTGAGGCCATTCTAGAGCAGTAGAGCCTAGAACATGTATTATACTAGTGTGTGTGTGTGTATATATATATATATGGTATATTAGTCCCCATATGAGGGGGACGGTTGGGGGACTACTGGTCGAATCGCCCCGACGGCGACTAATCGCCCCTGGACGCCTGGGGCGGTCCTGAGCTCGACCAGCCGTCTTGAAAACATTGCCGGTATCGCATGATGACGAACATCCTCGGCGACCGGTCTCCGCCGGACTAAGCAGAGCTCCTCTTTGCCCAGCTTCATCTGACGCATGCTGGTAAGCCTACCACTTATGCTGAGGTGCAGGGTGATACACCATGGCGGTCGGCAATGGAGGAGATGAAGTACGTCGAGAAGAACTGTATGTGGGAACTGGTTCCTCTTCCTGACGGCCACTGCCCTATCACTCTGAAATGGGTGTTCAAGCTCAACAAAGGATGAGCAAGGCGCGATGATCAAGCACAAGGCGTGATTGGTGGCGTGAGGCTTCATCCAACAAGAGTGGATCGACTATGACGGCGCATTTTTTCCTGTGGCGCAAATGGAATCTTTCCGTGTCCTTGCGCTGGCAGCTCAAGAAGGGTGGCGTGTTCATCACATGGACGTAAAGTCTGCTTTCCTCAACGACGACCTCAAGGAAGAGGTGACGTGTGATAGCTGCCAGGCTTCATCGTCGCCAGAGAAGAAGGCAAGGTGTACTGCCTGCGTGAGGCCCTCTTTGGCCTCCGATAGACCCTGTGCGCCTGGAATGTGAAGCTGGACGCCACGCTCAAGAACATGGGTTTCCAGCATAGCGCGCATGAGGCAGCGATACCGGCGAGGCAGCAGGCGCATTGTCCTGCTTGTCGGTGTTTTACACCAACGACCTCATCATCACCGGCGTTGAAGAAGAGGTGGAGAAGTTCAAGGCGCAGATGTAGAAGACATTCGACATGAGCGACCTCAGCCTTCTCTGCTTCTACCTTGGTGTCGAAGTGCGCCAAGATGCCAGCGCATCACCTTCTGTCAAACTCACTACGCCAAGCACATCCTTGAGCTTGACGGCGTGACTGGTTGCAACCCAGCGTACAACCTGATGGAGGAGAAGATCAGGCTCAGTCGTCACAGCATGGTGGAGGAGGTGAAGTCCACGCACTACCGCGGTTGGTCGGCAGCCTCCAATACCTGGTGCACACCTGCCCAGACTTGGCGTTCACGGTCGGGTTCGTCAGCCGGTTCATGGAGCAGCCCATGGTGGAGTATTTACATGCTGTGAAGTGCATCATCTGGTACGTGATGGGCACCCTCGACTACAGCCTGCACTTCGCAAGGGCCCCTGGCACGACGTGCATCATCGGCTACTGCGACAGCGACCTCGCCGGCGACATCGACACGAGCAAGAGCACCAGTGGAACCATGTTCTTCCTTGGTGACTGCTTGGTCAGCTGGCAATCCATCAAGCAGAATGTGGTGGCACTGTCAAGTTGCGAAGCTGAGTACATCGCCACTGCCACTGCCGCAACACAAGCACTGTCAAGGTTGCTGGGAGAGCTTGTCAGGAAGGTCAATGTGGTGGAGCTAAAGGTGGACAGCAAGTCTGCTCTAGCTCTGGCCAAGAATCTCGTCTTCCACGACAGAAGCAAGCACATCTGAACCAAGTACCACCTCATCCGGTACTGCTTGGGGGAAGGGAGCATCTAGTCCGACCACATCGCCACTACTGATTACTTGCCAGACATCCCCACCAAGTCGCTGGGCAAGACCAAGTTCGTAGCAATGTTTTAAAGGTGTCGCCTAGGCGGCGACTAGGCGTCCAGGCGTACCCAGCTCGCCTTGGAAAACAGTGGCGCCTTGTTGCCTAGGCGTCGCCGAGGCGTCCAGGCGTACCCAGCACTCGCCTGGACGCCTAACCGCCTTTAAAACACTGGTTCCTAGAGATGCGGGAGAGGATTGGGCTGCGGCAGATCTCTATCAGTGCTCGGCACAAGGCTTAGGGGGGGATGGATGGATAAGCCAGTGCTTGAAACTTGTATCTAGGGGTAGTTCTTTTTATTCTAGTTAGTTGAAGGGGTTTTATGCCAAAGACCAGGAAGAGTAGGAGCTAATGAACCTTATCTCTTATAAGATGTGTTGGTCAGAAGACCTTCTTGTATCTCAAATTTACTCTTTTCCAATTCCAACAAGTGACTATATGCCAAGCTGCTTTCTGGCAGTTCTAGATCTGAGTTTTTGAGTTTACCGCTGGGCAACACAGTGACATTTATGAGCAGGATGTGCATGCAAACTAAATTGTTTGTTCTCTAAAGAAAAAATACTATTTAATGTTGGATCATATTGCTTAATGAGGTGCATATATACTGCTGCTTATTTTACAATGTTTGTATTGGATGGATGGACTAAGAAGAATTGGCAAATGATGGTACATAATATATGTTCTCCAGTGTTTTTGAAATGTTCTTTTATCTATTAAGCACCAGTTGTTTTTTCTACATAGTTTTGTTTTATATCAGTGACATCCTTTCTGGAAGGACTGATAAACTAATATAAATTGTACTTCTGTAGCCAATCAACTCAACACTTCTGAAGCAGCTTATTCCAGTTGCAGTTTGCCATGCCATTGGCCATGTAACAAGCACTGTGTCATTTGCTGCTGTAGCTGTGTCATTTGCCCACACTATTAAAGGTGCTTCTATGATAAGCTGATTTTATTTCTATTATTATCTCTCTACCTCCTGTTTACTTGTGCTAATATGATTCCAGTTTTACAAATTACAATACAGCTCTCGAGCCATTCTTCAATGCGGCGGCTTCTCAGTTTATCCTTGGACAACCAGTTCCATTGAGACTCTGGCTGTCTCTTGTTCCAGTCGTGGTTGGTATGTCTTATTACAGATTTTTCTTTAGTTATGGTGCTAGCTGTATAAACTTGTACTTGTGATGTGCTGCAACATCAATGCTACGGTATTCGCACCTTTTGTATCTCTTTGGTTTAGGGAGGGTCATGATGATGTTGTAGAACAAAAGATAATCCTTGTGGGTGATGTGCAAATGCTGCATAGTTCTTATTCAGGGGTGGAGGATAGGTTCAGGTCACCTTGCTAAAATGTCATTTGTTTTGGTGGAGTAGGTTCATATGAGCCTCCTTCAAAACAAGCAAGGGTAAGGCTGCCTAGATTTCCCTTTCGTTGACCCCACCTTTTGTGGGAGATGTTAGCACCAGATACTCCCTTTAGTTATATAGGGGTTGACCCCACCTGTGTGCCACTATAAAAGATTAAAAAGACCTGTATACCATTGAGATTTCAAAAGTTCCCCCCTGCCATTACATGAAATTTTTTTTCCCTGTGTCCCACTTCTGTCATTCTACCGTTTGATTCTAACAGAGCTGGTGCTAAGTAGATGTGAAATGACTCTTTTGCCCATCACTGTTTCTGGTCAATCCCCTAAGTATTTCCCGAGCTCCTCTTTCAGCACCTGAGAAAGCAAACAATATTGCCGTCAGTGAGCGGCGTGTGGAGCAGGGAGGCACTAGCAGCGGGGCGTGCGTGGAGGGAGGAGGCCGTGCGAGCGAGCACCGGGCGGGCGTCGAGGTGGGCGCAGGGGCGGCAAGGAGGAGCGTGTGCGGTGTCGGGCGGGGCTTCAAGGGGAGGTGCACTGCTGGGCCCACCATGGGCGCAGGAGCCGCGAGGCCTCAGGCGGGAGGCGCGCCGCCGGCCTGTCGCGCAGGGAGGACGCGGGAGTCCGCGGAGTGGATGCGCCGCCCCCGCGGCCCACCTGCTTGGCCGTGCTGCGACCTTGCGTGCTGCCGAGCTGGCCATGCTGCACCCCCCACGCCGCCGGGCCGGCCCCGCTGACTACCTGGCTAGCCGTGCTGCGCCCCCGTGCGCTTTCTACCTGGCTGCGCTGCGCCCCGGAGGCCGCCGGGCTTGCCGTGCTGGCCCCCGCGGCTGCCGCGTTGGGAGGGGATGGTCAAGCACGAGCCGAGCGGGTGGGGCAGCGACGGCGCAGAAGGCCGCCCGTCTCCGTCGTCCTCCCTTTGCGCTTTGTGCATCTGGGAAGGATTGAGGGCGCCCAAGATCGAGATTGCAGTCTGTAGATCGATGTGGAAGGAGCTCCGATTGCATCTGTGCGTCGGCACATGAGGCAAGGTGTGGCCGATTTTTTTTTTTTTTTTTTCACCAGTGCGGCGCCTTGTATGGAGAGTTCGAGAAACTCATGCGTGAGAGCCATGAGTGAATGGATGGACGGCCGTACATTTTGCGACACTGACTGATACAGTGGCACCAGATGAACGAATGAAAATTTTGATGCATTCTATAACTGAGGGTAAAAGCGTCTTTTCCACTGCCAGTTAGCTGCTGTTTTTTTCTCGAAAACGCAGGAGAGCTGCGCCTCATTATATTAAGAAGAGAGTAAAGGGCAAGAGCCCAAAACAAACACCACAAACACACACGCACGCACTCACACCCCACCAGAATCTAGGATTACATTCGCGCCCACGACGAAACTACACAAGATGACCGCTACAAGCTAGAAACTCTAACTACCGGGGAGGAGGGCAGTCAGGAAAGAAAGCCCTCGAGCCCCAGCCAAAGACCACAAGTGGCGCTCCTTACCAGCTGCGATCAAAGCAACAGCTAAGTTTGGAGCAGCACCATCAAAAACACACCTATTGCGATGGTTCCATATAGTCCAAGCTCCCATAATAATAAGCGAATTAATTCTTTGCCTCATCAAATCATCAGATATGCTGCTGCTAGATTTCTCCCACCAAGCATGGAAGGATAACTCTGTAGGCTGAGGAGACAAACTCTGAAGATCGACCTGCCTGAACAGATTAAACCAAAATTCCCTTGCGAAAACACAAAGGACAAGAAGGTGGTCAATAGTCTCCTCATCTTGGTCACAAAGAGGACAAAACTTGTTATAACCAAATTTGATGGAAGTGGCATACAGGCAAAAAAAAAAAAAAAAAAAAAAAAAACTTCGGACAAGGATACTGAAGAACTTTTGAAATCTCAGTGGTACGTAGGTCATTTTGATCTTTTATAATGGCATACAGGGAAAAGGCTCTCTTAGAAAGTAGCAACAGTTGAGGCCACATGATAGCGATAGGATCATACCCTCTTTTTATTGAACACATAGGAGAAGTGCATATCTTTATGTTAAGAAGAATCAGCAATTATTTGGGCCCCTGTTTTCTAAATCATCTCCGAAGGTCTAAATATGACAGCTTCATTGAAGAGACACTCATAAGCATACTTTGCCGAACACCAGAGCTAGCCAATCTCCAAATGTGCTCGTCTTCCACTTGAGAGGCTGTAATACAACATGAGACTGAAGGTCCCAGAGGTCCAGGAAATCAGACAAGGCGACGACACCCAGTGCTCCATGTAAATCTGAATTCCACTTGTGGTCAATGAACTCCAAAACTGTGCGCTTATTCTCTTCTTATGGACAAGAGCAAATACACGAAGTGATAGGTCCTTAATTCTCTGCTCATGCAACCACCTGTCCTTCCAGAAGAGAATGCAAGTGCCGTCCCCATCGTAAGTACACACAGCCATGGAGAAGAAGGACTGGTCCCACTTGTGCATCGATGACGGATGGCTAAGCAGGGACTGCATAGCTCGGCGATGCACAGGGAACGGCGATGTAGATGCAATGATGTAGGGGACACACGAGCGGTGGTGCTGCGGTCGATGAGGCAACACAGCAAGCCAGCAGCTCTGTTGCTTGGAGAAGATGCGCGTATGACTCGGCAATGGACGTCACGGGAGCCAGGTGGACCGCGCATAATCGGTTGTACGCACGAGGTGGAGCGACGATGGAAGTTGGCGGAGGTGTCCCGATCTGTGGTGGCGATGACGAACCGGCAGTGTCGACGTGCGGACTCAATGACCGAGAAGCGACGCTGGAAGGCGTCCCTTCAGCATCGCAAGCCCCGGCCAGGCCGCACAGTCGAAGATGTAGATGCCGGTGAAGTCTGCCGATGCCAGAGTAGTATGCACAAGGTAGACGGGCGGTGGGTGACTCAATCCTGATCAGTAATCGGGCAAACCAAAAAGATACAGCAGCAGCAGATCGGATGTACCCAGCGAGACACCACGGTGGCGGCGGTGCGACCCGATCGAGCGGTGCAAGACGCACGGTGGGTCGCGAACGCGTGGGTCAAAGGCGCCAACGCGGATCGACATGGTGGAGATGGACAGATTGCCCGATAGCAGCGACACGCTAGATCTGGCTGCCTAAATGGCAGCTCAGGGACGGGGCGTGTAGCTAGGCCTGGCCGCTACCATGGCGGCACAGAACAGGACGAGATCCATCTGCCTCCATGCGACGAAGATGTCGGCGATAGCTGAGCGACGAGCCCGGGGACAAGGCGGCGGTGGTCCAGCGATGACGTAAGGGAGATCCCGATCTGCTGCGTGACAACGATGATGGCAGCCGGATCAATAGGACTGGGCACCTAAACAGGGGCGCTGCCCCCGGCGGAGATCGATCTCTGCCTGGGGGCACGGTGTGGAAGCGGCGGCAGCTAGGGTTAGGATCTAAACCTAGGCGAATGATACCATGTAGGAGAATAGAATTGGTAGCATAATGGATTTTATTGCATTGGGCCACATGGGCTGATTATATAGGGTATATAGGACTAATAGCCCACGTGGGTAGACAATGTGGTATTATTCCTATTTACTCTAACAATGATCAACCTTCTGTAACCAAAGGCATCGCATCCTTAGTGGTTTAGTGCCTGTCCCATCTTTTGAAGATCATGCCAAGGCCACCAAACTCAGGGGGGATGGCAAGCCTTGACCCATGCCACAGGACAGTGGCCACCTTCTGCTTGTTTCCCCCCTCTCCATAAGAATTTTCTTCAGATTTTCTCAATCTCCTTGATGGCCCATGGTGGAAGATTAACATGCATGGCTAAATAAACCACCATAGAAGTAAGACCAATTGTACAAGGGTTTGCCTGCCTGCCTGAGTCAACAAATCATCTTTCCATCCTACAAAACGGTCAGCTATCCTATCATGATAGGGTGCGCTTCCGCTCATGTGAGCTCTCTAGGATCATGCTTAGAAACTTGTGACTCCAGAAGTTATAGGATGTGGATTAAAATACACTGTTTCTGATTGGTTTTTTTAAATAAGATTTTTTACAACTCCTTTGTTTTTGTACTTATTTTTTTTGCAAATCTATTTTCAAATGATCAGGTGTCTCCGTAGCATCCCTCACTGAACTCTCATTCAATTGGACTGGCTTCATTAATGCCATGATCTCAAATATTTCTTTCACCTACCGAAGCATCTATTCGAAGAAGGCTATGGTTTATCTCTTTGGCCTAGCATTTTACATCATTTTGCCCCTCTACATTCTTATCAGCTCCTATTTTCTGACTTCCTTTCTTATTGTTACAGACTGACATGGATAGTACCAACTTGTATGCATACATATCAATAATTGCTCTCTTTGTCTGCATTCCCCCTGCACTTATTGTAAGTCTAGTCTTAATTATCTACATTATATTTTGAACAATATATTTCTGCAGTCTCTCTTGTATTTTTGCTACAGGACTTTTTTCTTCTTAGAATGCCTAATTTTCAGTTATTTAAACTTCCATTCAGTCACAAGCATGAGACTTTCAGTTAATTTTTATCAATGCTGTAGTAGATCAAGAAACAACAACATGCAAAGAGAACACAACATGAGTAAGAACAGTTGAGAAAATGATGAGAAGACAACTAAACAAGAATAGATATATTATACCTGCTTAATTTGAACAACTGGCATCCTCACCACCCAGATTATTTTCAGTAACATGGTAGTTCCTTAGAGATGAACATCTACTTCATTACTATGGTTTGCTATACTTGCTACTAACAGGACAACTTAATTTTATTCTGTGTCTGCACATGCCAGCATGTGTTTGTTTAGTTAGCAAGCGTGTAGGCGTTCATTGTTTTGTTTGAGATTTTTGGATAAATAGAATTGTAAAGCCCATTAACTACTTTTAAACTCTTGTGCTAGAGTACTGAACATTCATTTCATGATTGTTTCTTATACTCTCAACTTTCAGATTGAAGGACCTCAATTAATGCAGCATGGATTTAAAGATGCAATTGCCAAAGTTGGATTAACAAAGTTAATTTCTAACTTTTTTGTGGTCGGCTTATTCTATCACCTTTATAACCAGGTATATAACTTCATGGCATGTGTGAGCTGTCCGTATGCTTGCTAGTATGTAGGGATGATTGCATATTTCCATCGGTTTTATTATGGTGAATATGCCACTATAGGAAGCCATGGTCAGCTTGAAGTAATGATTTGTCACGGGTGGACTGAGTAATGGCAAACATACAAAATAAGAGTCGATTTTAGTGGCACACAATTGTTTTGGTGATTTTGTAATCGTGAATTCGAATCAAAGGTTTGGAATAGTGGCAAATTTGCAATTATCCCTAACATTTATTGAGACATGAAGTTAAAAGTACAAAAGGATCAATATCAACACCATTTGGTCATAAAAGATCAAGGACAGTGAATAACATTGGTTCTGGAATTGGACAGTGTGGCTCCAATATAGTAGTATTAGTGTTAAGTTAATTTGATATCTGAATTCCAAATGACTAATGCTTGCATATAATGTCTCTTGAAAAGAAGAATGTAATAGATATATTAATCGTTCTGGGGAAGAAGCAAGGATGGAACAAGAAAGACTGCATATATGCATAGGCTGTCCTGTTGGGGTGGTTTCAAAGAATATATGGAAGCACAACATGATGTGCGCAATATGCTGCATACTTGTGGCTTTTGTGATGATATTCTTATCATTTTTTTTTTCATTCAGCTATCTATAATATGTTGACTGGAAAAAAAAATGTACATCCAGGTTGCTACAAACACATTGGAGCGGGTAGCCCCTCTAACACACGCCATCGGCAATGTGTTGAAACGTGTATTCGTCATTGGCTTTTCCATCATCGTCTTTGGTACTTGAATGAACTCTGATGCTTCTTAGTGATCTAGTTTCCTATTAACCATGTAGTTCTTGATATTGTGCAAATACTGTTTTCACATAACACTCGGTGAGCTTAATGTTGAGCAGGCAACAAGATCACCACACAGACTGGAATTGGCACTTCTATTGCTATTTCTGGTGTTGCTCTCTACTCATTTCTAAAGGCTAAGATTGAGGAGGAGAAAAAGGTAGTACTTTGTGCTCATTTATTACTAGGATGTTCTATTGAGTTCCAGATGAATCTTTTCTAAAAAAGGACCTCTCTCTTCTATTAGGGGTTATTTGATCTATAGTTTTGTCACAAACATATTTTTAATAATCCAAAACAACCTAAAATTCTTTTTGGATAAAATCTGGATAAGAAAAGTCTCTTTATGCTGAAACCAGTTGAGTTCCTGGAAAACTTCATGTCTTCATTTGCATCAGCTGAAACAACCTATCCAAACAATGTATACTATGGACTTATCATAACAGAATAATGCCCTAAAATTGGTCTTCCTAAAAATCTCAATGGAGCTTGTTTTCTATTAACTTTTTTTTTTTAATTGCACGAATCCAAACAAAAACATATAGCTAGGTATGCAGTCATACTTATTGGTTAAGATCTAGTTACTCACTCACACTAGCTCCATTATACACATGTTCACATTGCACCCAGCGGACTTACGAACTTCAGTTGTGCTGCTCCATTGCTTTGCCCTCTGTGTAGCCAGTCATTTCAGTTGGCAGCAGCCTCCAGTGATTTGTATCCACTAAACATTTTCCTCCAGCTTCAACTCAGATTCTCATGACATCCCATCCCTAACATCTGGCCTCCAACCTGTCGTCAAACTTTTCATCTTCCATTTGATACAACCATTAAATTTCTTACCTTTGGATAGAAGCAAAATTAGTTTTGCTTGCTTTGACCATGACTGAGCTGAGCCAGTAGGCAAGACGATTATGCAAATGCTGTCACTGGGCCCACACTATTGAGATTTTCAACCTGCACCAGCCAGCTCAGTTCAATCATTGTTTTTGTTGCTCATCAACTACTCAACCAAACATACATCATTAGTTATGGATTCCACAAGTTCAGGGTGAAGTTCACCAAACCTTTTCCTTATAGCACTATTGGCATAACACCTTTGGATTATCACTAAGATACCTTCTACATTGTTCTTATGCACACTACTGTGTCATATCATACAAAAAAATCTGAGTGGTGCAAACAATTCTTCTAGTACAATTATGCAAAAGCTACAGTTTGCCCAAATTTTAGTATTTATTAGGTCATAATCAAATGTTGATAGAACAAACAGTATCAAACTACTTAGCTTCGTATCTGTTGGGCACCCCTGATGTTGCATATGATACTGTAAGTTATTCATGGTTTTATGTTATTGTTTTAACTAAATGCAGCAAATAAAGAGTGCATAAGGTGTTGGCTGATGTGGATGGCCGGATGCGGTTGGTTTTGATGGATCTTTATTCTCTCCACGAATGAGTAGACTTGCAAGATGGGCTAAAATCTCGCGATCTCCTAGTACATTTGATTTGTTATTCTCAGTTTTATACTGAGGTGTGCGGTGGCTGGTGTTGGCTAACTTGTTTATTTGAAGCAAATTTGAGCAATGCTAAGAGACATGGAATTTTCATTTCTGTTTTCCTTTGCTCATTTATTCTAGATTGACATGGTGCTCTTGTAATCGTAAGCAGTAGTGTCTCTAGGATGTTATCCCCAAGGAGATTTCAGTACCAAATTTGAATAATGCTAAGAGACGTGGAATTATGGTTTCCATGTACTCTTACCCAGCTATTCTGTCAGAGAATGGTGTTCACGTGATCTTAAGCCGTAGAGTCTCCTCATCCTTTTTCCAATGAGATTTTCAGCATTGTTGATAGGACTTTACTAATCACGATGGAAAGCAAAATGCAGTCAGAACAATTCCTACTAAGGTGGCATTGTTGCTAGAGCACATGAATTACATTAGGTTGCAAGTATGTAGCTGCAGTTTAGGCCCCGTTTGGGAGAGCTTCACTCCTTGATTCTCCGAGGGAGTGATTCCATCGAATACTTAGGTGAGAGCATTGTAGGGAGCTAATAAGAATTGATTCTCAGCTGATCCCCACTATAATATAAGAGGGAGCAGGGTGAAATAGGTTTTTAGCTCTACTTCCTGTGTAAATGGTGAAGTGATTCTCTTCTGATTCCCACCTGAATTAGTTGTTAATTTTTATGTCTAGCTGGTTGGCAGTGATTCTCTTGGACAAGCTGAGGCTAGAGCTCTCCCAAACGGCTCCTTAGATGTTCACATATACTACTAAGGAAAACAAGAATCATGTCATATGGCTGAGGTTTAGGCCGAAGCTAACAAACCCTCTCCTCATGAGAGGATGGCCGTTGTCTCCCTCTCCTCCGTCGCCGTCGCCGCTGCTTCCCCCCTCGCCTCCACCAGAGTGAGTGATGGCTCGCTTTGATCCCCCTTGGCGCTCACATGGCGGGCCTCTTTGACCTGGACTTCTCACCAGGAGTGGAGATCGTCAAAATAGTCTCTCATCGCTTTCACTGCTCGGTCAGCCCTTCTGATCCCTCCTCCACCCCCTTCTTCTTGGTTGCTTCCTTTGGTTGATCTGCAGTCAAGCTCAGTGTGGACTCTGTTGGCTTGTTGCTTCAATCTTGCATTGGAGGATCTGCATCTGACTTTGGGGTCTCTCACCTTTCAGGTTGGATGTTTCGTTTCTCCGTTTCCTGCAAGAATGTTGGTCTTCTTATTTACAAATTGAAAAGTTTTTCTTGCAAGATCTTCTCCATCTTTTTCTTCCTCTGGGGCAACGGAGGACCCAACTGGATTAGGGATTTTAAGCTTTGGCAAGCTGAGCAAGATGCAGAACGGACCCTTGTTGGCCCTGGTGGTAAACCAGCCCGCACATTTGGCAAATCTTTTGTTGATGTTGTTAAATTCAGGCCTCCTACTGACCATAAGAAATCTGTTTTCAATAGATTGCTTTATCCTGATGACCATGTTCTAAACTTCTTTCCTGATCCTCCCTCCGATCGTCGGGGGCCAGCTGGGGAAGAAGAAGCCTGTTTACCATTGGACTGAGAAGCCCCAGGTGGCGAAATCTTCGGCCACTCCTGTGCAAACTTCCAATACTCAATCAATGGGTGCACCTTCCTCGGCTGAATGCTTGTGCCCTGCTTAAAATTTGAAAATATTGGCCCGGTCTACTCCTCCCTCCTCCTGCTTTAACTACCTTGGGCCGGGCCAGTACAGGAATGCAGCCTCTGGCCTTATCAGGTGCATCAGCTGCATGGAACTGGAGGCCCATGTTGAATCGGCCAACCTTTTATGGTATGATATCTTGTTTAAGGAAAGTAAACCCCTTTCTGGGCCGCCTCCCAATCAATCCCGTCATTCTTGCTCCTCTCCAGATTTGCAGCCCACAAGTTTGGAAGGGGAAGAGACACCCCCCTTTATTACCCCTCCGCCGGAGAACTCAAGAAACATTTTCTTCCAAGCCACTGTTCCCTCCTCCGACCCGCAGAAAACCCCAAACATGGCGAACTTTGCTGTTGATCCCCTCCCCCATGTGCCTCCAGGGTGGGAGCTCGAAGACCCACCGGCGAACCCCCTTCTCCGCCAAGAGGTCTATGTCACTGGCTGCTACACTCTGCACAATGAAGACCTAGCGATTGTGAAGCTCCACCCCAAGGTCCACAAGGACGACTTTGGCTTGCTCGCCATTGAACTCTGTAAGTTCTTTAAGGATGTGCACTAGACTCATGTCCTTGAGATCGAGCAGTGTCCCCTAGGAGAAGCGTATGTTCGGTTTGTGTCTGCCTTAGACAGGGAGCGCTTCCTTGGTCCGGTCTTTGATTTTGGGTCATATAAGATGATTGTTGTGAAGCATGATGAAGCGGAAAATGCTAGGAGCTTTGATCTAGATAGAGAAGCCTGGGTCATGATGCTTGGATTTCCTGAGGACCTTCGTTGTGATTCCATTATTGCTAGATCAGTGTCTGGTTTTGGTATGATGGTCCACTGGCATGAATGTCTCAACCTAGCCAGGATCATAGTCAAAGTCTACCTCAATGATGACCGGAAGATCCCATCTTCTGTCAAGGTCAATGCGGGTTTGCCAACCAAGGGTAAGTCCTGGACTGTCTCGGTTTTTGCTCTAAAGAAGACGAATGTCTTGCAGCTCCCTGATGAAGAAGCTTTTATTACTATTGGCCCTCTGCATCCTAGACCTCCACAGGCTCCTAGATGGACTGGTCCCACTCCACCAGCTAGGTCTGATGCCACCCCTGCTGCTTCCATTATGGGGAGTGGCCATATGCAGTTAGATGGAATGGGCTCAGGACAGGCAGGCAATGCAAGAGATGAAGCTGATGTGATGGGTGAAAACCAGTTAGATGATGTGGATCAGATAGTTGTTGTGGCTCAACAGGTGAATGCACAAGGTCTAGACTCAACCCAAGGCTTTTAGAAGCCCCAGCCTGAATTGGTCAATGTTGGAATCCAGACCTCTGACTTGGTAAAGATGTCTCCTCTATTCAAGCAGCAGACCCTAAGAGATGGGAACTTGGTTATTCATTGCTCAGACTTTGACAGCAGTAGCAGGACTATCTCTGACCTTCCAGTGGAACCCACCCCAGCAAGGAAGCCTAAGCTGAAATCCATCATTGTCAAAGCTGGCACCTCTTCACCACTTGATCTTGAGGTCCCCCCTAAGGTGCAGCGTAAGCTTTTTGTAGAGGTATCATCTTTCATCCTTAAACTCCCCCAGTCATGTAACTATTCCTTTCTTACTCTATGTGATATTGATCCTGACCAAGAAGTGCCTACCTTTTTTGCTGATGCTAAAGATCTTGTACACCTTTTATGTCTATTGACGGTAGATAACGTCTATTTCTAACCGTCAATCTTCCTTGTGAATTACAACAATGTCATAGAATAGGAGGTTATTACTGACAATTTTCACGAGTTTTGGTGAATAGTTATCTAGAAAGTGCATAATTGAGGATTAAAGTATATAAAAGCCACGAAACTTAACTGCAACGGAAAATATCGCTAGAGGGATCAGGAAGGATCTAGAAGACACCAGAATAAAGCGGAGCCCGGGGACCTGTCAGGTGGGGCCGACCGGCCCCACCATCCATGCCGCCCGGCCCCCTGTAGTGGGTCCCACCTGTCATCTTCTGCGTACTTCTCCACCGCCTTTGAGGATGCATCTTGGCCCTACATTAAGTCGGTTTGATCCTATGGTTGATGTTCATCCCACCGGGTTATATAAGCAGGGCCAAACCCCCCTGGAAGAGAGCTAGATCAATGGAGAGCTAAAGAGCCAGAAACCCTAATTCCTATCTAGTAGATCTAGGCTAGCAATCAAGAGAGGCTAGTTCAATCTAGAACTAGTTCTTGTTTAGAGATTAGAGAGATAGAGTTGGAGAGTAGAGTTCCGGAGGAGTTCCGGCCTGTCGGTGCTTCTCCGTTGCTGTATTCTTCAAGATCAACCTCCCTCGCCCGGAGTTTGCATCTTGAGATCATTTGGTAGTCAACTTCTGGTTAAAGTAAGTGTTTTTGTTCATATTATTCTTCTAGTTTGCAACTCTTATTGAGTACTTTGATCTAGATAGCTTCTTGATTGAAGTAGTATTCATAGCGTAGACGTGGTGTTTGGGCTATGTCTACTTGTGAATGTTCCCTGATTTTCCGGATAGTGGTAGCTCGCGAAGGTGACTTATAGCTTCGTTGAATCCTCTGTAGTCCACTTCCTGTTAATAGGTTTGGCAAGCAAAAGGTGCTTGGTAGGAGAGAACTCTGATTTCTACTCCTATCTTATTAAGTTATCGCTCGTGATCATATGATATAAAACAACCACTTTCAAAGACCAGAACTAGATAATCCACATTGTTCTCCTTGTTCTTGCTATTTTCTAGCTTGATTGTGCATTGGGTTAAGTTTATAGACTTAGTCATCGTTACCTACTATTCCTTTGGGTTCGATATTTAAAACCGGGTTTATCTTGGTGAAGTGCTACAACGGTATTGTATCTGTGCGCTTGCGGATAATCTTATTTCTTGTGTTCATTTAATTAATACCAACAATGTCTTATGCCCCCTAGATTGATGATCCTGAATCTGAGAACACCATGGTAGAGATCCTCAAAGATGATGATGATGTGATGGAAATCCTCCCTGCCCAGTTCCCTACTAGCAAGAAAAGGCACAAGAAACTCAAGGAACCCCTCCCTGATGAGTTTCTGAGACGCAGCAAAAGGCAAGCGCATTAGACTAGAGGATTCAAGGGCAAATCAGCAATGGAAGTTCTGAACCCCAAGCCCCTTGTTGTTGTTCCTCCATCACCCAAATAAGGCCCTGCCCCTCATCTGAACAAGGAGATTGTCGAGGGCATTGCTTCGGGCTTCCTGCAGATCCATCCTACGGAGGTATCTGATGCCATGATCAGGATGGACGCCAATGATAAGGAGAACTGAAGGTCTTGAGTTAGAGGCACAATTGTTAGTGTGTGTGCCCCCTTTTCGCTAGTCTCTACTCGTAGTCTACCTCTCCCTCCAAATGCCTTGCCTTCAAGCAGGCTCAATAAATGTATAATTGTTATCAGGAGGATACGAGTAAATCTTTTGTTCTATGACAGTATGTTGGTGAAACTCTTATTTGTCCATGTGATGTTTGTCCTTATGCCCATCCTTTTTAATCTACACTGTGTTCATCGTTTGAGTATACTTTTCGCTTGCTAGAATCTGGTCCTGCTCACATTTCTCTGCCAATGTCTAGGATATTGGTTTATAGTTTTTTAGATTTCAACAGTGTAACCAATGGATAACAATAGAAACATTAAAATCTTGGTCTAGAATATAAGGGGCATTAATTCACAGGAGAAATGGGATGCATTAAGAGACAAAATATTAGAAAGTGCCTGCCACATTCTTTGCATTCAGGAAACTAAGAGAGAATAGTTTGATAGTTTCTATCTAAAAAGGTTTTGTCCTAGACATTTAGATAAATTCCATTTTTTTTCCTTCCACTGGATCCGCTGGTGGCCTCATCACAATTTGGAAAAGTAGCCTTTTTTCGACCTCTTTGATTTAGGCAAACAGCTATGCCATAACCACCAAATTCGATTGCAGCATGAACAACAGCTCGTTCCACCTCACTAATATTTATGGTCCCTCTTCTTCAAGAATAAGTTTGATTTTGTTACTTGGCTGCTCAACCTTGATAAATCAGAGTTCAATGAATGGATTTTGGCAGGTGATTTCAACCTTTACAGGTACAGTGAGGATAGAAACAAACCAGGAGGTAATTATTCTGATATGCAGATGTTCAATGGCCTTATTATGGATCTTGATGTTACTGACATTCCCTTCAGTGGTCAGAGATTCACCTGAAGCAACATGCAAACTGAACCCTTGTTGCTGAAACTAGACTGGGTTTTCACTTCTGCTACCTGGAATCTGAGCTTTCCTGCAACCAGTGTCCAGACCCTTCCAAGACCTATTTCTAATCATATTCCTTATGTTATCAACATTGGCACCAAAATTCCCAAGTCTTCCCGTTTCAGGTTTGAAAATTACTGGGCTGAACATGAGGACTTCCTTAAAGTGGTTGAGTTGCATTGGAATAACTCACCCTACTTTGCTAATTCTGCAAAGAATGTTTCCTGCAAGTTCAAGCAGGTAAGGCATGAACTAAGAAATTGGAGCAAGACCTTTTCGAACATAGGCAGACTCATTCACAATTGCAACTAGGTTCTCATGTTTCTAGATGGACTAGAAGAGCAAAGAAATCTCTCTCACCTAGAGCTGGTCCTTAGAAAATTGACCAAGGACCATCTTGCCAAGCTGCTGGATAGGAAAAGAATATACTGGAAACAAAGAAATACAGTCAGGTGGGTAAAATTTGGAGATGAAAACACCAGTTTCTTCCATGCAATGGCCACTAGCTTCCACAGGAAAAATTTCATTGTCTCCCTTTGTGCTGCAAATGGGTCAATCCTAACTGATCATGATCAAAAGGCAAACCATATTTTTGAATCTTTCAGAAACAGAATGGGGGTCAGTGAGTTTACTGGAATTGACTTTGATCTTAACAGCCTCATATTACACGCTGAGCTAGACAATTTGGATGATGAGTTCAGTACTGAAGAAATCAACATAGTAATCAAATCTATCCCCAATGATCACGCACCTGGACCGGATGGGTTTAATGGCCTCTTCATAAAAAAATGTTGGCACATCATCAAAGCAGACTTTCTAAGGCTATTCTCAGACTTCAGCAATGGAAACTTGGATTTAAAAACCATCAATAGCTCCCATATAGCCCATATCCCAAAGAAAGACAACCCAGTTTCAGTGGAGGATTACAGGCCTATCTCCCTACTAAACTACTCAGTCAAAACTATAACCAAAATCCTCTCCCTAAGAATGCAGACAGTGCTACCCACTCTCATTCATGAAAATCAGTATGAATTCATAAAGGGCAGAACCATTCAGGACTGCTTGGATTGGGCATATCAGTTCCTCCATCTCTGTCACCACTCAAAAAAGAAAATTATTATCCTCAAGATTGATTTTGAGAAAGCCTTCAACAAAATCGAGCACCCCTTCATTCTAGAAATCCTAAAACACAAAGGCTTTTCAACCAAGTGGATCAACTGGATCAGTGCTATTCTGGGATCTGGCTCATCATCAGTACTTCTCAATGGCATTCCAGGCAAAGACTTTGTATGTAAGAGGGGTGTGAGGCAAGGTGACCCCCTTTTTCCCCTCCTCTTTATGCTAGCTGCTGACTTCCTCCAAACCATTATAAACAAGGCCTAGAGTCTAGGAGTAATAAAACATCCTTTATCTAACTCCTTTGATGGGGATTACCCTATTGTTCAATGTGCAGACGATACACTGATCATTCTCCCAGCAGATGCTAAGACAGTGTTCACTTTGAAAGGCTTGCTTAGAACTTCTTCTGATAACTCTAGACTCAAAGTTAACTTTCACAAATCTTGTCTAGTCCCTATCAACTTGAGCAGCGAAGAAACACAGACTTTAGCCAACACTTTTGGATGCAGAATTGGAGATATGCCTTTCACACACTTAGGTCTTCCCCTGGGAACCACCAGACCTAGTGTGCAAGATTTTGCTCCTCTCTTAACTAGAATTAAAAGGAGATTAGGTGGCATCAGCAACATGTTATCCTACCATGGTAGAGTGGTTCTATTAATTCAGTGTTCTCAGCCCTTTCCACCTTTTACATGTGTAGCTTAAAAATTCCCCCCAAGTTATGGAACAAATTGATAAATATAGAAAACATTATCTTTGGAGTGGTGGTGATATTCACAAAAAAGGGACCTACCTGGCTGCCTGGGATATGGCTTGTAGGCCAAAAGAAGAGGGAGGATTTGGTATTCTAGATATCAGATCCCAGAATTCAGCACTTCTGCTTAAATATCTTGATAAATTTTATAACCATGCAGATATACCTTGGGTGAAGCTTACTTGGGAGAAACTCTACAAAAATGTATATATTCCTATTGACACCATATTTTGGTAAGCTATGGGCCACATTGCCAGAGCGCGACAGAACAGAACAGATGAATCGGCTAATGGAAATATGACGCCAGCAAAACGCGAAAGCATGTCTAAGGCTTATCAGAGAAAGAAGGAAGCACGTGTCGGACTCTATCAAGAAAGAAAAGGATTGGAGTCCAATTAACCTTTATTTTTGTATTCGTGTTCTTTTAGGACTCATGTTAGGGTTCCGGGCTATATATATCAAAGACCCGACTATTGTAAAGACATCCAATCAATCAATACAACAACTTCGGCCTGCGGCTACCCCTTAGGAGTATGAGTAGAGTAGATCTCGGCGAGACCTTCGACGAATCGAGCTGCATCGGTTGAGTCCGACCTTCCGTTTGCTTGTAAGTATTGCCACGGTTCATGTCTTGTTTATACGGCTGCATCGTTTGACCTCATATAGGCTTGATCTGAGCTAGTTATTGGTTTGTATCTCGTTTGTATGGCTGCATCTAACGACCCCACTGCAAATTAGATATAAGCTAGTTATCGGCTCTATTAGATTGGCGATCTAGTAGATTCATGAAGTTACCAATATTGTTTGTTTTGAATTTGATTTACTTTCTGCAACAATATCATTGCCCAATCAAGATTGATAGGTCAACTTGCATTCAAACTCTATCAAAGATCCCTTGTTCTGGTGTGTATTCATGCTCTCACTTATTCTTACCAGGATAGTGGATCAGGCTTGTACCGACTAATCTATCGATCTTGGTTGTCACATGTTGTGGGGCCGAGGCTTATCTGGATACGAGTGGGCTCGAGGGTTGACTTTAGAGCCGCTGGCCATTAGACCAGCTCTATTGTTGGCTTGAGAGGCTACCTGTATTCGGAGACGCTTGCTTAACAAGAGTAGATCTAGGTTATCTCGAAGCCGCTGGCCGTTAGACCAGCTTCGTTGTAATTTAGGTATGCTTGTGGCTATGTTTGGAGTTGATTTAGAGCCGTTGGCCAGTAGACCAGCTCTTTTTAGCTTGAAGGGTAGCTACGGTTAAGACAAGTAGTCCGCTCCTGCTCCATGGACCCTATATCGGCTAAATAGCTGATCTAGTTATGCTTTCACGAGTAGGTCTTATGTATAGATCCGTTTGAGAGTCAGGTAAACTAGTGTCGTTTGCTAGATTTGTTGAAGCCCGCTGGCCGATAGACCAGGTGGATGTAGGTTTAGCTAGTTTCATGAAAGTAGCTTATCAAGACCGCCGGCTGGTAGACCAGTCTTGGTAAAGCTATTGTCTATTTGGTAATTGAATTGGATTTTCATGAAAGTAGCTTACCCCATTACTTAGACCCTGTATCGGCTAAATAGCCGATCTAGTTATGTTTTTATCGACAATGCATGCATGTGTGTTTTCCTTAAAAACAGCTAGGCTTTGCACTGACAGGAGTTAACTTTCTAGTCAATTTCCTTTGATTCATCGGTCATCAAGGACCATATATCTTGGAACTGTCTGGCAACAAAACCAGCAGGTTCCAGAATTTAATGTTTGCTATTCCTTGTCAATTGCAGGTCAAATTGACTGGCACGCCCCAGATCGAAGTCACCAAGCTCGGCTTGCCTTGTCCAGGCTCAGGGGATCAAGGACTTCGGCTCCAATACGCTCTCTGAGAGCCTGATCGTGTGTGCACGCTCTGACGCAGGAAGGGTCCCCTCAACACTTTTTTGCGTCAACACACCTTTTGGCACGCTCGGTGGGACCACAATCGTCAACATGGACAACGAGAACATTTTGAACGTGACCCTGGATGAGCTTCTAGAAGACATGAAGGAACTGATCGCTAAGGCTGTCGAACAATTCCAAAACAAGTGCCTTCTGTCTTTTAGTAAGAATAGAGGTAGAGGAGTTTTCTAGAAGACACGCTTTCTAAGAGTGATGTTGGATGGAGAGCGAGATCCAGACATCCAAGCCCAGCAGAATGAGATATGAAATCATTAGCAGAGCTATGGCCGCTACGCTTACCAGTCACAATGAAGTCTTTCTAAACAGCATATCTAATACCATAAAGGAAGCTTTCAGCCTGAATATAGAGAACAGAGGCCCAGCTTACACTAATTTTGCTGGAAATAGACAAGCGAATGGAGGTCAGTCATCTAGAGAAGGAATGACTGGGGGGCAACCAACAGACAATCTTCATACCAATGGAGGTGGCACTGTGCAGCAACCAGTGCAACAGCCGATGATGGATCATAATGCTGATCAATAGGCTATAAAAATAGCTCCTGTTGACGGTGGATAGCGTCAACTTTTTATAGTGCAATAAACATGAGATATGATCAATACACATAGAAGATAGGGGGTTTTAACTAACAATTCCATGAGTTTTGGTGATTTCATATTTTCCAGGCAGTGTTCCAGAAAACCGCGGAGAAGGAAGTAATTATCAAGCAAATTAGCGGAATTATCTCACGCTTAAACATGCGCCATTGGGCTGTACATGGAACAAGGAGACACCACGACAAAGATGGGCCCGAGAGCCCACAGTAGAGGGCCGGCCGGCCTGGGGCCTAGGGCCGGGCAGCCTCCCCCCAATTCCTCCTTGGCTCAGCTTCTGGAAGCTTCCTCCACCACCTTTGAGGGTTCATATCCACCGTACATGAAGTCGGTTTGATCGAACGGCTCGTATGCATCCCACCGGGCTATATAAAGGGACCCCTGCCCCCCTGACGGAGGCATCCCTGAAACCCTAATTCATTATCTCCAGTTGGATCAACGTGAGAGGGGTCCCTTGAATGGATCTACCTCTTAGAGTAGCTATCTAGTTCTAGAATTAGAGAGAGGAGTTAAGAGTAGAGTTCTGGAGGAGTTCCGGCCTGTCGGTGCTTCTCTTCGGCTGTATTCTCTGGGATCAAGCCCCCTCGCTCGGGGCTTCGTTCTAAGGTTCTTCAATCATCATCTTCTTATGTAAGTAACTTTATATTCATATTGTTCTTCTAGTTCATAATTCTTTTGAGTATTTTAGTCTATAGGACGCTGTAGATTGAAGTAGTAATATAGGTGTAAGCGTGGTGCTTAGATCTAGACTACTTGTGAATGTCCCCTGTCTTTCCGGTAGATGGTAGCTCGCGAAGGTGACTTTATAGCTTTGTTGAATCCTCTGTAATCCATCACCCGTTAGAAGGTTTGGCAGCCGCATATAGATGCTGGTAGGGGAGAACTCTGAATTTCAACCCATATTCAAGTTATCTGGCCGTGATAGAACATTAGAAAATACCTTTTTACCGAGATTCGAAGTAAACGTAGTTTTAGTGATCTCCTCTTATCTCTAGCTAGGATTGATATCTACTGGTTAGGTTGGACCGTAGTTATACTCACACGTTTCCTTATGGATACGATATTTAAAACCTCCAGGTGAAGTGCTACATCGGTATTATATCTGTGCACTTGCGGATAGTCTTATTTTCTTGTGTGCATTTAATTTATACCAACAAGCATTTCTGGCGCCGTTGCCGGGAAAGGTTGCTGAGTTAATTGCGAATCTAGCTTACCTTGTATTATACTTTTATCTTTTCTTGTTTTATCCCATTCTCTTCATTATTTTTGTGTTCATCCTTATGGATGTTTTTAATTCCACTCCTATCTGCTTATATGGCATGCGCAAAAGCTTTGGGCCACCAAAATCTATAGAGCCTATCATAACACCTGGCTATGAGCTGCGCCCATGTCTAATCAAAATGATTCGGGATAAACCCTTCTCGGGAGAAGGCAATGAAAACCCATACTTACACCTACGAGAGTTCGAGCAGACCTGTGCATGCTTGCGAATACCTGGCATGTCCGATAAGACCTTAAGATGGAAGCTTTTCCCATTCTCTTTGATAGAAAGAGCTAAACAATGGTACAATCGAGCCGTAGAAAGTATGCAAGGGGATTGGGAAGCATTATACTCTGAATTCTGTTTACACTTCTTTCCCATCTCCAAAGTAGCTAGCCTTCGAAAAGTGGTTCTAACTTTTAGGCAATTAGAACATGAATCTCTTAATAAATCATGGGATCGTTTTAATGAACTTATCACATTTGGCCCTGACCTTGGTTTTCCAGACCCTATGCTTCTTCAACATTTTTATTTGGGTCTTGCCAAGGAATCTAAGGAATCCCTTGATTTAGCCTCTGGAGGAGCTTTTCTTCACTTACCTATAACTGAAGCAAGGCCTATGCTAGAAAAGTTTGTTCAAGCCCATTCTGAGCTCTCCGAGGAAGAGAAGGAATCATCTCCCGAACAAGAAGAGAAAGTTTTGGTAGCTAAAACACAATCACTCCAATCCCAAGATTTAGCTATCAATCCTAAGCCATCAAGACCTCATAATGATGATTTAGACTTCCAATTAGCTAAGATGCTTGTACATCAATATAAATCAGATCTTCTCAGAAAAGCATCTTGAAAAAAGTGTCCTCAACTTCCTTTCCCTCCTAGAAATAATGGACATCAAGAAGAATACAGGGATGGCATGACTAGTAATACCATAGAAGGAGAGCTAAGCCACTCAAGAATTAATCCCATCTTCTCACCTTCTTTGCCTACATTAGATAACTTATCTGAACCTATCTTTAAACCCATCCTTGACCCTGATGATCCTTCCGATGCTCCCTTTCCTAAGTCTTATAATGACCCTAGAAACTCACTAGTATACCCAAAGTATAGGAATCATGAAGACTATAGGAATGATCGAGAAGAGCAACATCAACAATGGCAGGAATACATGAAACATATGAAAAACACATATGCTATTGTCAAAGGATGGATGGAAGAGGACGAAGCCTTAGTATTAGCATCCAAACTTGGTCTAGATTCAAATGGTGAGCTTAAATCAATTTCTTCAATAAACAGGACTCACCCAAGTTCGAAGGAAGCCTTAGATGAGACCAATCCTAGAGACATCAATTCATGGGAACTCCCAGAATATAAAACATCCAATAAATGTCATAGACACGAAATAATAGAAACAAGCTTGTTGTCTACAGACACCCATGAAGAAACACCTATGGAGTTTGAAAAGGGAAATCACATTAATGAGCATGGGAATTGTTTCATTAACACCCCATCAAATCCATGCTCATATAAGAAATCTCCTAGGTTCGTTGGTCTCTCTAATATTTCCACTCACGAGATTTTCAACCCCCTCATTTTACCTATTCCTAAAAACTTTGAAAGGGTGGTTGTAGATGCATATGTTTATCATAAATATTGTAGATCTCGTTGTAATCATAAGATAAAATAAGTTTACACCTTTTGCTATAATGCCCTTATGATAGAAATATAATTGTGAAAATATTCCTTTGGGTATTTCTGTCACTAACCAATGCAGGTTTGAAGTAAGAAAATAAACAATGGCAGCACCAGGTATATCCAACCAATTATCATGCAGCATTAAAGTATATCTATCTAACCTTAATTTTGCTTTGCAAAATTCAAGCTTGGGGGAATGGACTTATTTAAAAAATCTTAAATCATATTGCTAATATTGGTTGCCTCTACCTTTTCAATTCATGCTCAAAATGTTGCATAATAATCATACTCCTTCATCTCTGATTGAATCTCTATAAGTGCTTTCATGTTACCTTTATCTGCCATAGTAAGTTTTGGTTTGGAAGTACTACATATGGCCGTATGAGTATTTTCAAAGTTTTTCAAATTGAGCATGGTGCTTAGGTTAAAATACCTTCCTTAACTAAAACTAGACATGGAGTTTGGTTTGGTTATTGAACTAAAAATTATTATAGTAGGCATTGGAATATTTTGTTGGACTAACCCCTGCAGGTGTCTTTCAATTCAATCTGGGTAAGTCATGAGATGAATTCAAATCAAGGATGAAGCAAGGCACATGACAAACTCTAATAACTTTGCAGAGAAGACACAACTCATTCATGATGTATGGAAGAACTGTAAGTATCAATGATTCATTCACTTTATCTTCTGTTGCAAGTTACTTTTTGCCTTGAGCCATGCCTGTATAGAACATGGTCTATGCTAAAATAATATCAACACTATCTTTTTATTAGCATAGATGGAACACAATAAAACTCTAGACACACAACCTAATTTTCAAAATCCTATACTCCTTCGGGTATGTGTTGTCCACTAATCTGTTGCAGGCATAAGAATAAGTGAAGTGAAAGGAGTGAGAAGATCAAGAAAGCAAAAAGATGGTAAGGGGATAAGAAAGGAGTGCAACATAGGAGACAAGTTGCTCAAAAACAACTCAAGATCCAAGAAAGGAAAGTACCACTGAAAGTCATCTATCACTTATCACTTGGAGTCATACTCCAAGAATGAAGGTAAGACCCTAAGGTAGTGGCCAGTATTTTCCTCTTGATCTTGATATGCACATAAATAAAGATACAAACATGTTTGGATTAAAACTTTGCTTAATTAACTTAACATGTTTAAGATGTTTAAACCTGCTCCTAGCATTCACTTTCTTGATTCCATGGTTGTAACTAATTAAAGCTAAATAGCATACATTTTATGTGTGGAAGATGATAGTCATACTCATATTAAAAATTTATACATTATGTAGAGATAGACAATCCTTCCATTGGTTATGAAATTCAACCTATTTTGCCACATGAACTTAAAGACCACATTCATGCTCAGTCTTCTGATCTTACCACCCATGTTAAATAAATTAAGCAACATTAGTTTTGTGCAATATACCTAAGGCTAGAGAAGAATAAATGAAGAAATAGATTTGGTTCTGTTGGTGTTTTTCCACCAACAGAGCCCATGCATTTGATCTCTACCTTAGTTCTCAAGTAGAATACACTTCAAGCAAAGTGTGAAGAGAATATTCTCTAACACTCTACAAGTGAAAGTTCTAAACCCACACTGAGCAAGATGCTGCTGGATCCTACTATTAATACTCTACTTCAACCTAGTGAATAAACAAAGAACAAAAGCGGCACCACCAACATAAGAGGTGTAACCATCATTGTCTCTATCTCCAAAACCGACAGATGCACTTAATGAAAGAACAAGAGTAGAGTAGACAAAAGTCCAATTTGAAGGACTTAAAAATCTAAACTTTCACTGAAAGGTAACATCGGTAGTTATCCATATTTACTTCCTTATATTGCATTTTTCTCTTAGCATATTTACTTTTCTGCATTAGCATTGCATAGAAAACAACAAAAATAATTAGGCATTCCTTAGGTCGCATTCATGCATCTTAAAAATTTGAAGCCCCATGTGAAACCCTTGCAGTGTAAAGCTGAAGGAGTTCTCACCGTGGTGGCCTAACAATAAAAATAAAGAAAATGGCATGCATATTCCCTTTCTGCATATAAACCTAGAAACTCCAAAAATACTAATTGGGCATCCTGCTACAATTCTGCTATCATAAAATACTTTGAAACCTCCACAACTCCAATCCTCTAAAAAGCGGCTAAATCACTAACTTTTTATCCTAATACCGTTCCACGAGTTTTGGTGTTTTGTGAGAGCTTTCTTCAGGATGATTCCAAGAGCCAGCTCACCTAGGTATCTTCATCTTCACCACTCGAAGTACACCTTCCTGACACACAACTAACCTCTGTGTGAAAGAAGTAACTTCTTGGAGAATGAGATTGGGATCCCTGGCAACACTTGCTCTTATAAGTATGAGCTCCTCTTCGAGGACCACTCAGCTTCAACGCTCAACCACGACAATAACCAGCTTGGGGGAGAGCATCCCCTAGTTATCAGGTAAGTATATCTAAGCTATTATCGAGTCTGTTTTATAGTCATAAAATACTAAAAATATGTGAGCACATGAAGGTTCACCATAGTATCATAAGAAAACCTAAAAATACCAAAAATATATGGGCACATGAAGGTCCATGTCCTAGAGTCTTTTGTGAGTCTATTAGTTAAAATAAAGAGATGAATAATAATTAAAACCAAATAAATATACTTTATTAAGGTGTGATTATAGAGTGTGCTTAATAAGTTTTGTCTAGTTTGTTAGGAGTCAAATAAAAACTGGAGAACAATATAATTTTGAGTTGGAGATGATAAATAGTTGCTCTACCGTAATTCCTTTCAAGAGCCTAGTTTTCAACCTTAAATTCTCCTGAGTTTTGGATATGACTGCTTTGATATAAGGATTTACTCTGAACCTAAAACTTGTGGAGGCATATGCTTGAGCTAAGTCTAGGTGATTGAGGGATATGATATGAGAAAGTCTGAGCTGCTATTTATCTGATTCCTAGCAATACTAAAGCTCTAGAGATTTTTCTTTTAAAAAAATTCAAAAATCTTACATGATGAGCTCTTGTATGACAAAGTTTGAATTCCTACCAAAGCCATATATCATATATCTAGATTAGGAAAACCTTTGCCTATTCATGCTGCTTGCTTTGCATTGAGTTCAGTCAACCTCTGTTGTATACCTTATGAGAGTCTTGTCATGCTTTTAAAATCAAGATCACACACACACTCCACCTACATATGCATTATTCCTACACTGGGAGTAAGCGCAACCATTTTTCCACTTTCATCCAGATCCACCTTAAAAATATTTTTCTCCTACACTGGGAGTGAACACCCAAAAAATAAACCCTATAGGATAAACCCCTGTTTAATTCCTCTAAGTTCTTATTGTCATCTCTCCAATTATCATTTTGTATTCAAATGATGCATGTGGCTATGCAAAAGAAAAAGTATAAAAAAAAGGAAAAAATGGACAAGTGTCCAAGTAATTAAAAAAAAAGAAAGAAAGAAAAAAAAGAGAAGAAGAAGAAGACGAGAAAGAGAAAGAGAAAGAATAAAGATAGCCCATGTCTTCCTTTTAAAGTTCCTAGAGAGAGATTTATTTCTAAAGAGCAAAAGTAGAATTAGGATTAGCCACCATATATACACCTATCCACCATATTCCATACACATGCACATCTTGGTTTGATTGTATGACTTGACTCTCTGTGGATCCATTGTTTGACTTTACAATATATGGATTGCAAGTTTGCTTACTCTTGTTTAATGCCATTCCTATGAGCTCCACTATAATCCTTGGTTGTAGGAGGGCATAACATCATTAATGCCTCAGTGAGATCCACAAATACCACATATACAAGAGACTTGAGGGTGTCATACAATTAAGCTCTGAGTTTTATTTCGACAACTTATAAAAACTCCGGAATGCTAGTTGAGTGAAGAATTTGAGATATAGTGCTTGACTTGATTGTTCTGTCTTTCAATTTACTCAAGACCCAAGTGAAAGTTAAGAAGCCCCATGGTTGAAGGTAATATGGGTGAGTTTGAAAGTCAGATTGGTTTTTTCTAATTTGGAGGAGAATTTCTGTTTGAAAGCATATACTTTTAAGGCGTGAAAGCATTGTAGCAACTCCTGATCCAAGTTAGTAGTTAGGCTTTGCTAAGGGACTAGCAAAGGGTAAGCTTGGGGGAGCTTGTTGATGGTGGATAGCGTCAACTTTTTATAGTGCAATAAACATGAGATATGATCAATACACATAGAAGATAGGGGGTTTTAACTAACAATTCCATGAGTTTTGGTGATTTCATATTTTCCAGGCAGTGTTCCAGAAAACCGCGGAGAAAGACGTAATTATCAAGCAAATTAGCGGAATTATCTCACGCTTAAACATGCGCCATTGGGCTGTACATGGAACAAGGAGACACCATGACAAAGATGGGCCCGAGAGCCCACAGTAGAGGGCCGGCCGGCCTGGGGCCTAGGGCCGGGCGGCCTCCCCCCAATTCCTCCTCGGCTCAGCTTGTGGAAGCTTCCTCCACCGCGTTTGAGGGTTCATATCCACCGTACATGAAGTCGGTTTGATCGAACGGCTCGTATGCATCCCACTGGGCTATATAAAGGGACCCATGCCCCCCTGACGGAGGCATCCCTGAAACCCTAATTCATTATCTCCAGTTGGATCAACGTGAGAGGGGTCCCTTGAATGGATCTACCTCTTAGAGTAGCTATCTAGTTCTAGAATTAGAGAGAGGAGTTGAGAGTAGAGTTTCGGAGGAGTTAGGCCTGTCGGTGCTTCTCTTATTTGTATTCTACGGGATCAAGCCCCTCGCCACGGGACTTGGTTCTCGAGGTTCTTCAATCATCATCTTCTTATGTAAGTAACTTTATATTCATATTGTTCTTCTAGTTTACAATTCTTTTGAGTACTTTAGTCTATAGGACGCTGTAGATTGAAGTAGTAATATAGGTGTAAGCATGGTGCTTAGATCTAGACTACTTGTGAATGTCCCCTGTCTTTCCGGTAGATGGTAGCTCGCGAAGGTGACTTTATAGCTTCGTTGAATCCTCTGTAATCCATCACCCGTTAGAAAGTTTGGCAGCCGCATATAGATGCTGGTAGGGGAGAACTCTGAATTTCAACCCCTATTCAAGTTATCTGGCCGTGATAGAACATTAGAAAATACCTTTTTACCGAGATTCGAAGTAAACGTAGTTTTAGTGATCTCCTCTTATCTCTAGCTAGGATTGATATTTACTGGTTAGGTTGGACCATAGTTATACTCACACGTTTCCTTGTGGATACGATATTTAAAACCTTCGGGTGAAGTGCTACATCGGTATTATATCTGTGCGTTTGCGGATAGTCTTATTTTCTTGTGTGCATTTAATTTATACCAACAGCTCCTCACAGTAAAAGAATTGTCAAAGATTTCAACGCTCCACCATATCAAGGAAGGATGGCGCCTGGTGAAATTCCCCCTAGATATCATTATGTCTCTGAATATTACACCCTCAATGCTCAAGAAAATCCCGGCTATCATCACAACATTCAGCACGTGAACCAGCAAATCCAGGGAAACCCAAATGCCTAGAGGGGGCATCAGTTCAGGTGGATCAACTAATGAGTCAAGTGACCGATATGGTACAGCGTAATTTGGTTTAAAGCCTAAGAATGCATCCATCACTTACAAGAAACCATACCCAGCGTGGTATGATCAAGTGCTGCTACCACCAAGATACAGACTACCTGATTTTATCAAGTTCACTGGAACACGCTTAGCGTCAGCAATGGAACACTTAGCCAGTATCTTGCCTAGCTCAGAGAAATAGCTGATGAACCGGCACTCAAAGTACGATTCTTCCCTCTGTCGTTATCTGGACCCGCGTTTTCATGGTTTGCATCCTTGCCACATGAATCCATTAATGGATGGGATGACTTGAAATCTAAGTTTCATCACTATTTTGATTCGGGAGTCATGGAGAAAGGAATTACAGACTTAGTCGATGTAAGGCAAGAAAATTCGAATCTAGGAGTCATTATATTCAAAGGTTCAGAGAGGTCAGGAATCAGTGCTATACACTGACATTATCAGAAGCGGAAGTAGTTAGCATTGCGATTCAAGGGCTAATACCAGCTATCAAAGAAAAGATTGGGTATGATTGCCCAAATCTAGCTGCTTTAGCTAGAAAAATAGCTGACATTGAAGCTTAGTTCAGATATACACGTTACAATAAACCTCATAAGGTTGGCAGTGTTGGTTCATGTATTCTAGAACAACTAGCTGATGAGAGCAATAAAGAAGAAAGTGATGAAGTTGCCGCTGTGGACTGGGTATGGAAGCATTCTGTGTATATGCCTTGGGTGAAGAACGAGTCCGCAGAGAAGGAAGAAAAGAAGTATAACTTTGACATCTCGAAGGCTGACAAGATCTTTGATTACCTGCTGGAGAAAGGTCAAATCAAGTTGACAGGCAATCACAAGATACCATCGACCGAGGAACTTAAGAGGAAAAGGTATTGCAAATACCATAATTCTACTACCCATAACACTAATGATTGCAAAATCTTCAGAGAAATCATTCAGCAAGCTATCAATAATGGACGAATTGGTTCAGAAAAGACCAAAGGTAGTATGGATATAGAAGGCCATCCTTTTCCAGCACACATGGTCGCATCCTCTCTTCAGAAGGGTAAAGTCAAAGTGCTTACCTCTGATAGGGCCAAGCAAACAGGAGCAGTTGATCCAAAGAAGCAAGTCTCGGCTAAAGAATATCAGGAAGTCAGGAAGAAGCAAGATCAGCAAAATAGTCGATATGATCGCCCTAAGACTTCTAAAGCTAGTGAGATGCGCAGACGCCCCACCGTCAGGATTCTGTTGAGCAAATGGCAGCGTCAGAGAGAAAAAGAGCAGATGCGATGGGAAAGGGATTATTTGGATTATCAAGAATGGCTTGAAGAAGAAGAATATGAAAGGCATGCTATGAAGAAAGGAGGATCAAGGAAGAGGACGAGTATCATTGGAACTGACCTTTCTTCAGGCATTGCTGGAATGAAGGCTTAAAATTGCCTACTCTCAACAACTGCCCTGAATGCAGTAATCAGTATTGGGAGTACCGACAGGCAAGAGCCAACCGCCGACCTGTACATGAACGACTAAACTTTGGAGAAGTAGATCGGCACACAAAAATTAAAGATCTTCGTGATCGGCTGGGAGAAAGATAGCTAATCAGGATATGGCTGAACGAGGATACATCTGGCAAGAAGGACAATGGTGTCTGAGAGGATTGACTAGAAGCCAGAAGAGGCGAATCCAACACTTAAGGAATGATGAATTGCAGAGAAAGAAGCCTAAAGTCTGGCAAGTCAAGCAGACAGCCGATAAAGGCAAAGCTAAAGCTCTGGTTGGAGTATCAGCTATTTTTATGTTGCCTACAGAGTTTAGAGTTGGTGATCGAAGTGAAGAAGAATCCAATGAGGAAATAGCAGTGGCTCAATGGATCTATCAGGTAGAGAGTGCCATCTTCAAGAGGCCTGAAAAGTACCTGCACTTAAAGGCTTTGTATCTCAAAGGTTTCATTGATGGGAAGCTCCTGACAAAGATGCTAGTTGATGGAGGCGCTGCTATTAATCTTATGCCTTATTCAACGTTCAGGAAGCTTGGCAAAAGGGTGGAAGACTTGTGCGAGACTGATATGAGATTAACAGATTTCAGTGGAAGCATCTCAGTTACCAAGGGAGCCATCAGCGTGGAGCTAACAATTGGCAAAAAGAGCCTGACCACTACCTTCTTCGTGGTCGATGCCAAAGGCACATACAACATACTTCTCGGCAGAGATTGGATTCATGCCAATTGTTGTGTCCCATCCACTATGCATCAAAGTCTAATTCAGTGGGTTGGAGATACCGTTGAAATTGTTCCAGCTGATTCTTCTGTCAGCATTGCTCATGCTGGAACAGATGAATGGAATTTTGAAGGCGTGGAGTGTTTCTCCGGAAAGATATATGAAGGAGACATCATCAAAGTGTTTGAGGATGGTCAACAGCCGATACAAGTAGTCGGCTCTGAGAATCTTAATTAATGGATTCCCTAGTCGATAATGATGAGGGGAAGATGGGCAAAGGTTTCATGTTGGCCGATGAATTAGGAACGATGGACGCAAGAATTGATGAACTCAGGCCGGCATAAGTTCAATACGAAATCAGCCGATACAGGAAAAGTGTTCTTCAATTTAAGGAAGACAATTTATTAGTGAAAATAACAGCCGATGTGACATGCATCGCCTTTAGAGCAAAAATAAAAACAAACAAAATGATCATGAAGGAAGAATGCGAATTTGCCGTGACGGGCAACACCAGCAGATCCATAGAATGCGTGAAGCAAAATTAGGATTTAAAAGTTGCCTCGATGGGCCGTTTTAGAGGTTCAGCAGTAATGTTATTACACCTCAGTAGCAGAAAAGGCAAACAAATTAATTATCATCGTCAAAGACATGCGAGATGATGTCCTTAACGGATGAAAGCTGAGCAATGGCGTCGGCGCAATGAGCGAACTCTTCGACCAACTCCTCGTGGCCCCCATCATTTCACTCCTCAACAAAGCTTGGAGTAAGGGATTCTGAAAGCCAAGCGCCATGATGAAGTTGAGCCGACGCCAGAGCCTCGGCTGCCCTAGAACGATCGCCATGAAGAGCAATCTCCTTAATGCGTTGTGGAGTGTCCAGAAGGCGATCTAACTGGGTTCCCCCGCGCGCATTCACCATCCCGGTGACCGCGTCAATGGCTGGACGAAGGACGTCAAACTATTCCCGCAAGACTGCAATTCAACAAAGATGATCAGTTTGCATGTCATTCAACATACGAATTTGGAAAGTAATGAATGGATCCGGCTGAGATCATAAAAGCCGGTTACATGAAGACGGTATCGAATAAAAGAGGGTTACCAACAGCAGTAGAGTTAGACTCCGCCAACTGCTCCTTTAGCATCATCAGAGACCTCTCTGTACTTTCAAGCACCGCCTCTAGGGCGTTCACCTGCTCCTGCAGCCGACGAGACTTCCTGCACTCCGCTGAGTACAAATCCTGAGTACTGCGGTAACGGTGGAGGAAGTCCCACGCATCATCATTGCCAAAGATGGTGTCTAATCCAGGGGCATCCTCGCCGCCATCTGATTCGGCATCGACCTGGCTGGCAGCTGCCTCCTCAAAATCTGCTGCCTCCACCGGAGGGTAAGAAGTCATCGACTCCGTCCCTGGACGACAGCTAGGACCTACACTGATAGCAGCAGCGCTTCCCCCAAACGTGGCTTGAGGGGCAGAGCTACAGAGGCAACACAAATAAAACCAAATACGAAGATGACGGGGCAGAAAAAAGAAGAATCGGGTTACCTATTCAGGCGACGGTGCTGTGCAGGCTGCTCTACCTCCTCGGAGGGCACCAGCACCGGGTTCTTCCCTCTGTTGTCCGCCATTGGCTAGGGTTTACTGGAAGAAAAAGATGAACGATTTTTGGAAGTAGAAAGGATGAAGACGGAAGCAATTGAAATCAGATGGTATTCCTTGGAACCGTCCGTGCTATTTATAGCGAGAAGTGGAAGTCAAAATGGCGTGCGGCGGACTCAAAAATTTTAATAACCACAAATAAAGGGAGGTTTTCCCTTTACCACGTTAGAAAGATGGATCGGCTAAAATTGCCGATGAAGTTTTGACCGATCTCGTTCACAGAAATGAATCAGGGAAAAGTCGCCAGCATCATTAACAACGCTACTATTGGAGCAAGATGATTACATCAGACCGATGTTCAGACAAGGATCAAGAGTTTAGTACATTGCAAAGAAATTACAGTCCATTCAATGCAGATTTGATGGAATCCAAAGCTTGAAGCCGAATACCATCTATCTCAGCTATTAGCAGCCAATCCTCTTCAACTGTCCTAAGAATTGGTGCCTTTTTCTCACCTTTAATTTTGTCAAGTTTTGTCTTTAAGCCGGCCATAATCTTTCTTTGATTGGCTAAAGAAGCTGGGATATCTGACAGAGCTTCTTCCTTCTGCTTGATAGCGTCATCAACTACCTTCAACCGGGTCAGCAGCTGTGCCCGCTCTTCTTTAAGGTTGGCTAGTTCGACGCCAATATCAGCAGGAGAAGCATTGAGTTGATCGGTCATCCTTTTGACCGACAACATGTCCTGAATACATCGGTCCTCTTCAGCAGGCAAATCTTTCCTACCCTCCCGAGCCAGGAGCCTAGACTAGGCGCTGAAGAATTTAGGCCCATTACCCTCCAGAAATGCGGCCGGCAGGATCGCCTCTTTCAACGGGGAAGGCAAATCATTCTTGATCAAGTTGAAGATGTCTCTGACTACCCCAGCGTCCTGCACCAAAGCAGTGATATCTAGTTCGAGACAGGGGATCAACTTCTGTAGTTGGGTTTTGATGTGATCTGGCAATGACGAGGAGGCTTCTTTAAGAACAGGGACAACTTCTTCCTCGACGTAATCCTCTAGTGAGAATGGCAAGCATGGCGAAGAAGTCTGCCCCTAGGAAACACAGACATTTTAGAACTCAGATAATAATCAATGAAAAGTCAGAATAAGCTTGGTACCTGATCTTCTGCGATCGTCCCAAAATCAGGAACAGCCGATGAGTCTGCCTCATGAGGAAGAATCTCTGTGATATTAGAAAACGTGAAGGGCAAACACAGAAGGAGAGTACAAAAGCTCTGTATCATCGGCTGAGTTATTACCTGGAAGGGTTCTTAGAGCATCACCTGTGCTTCCATCTTCACTAGAAGAGGATACTCCTATGGAGTTAGAGTGTGCAGCTTCCTCCTCAAAATCTGATTCTCGAATGGCATCCTGACAGAGAGAAGATCAGTTAATGAACGATGGAAAGAAATGTTTTGCTGATAGAATACCTCAATTACAGCATGAACTAGAGATTTGAAAAGTTCATTAACTCTTTCTGAGGAAGTAGATTCAAGCTTCTTGGCCGGTTTCTTTGAGGAAACAGAATTCTTCCTTTTGAGGTTGGCGATTGGCTGATCATCTGGTATGTCAATAGCCTTCCTTTTCATCAATGACAGGAGAGAGGGTGCATTCCAACCTAGCCTTGGAGTAGGGCACCAGACATCATACTGAACCAGTGGAGGACTTAGGCCAGCAAAATCCTACAAGAATTTGTTGTCAGTAAGCTTTATAGGACATGTGTTGGCGGCTCTTATTGCCTAATTTTAACCGCCAACATTCAAATAATATCCACTTAAATAATCACCAAAACTTAGTAAATAGGATTTATACTAACAAATTCCATAAGTTTTGGCGAGTTGATCATTTGCAGGGCACATACATGGAATACATAGGAAAAGAGTCAAAATGCGCAATCAGGAAAACATAAACCCAGACTCTACATAAACAAATAAAGGAGAAGCCCACATACCTTGCAAATCTGGGCCAACAACCGCCATACCCGAAGTCTAGGCCCAACACACAACCACCATGCGGAAGGCGGTGCGGAGGCGAGCCAGCCAGGGTGCGGGCGCACCCTGGTGCGGCCGCACCACCAGAGGCGCCAACCGCCTTCCCCTTCCACGTGGCGCTTCCTGGTG
Organism: Chrysopogon serrulatus; assembly: GCA_015844335.1. Classification (NCBI taxonomy): domain Eukaryota; kingdom Viridiplantae; phylum Streptophyta; class Magnoliopsida; order Poales; family Poaceae; genus Chrysopogon; species Chrysopogon serrulatus. The sequence continues at coordinate 103,447 of JADLZL010004092.1, forward strand.
TCTCCCCAATGACGGTTGTGTAGGTTGTCCAGGTGCATTGTATCTGTGAGGTCGGTTTAGGGGCATTCAATGTGCTATTTTGCATAGACCCTCCTCCACCTCACCTATAAAAGGAGGCCTCCCCTCCTCATTCCAACACACACCACCAAGGAGTTCTTCCATTCCAATTTTCAAGATGTAGAAGTAGTACTAGCCTAGTTGGGAGTTAGAGAGAGGTGCTTAAGTTCCGCAGGAGTCCTCGGAGTTTCGGTACAATCTTGTACCGTTCCATCCTCGGAGATTCGGTATGATCTTGTATCGTTTTTTTGTCTGACTCAAGTGTTTCATATATTCATCTTCTCTTATTACCAAATTATCTTTCATGGTTATCTAGTTCTTGCTTTAGTAGCTAGCTAAGCATGGTTAGTATGGTAGTTTACACCTTGGCATGGGATCTCCGCTAGATCGAGTGCTTTAGTCTAATTAAGATATCGGACTAGAGTAGTAGCCGTTAGCGTAGACGTGGTGTCTGGGCTAGCGAGTTACCTGAGTTTGTGCCCAACCCCACGGATAGTTGTGGTAGCCCCGGGGGTGACAGCTCTGACCAGGCCTTTGTATTCCACCACGTTCGGGTTGGTGTTTTCGTAGAGCTTTTGGCAGCCTTCCCCCGACTACCGTTTCCCAGTCTTCTCGAGAGTCGGAAAGGTACTGCTGCTCCAAAGTGTCATGGTGTGATCGCTATGTTTAACCTTTGCTTAGTTATCTTCTATAGTATAAGTTAGAATAGAACCACGGTAATAAAGAAGTCACTAGGAACCTTGAACTCTCCCATTGTCCTCCCAGCTTAGCCGGTCTGCTCTTTTATCCTTTCATGGAGTTCTCCTGTGTGTGTCGCTTATCCAAAACTCATATCTTTTACCTTTTACCCCCACTTTAGTCTAGCCGGTACACTAGTTAGCAGTTACATGATGGTTAATTATCAGCTTCTTTAACCGTTGTTTCCCTGAGGATAAATACGATACCCTGGAATACTCCGGGTGAAAGCTACAACGGTATCCGTGCGCTTGCGGATTTCTCTGTTTGCGTTAACTTATACCAAAAGGCTTTCTAGTGCCATCGCCAGGGATGCAAACCTGGTGATAACGCTAAGAAATGCCAACAAGCTTTTGGCGCCATTGCCGGGGAAGCAATTGGCGTAAAGATTTTGATGTTAACTTTGATATCTGCTAACCTAGTTTGCCACTAGTTTTTGTGGGTAAAAGCTTAAAAAAATCATCATGAGCCTAGGGTGCCCGATCGTTCATGAACAATCAACTCTACCACCCTGCCATATCATAAATATGTATATGCATATATACTAATCATTTGCAGATGAAAAGAAGGTCGCCGTCAAGAGCAAACAAAACCATCACATGTGATCGAACGACTACAATGCATCACTCACAATTCAATCACAAATTGTGAGTGATGAATGGATCAAGATATGAGAGAACCGACCAAAAATATTTGATTTTCTTTAATGTTATTTTCACCACTGCATGTTGCTTAGTTCATCATATATCTAGTGCTTTCTTTGGGTGGCTCCTAGTCTTTGAGCTGTATTCGGGCACCATGCCTAGTCTAGTTAGAAAACAATTTTTTTGTTATCTATCTATTCGATGCTCTTAGTCTAGCCTTGTAGTAGACGGATGTTAAACAGGACCATCTCGGCTTCATATGTTGGCTTTGCCAATAGGTATGATGATATCGTTAGATGGTCCGCGCTACGAGCAAAAGCTAAAGCCTAGATTTTCATGCATATAACTCATTCAATTTCCATCTCTAAAACCATGGCATGTTTGCTTAATCACATTCATCCACCCTATTTTTGCATTGCCTTGCATATAAAAACAAAATGGTTCTCTGATTCATCATTCAATGTTCAAACACCCATTTGAGTGAATCTCATGTTCATCATTCGTATGCTACCTTTCTCTATGCTCGTATGCTTTGGTTTGGATATTGGTTTTACATCTTTTAAATTAAGCATGGTGCTTAGTTTTAGATGTGATGATCACATTTTCATTGGTTAATTAAATTAAGCATGGTGCTTAGGTTGATTAGCCTACCTGAATCAAATTAGACATGGAGTCTAGTTTGATTTTTGAACCAAAAATGCTAGTGTAGACTTTGGTTGTATGCATAGACTAACCCCTGCAGGAAATTCTCGAATCCATAAAGGGTAAGTCTTTGAGATGAATTCATAACGGAGGTACACCAAAGTTTTTTTGGGTAAACTTGAATGAAACCTTGATCAAAAGAAAGATGAATCATGCCCGCCAAGCCAAAACCACATGAAGATCCCGATGACATGGTGAAAATAAGAAGTGCAATCATCCTTATCCATCTCCGGGATGAGATGATGCAAATTCAAGCAGAATTCAATGGAGAAGTCCTGCTCTACAGACTTAAAACGGTGAACCCTTGCCGAAGGTAAATCGGTAGTTATCATATATTTAAATTAAATGTTTTTTAAAAAAGTTTCAAATCTCATGTTTAAAATTTGCACATACATCAATATTTCTAAAAAAAATCAAGACTATCATTTTGTTTAAGTCATAAAAAAATTATAAACAAAAAAAATGTTTTTGTTTTAAAAAAAATAAAAATTAAATAATAATAATAGTACTAATAATAAATGAATATCACTTTTAGTTACCATAACTTCTCAATAATAAAAAAATAATACATAATAACAATCATTACTTTGCTTAATAAAATTCTTTGACTTAAATTTTTTTAGAATAAAGATACAACCTCCCTTTCTCTCACAAATAAAGAAATAAAACTTGGTGCTAGACATGCTCCCTTCAGGTATTCTTTGCTACTAACAATTACAGGAATGAAGGATGAATGATGTCTAGAAACATGGGTGCTGCAATACAAGCTAAGGAGATACTCCAACATTCACACTTGGTTTTTAATGTCAATTGACATAAAAATCCAAGTGTGGGGGAACCGACCCTTCCATGCCATCACTCGGGCACGCTGGTTTGCACTCTATCTCCTCACCCATGCTTTGCTCCCATAAGTTTGATTATGTTCAAAATTGCCAAACATGATGATCAGACTTAAAATGAGAAATAAAATTTTACCAAACTATGAACACGACTTTATAAAGATTGGCTGGCATAAACTTTATTCCTAGTTCATATACTTGTTACTTGTGGACACATATTTATTAGGAAAACATGTCAACTAAGTTGTTGAAAAGTGAGATATGGCTAAGACTAAAGAAATCCTATCTTTTCTATGTAAGCTCTTGGGGAATTTATGCTTTGATAAAAACTTTAAAATTTATAGCAAAACTTCTCCTCAATGGTGATATTTCCTACAAGGCCATATGATAATTTAAACATTGAAAAACTATACTCATATGCTGCTTGTTATCACATTGAGCTTTGTCAAATTGTTGTGACCCGTGTGAGATCCTTGCCATGCACCCATGATCAAAGTTCACTTGCACTCACATATATATGCACTACTCCTACACTGGGAGTAGGCGCAAAACATGTCTTCCATTTAGATCCATCCAAAAAAATATTCTACTCCTACACTAGGAGTAGATATAAAAAATTATTGTCTTTTAGGTTCCACCAAATAAATGCTCTATATTTTAAAAGATAATAATCTCTCTCTAATAATTTTTTTTTGAGTAGAAGAGACATGGACTATGCAAAAGTATGAAAAAGAAAAAAATTATGGACACATGAAGGTTCTAGATTAGAAAGAAAAAAAGTGAGCACATGAAGGCTCAGGCTTGTTAAGAAAAAAAAGAAAGATAGCCATGTCTCAAAATAATAAGTTAGAGAGAGAGAGATCATATCAAATGAAAGAGTATTTTCTATTATATATTTTCCACACACTTGCATCTCCTTGGATCCGGTCTTTGACTTAGCAATATTATGTGATGCAAGTATGCCTCTCTTTTCATCCCTACCCAAAGCTCCACATAAGCCATCTAGAAATAGGGTGAAAAAGAAGGTAAATTCAAAAGCCTTTGGTTAGGATACATACACCATTGAGTGACTTGAGAGAACCATTTGAGGAGAAGTATAAGCTATGTTTTCAATTTCAAAAAAAAATATAAAAACTCCAACTATGCTTCATAGATGGAAAATGATGACTTGGTGTCATAGTCGTTCCACTTCTCAACCACTCAAGGCGACATGGTAGACACTTCAAAATCCACAGGTATGAGGAATGATATGGAATATCTTTTATGCTAGTATCACATCTTTTTGAAGTCATGATTCATAGTTACATTTACCTTTGCTTGAGAACAAGCAAAGAAATAAGTGTGGGGGAGCTTGTTGGCGGCTCTTATTGCCTAATTTTAACCGCCAACATTCAAATAATATCCACTTAAATAATCACCAAAACTTAGTAAATAGGATTTATACTAACAAATTCCATAAGTTTTGGTGAGTTGATCATTTGCAGGGCACATACATGGAATACATAGGAAAAGAGTCAAAATGCGCAATCAGGAAAACATAAACCCAGACTCTACATAAACAAATAAAGGAGAAGCCCACATACCTTGCAAATCTGGGCCAACAACCGCCATATCCGAAGTCTAGGCCCAACACACAACCACCATGCGGAAGGCGGTGCGGAGGCGAGCCAGCCAGGGTGCGGGCGCACCCTGGTGCGGCCGCACCACCAGAGGCGCCAACCGCCTTCCCTTTCCACGTGGCGCTTCCTAGTGTCTCCCCAATGACGGTTGTGTAGGTTGTCCAGGTGCATTGTATCTGTGAGGTCGGTTTAGGGGCATTTAATGTGCTATTTTGCATAGACCCCCCTCCACCTCACCTATAAAAGGAGGCCTCCCCTCCTCATTCCAACACACACCACCAAGGAGTTCTTCCATTCCAATTTTCAAGATGTAGAAGTAGTACTAGCCTAGTTGGGAGTTAGGGAGAGGTGCTTAAGTTCCGCAGGAGTCCTCGGAGTTTCAGAACAATCTAGTACCGTTCCATCCTCGGAGATTCGGTATGATCTTGTATCGTTTTTTTGTCTGACTCAAGTGTTTCATATATTCATCTGCTCTTATTACCAAATTATTGTTGGTATTTCTTATGCACAACTAAAATATGAAGGATTCCGCAAGCGCACAGAAAACCATTGTAGCATTTTACCAGGAGTATTCGAGGTATAGTTATTTATATTTTACCACTAGGAAACAATGGATAAAGACATTGATAGTTCACCATCATATATCGACTAACCTAGTACACCAACTAGACCATAGTAGGGGTAAATGATAGATGATAGGATTTATGCATATATGACACAGACACACAGGAGAATTCTATGATAAGAGAGTAGATAGCTAAAGTGAGAGGACCACGGGAGAGTTCAAGGTTTCTAAATACTTCTCTATTACTAGGGTTCTATAATAACTGATTCATAGCAATCACACAATAGCACTTTGGAGCAGCATTACCTTTCCAACTCTCGAATAAGACTAGGAAGAAGGTAGTTGGGGAAGGCTGCCAAAAGCTCTACGAAACATCAACCCGAACGTGGTGGAATACAAAGACCGGACAGAGCTGTCACCTCTGGGGCTACCACAACTAACCGTGGGATTGAGCGCAACCTCAGGTAAACCTAGCCTAGACACCATGTCTACACTAAAGATTACTGCCCTAGTCACAATTAATAACTAGAGCACCTAATACAGGCGGAGATCCTATGCTAAAGTATAACAACTATACTAACCAATCAAATGTAATGCATAAAAGTAAATAGAGAAGATAAAATATATTAAAGCATAAGTCTTACAAGAATAAATACAAAGACATACCAAAACTCTGAAGACTTCTCCAGATCCTGAGCGTAGCTCCGCTCTCCCTAACTCTCAACTAGAACTAATCTACTACATTGGAAAGTCTAGCCCTAATTCTCTAGAGGTGAGAGGTCATCCATTCGAGGGACGCCTCTACATCTCCATAATAATGTGGTGCCCCCAGGGAGGGGGGTCTGGCCCTGTATTTATAGCCCGGTGGGAGAAACGTGAGCCCTTTGATCAAACCGACTTAAGGTACGGTCAAGATGCATCCTTGAAGGCGGTGGAAGAAGTTTCCAGAAGATGGGCATGAGAGGCCGTAGGGGGAGGCCGGCCGGCCTGGAGGGAAATGCCGGCCGGCCTGGGCCCAAGCCCACTTGGGCCCAGCTTCGTTTGTGTGTTTTCTTGCTCCTTTTAGGGCCCAATAGAGCATGTTTCGATCTGGAGTTGATATCTCTTGATTCTGGGCTCCGAATATAGCAAATGATATGTCCGTTTCGATCGTTTCGATGAGCCCATTGCAATGGTGCAGTCCAATTCCTTATTTGAGATACTTTTATTTGATGGAAAATTGCATACTCCTGCAACACAAGTGAGAACACCAAAACTCGTGGAACTCGTTAGAATCAAAACCTACAACTATGCTTTGTAATCCATTTTATATCATTTTATGCAATAGTTGATGATTATATTTGGTGTTTAATGACCATCAACAAGCTCCCCCAACTTTACCCTTTGCTAGTCCCTTAGCAAAACCTAACTAATAAACTTGGATCAAGAGTTGCTACAATGCTTTCACGCCTCAAAAGTACACATGCTTTCAAACAGAAACACTCCTCTGGATTAGACAAAACTGCTCTAACTTTCAAACTTACTCATTTTACCTGTAGCTATGGAGCTCTTTAACTTTCACGTGGGTCTTGAGCAATTAAAAGATAGAACAATCAAGTCAAGCACTATGTCTCAAATTCTTCACTCAACCAATATTCTGGAGTTTTTGTAAATTTTTGAAATAAAACTCAGAGCTTAATTGTATGACACACTCAAGTCTCTTATTATATGTGGTATTTGTGGATCTCACTGAGGCATTAATGATGTCATGCCTTCCTACAACTAATGATTATAGTGGAGCTCATAGGAGTGGCATTAAACAAGAATGGGCATACTTGCAATTCATATATTGTAAAGTCAAACAATGGATCCAAAGAGAGTCAAGTCATACAATCAAACCAAGATGTGCATGTGTATGAAGTATGGTGGATAGGTGAATAATGGTAGCTAATCCTAATTCTACTTTTGCTCTTTAGAAATAAATCTCTCTCTCTTAGACTTAGAACTTTCGCGAGAAAACATGGGCTATCTTTATTCTTCTTTTTTTTTCTTTTTCTTTTCTTTCTTTCTTCTTCTTTTTTTTCAGGGAGGCAAGCATTTTAACTTCCTCTTATTTTTTTCTAATAACTTTTCTTTTTGCATAGCCACATGCATCCTTTGAGTACAATAAATGATCGGAGAGATAACAATAAGAACGTAGAGCATTAAACAAGGGGTTGTCCTATGGGGTATATTTTTTGGTGTTTACTCCCAGTGTAGGAGAAAAACATTTTAAAGTGGTTCTGGATGAAAGTGGAAAAATGATTGCGTTTACTTTCAAGGTAGGAGCAATGCATATGTAGGTGGAGTGTGTAAGTGATCTTGATTTTAAAAGCATGACAAGATTCTCATAAGGTATACAACAAAGGTTGACTGAACTCAATGCAATGCAAGCATCATGAATGAACAAAGGTTTCCCTAGTCTAAATGTATATCATATATGGCTTTGGTAGGAATTCAAACTTTATCATACAAGAGCTCATCATGTAAGGTTTTTAATTTTTAAAAGATAAATCTCCAGAACTTAGTATTGCTAGGAATAAAATAAATAGCAGCTCAGACTTTCTCATATCATATCCCTCAATCACCTAGACTTAGCTTAAGCATATGCCTCCACAAGTTTCAGGTTCAGAGTAAATTCTTATATCAAAACAGTTATACCCAAAACTCGGGAGAATTTAAGGTTGAAAACTAGGCACTTAGAAGGAATTACGACAGAGCAACTATTCATCATCTCCAAGACAAAATTTTATTGTTCTTCAGTTGACTTTTAAACTAGATAGAATTGTAAACACACTCTATGATCACACCTTAATAAATAGCTAAACTATCTTTATTTGGTTTTAATTATTATTCATCTTTTTATTTATTTTAGACTAATGGACTCATAAAAGACTACAGACGCGGACCTTCATGTGCCCACATATTTTTGGTATTTTATGACTATAAAATAGGCTCGATAATCGCATAGGTATACTTACCTGATAACTAGGGAATGCCTTCCCCCAAGCTAGTTGTTGTCGTGGTTGAGCATTGAAAATAAGTGATCCTCACGAAGGAGCTCATGCTTATGAGAGCAAGTGTTGCCAGGGACATCTTGATCTCATCTCTTGAGAAGTTACTTTCTTCACTCGGTGGGTAACTATATGTCGAGAAGGTGTACAGCGAGGAGTAAAGATGAGGGCGCCTGGGTAACTAGCTCTTGAAGTTATCCTGCAAAAAGCCCTCACAAAACACCAAAACTCGTGGAACGGATTAGGATAAAACAGTTTGTGGTTAGCCGTTTCGAGGATTAGGTGTTATGGAGCTTGAGAAATATTTTGCAAGTGGTAAGGTTACAGCAGGATGCTTATCTAATATTTTTGGATTTTCTATTTTTGTATACAAAAAAGCAAAACCTGTATGCATGATATTTTTGATATTTTTATGCCACCACAGTGACAACTCCTGTAGGCCTCTATACCGCAAGGGATTCTCACATGGGGCTTTTTATGATACAAGATAAATGAATATTTATTTATTTATTTTTCTTGATGCAGTGATAGTGCAGAAAAGTAAACATGCCAAAAAGAAAATAAACCATGCAATATAAGAAAGTAAATATGGATAACTACCAATGTTACCTCACGGCGAGGGTTCGATGTTTTGAGTCCTTCGAACTGGACTCCTCCTTGCAGTGGTTCATTAATTGAATACTTCGGTTTTCTCCTAAGGATGAGGATTGAGGTGGTGTCTCCACTAGTGGCGCTTCCAATGGTGGTGCCACCTTCTTCCTTTCTTTTTATTAGCATATTGAAGCCAATCTTATGTACATCATTATTACTAATTGAGAACTTCCACTTGTAGAATTTAGGGAATCTCCCCACACTTTACTTGAAGTGTGCTCTACTCATAAAGACAAGGTAGAGATCAAGTGCATGGGCTCTATTGGTGGGAAAACACCAACAGAACTAGAAATTTATTCATTCTCTAACCTTAGGCACAATAAGATTGATGTCTTTTTACATTGTTCATTTATAATATGAGTGAGAAGATCAAAAGTATAAATATGGCATTTAAGTTTATTAGATAAAGGAGTGGAGTTACTTAACCTATGGAAGGATTGTTCATCTTTATAAGTTATCAAGATTAACATGATGACTATCATCTTTCAAAAACAAGATATATCATATTTAAGCTCATTTGGTTAAGATTGAGATCATGAGAATGGTGCTATGATGTGTACTTCTAAGATCAAGAGGGAATGATGACCACTTACCTTTAAGATGATGACACCATGTGGTAAAGGATAGATTGAATCTCAATGGTCTTTTCGTTCCTCGCATCTTGAGTTGTTTATTAGCATCTTGTCTCATATGTTGTAATCCTTTCTCACTCTTATAGACTTCTGCTTCTTTTATTATTTCTTCTCTGCAAGGGATTAGTAGACAACACATACCCGAAGGAATATACTATTTATTTAAAGTATGGATAGTGTTTCCAAGGAGTTGAAGATTAAATTGTAGCTCATATTTTAAATGATTCACCATTACTTCAAATTTCTCAACAAGGTTAAGGCGAAGATATTATTTTAAAGAATACCTCTAACCTTGATTTGATTCTATGAATTCTTCTAATATGATTTAAACAATTTTATATAGGAGAGGATAGTCTATATATACAACCAAATTCTTATACAAATATGCTTTGATGTTATAATGTTTAAATAATATTCTGAAGCATACTTATAATAGAGTAAGGAAGTTCAAAAGACTAAAGATATTTATTCAAAGAGAACCAAGAATATGTAGGTGAACCAAAAGAGTATTTTATTTGTTTTAAGTTTTAGCAAATTAAGCATGACATAAGATAAGGATAATCAAGATATTTAACAATATGGTATAATATGTTGAATGTAGTTTAAAGTTGCATGAGGCTTGGGTAAACATACCTTATGTCTTGCAATGGTCCACTATCATAGTGAAGTGTAGACGGTGTTGAAGTGTTCTTCCATCCATTTCTTTTCATCTTAGTTTTTTCTATACACTTGTTTTCCTTTCTTTTTGTTTCGAACCATGATCAGACATTTATTCTTTCTTTCCTGCATAAATGTTAGTGGACACATACCCGAAGGATTGCAACAAGTTTGAAATGTGGGTTATGGTCCATGTAATTCATGCGAATTTCACCTATGCTAATAAAAGGATGGACTTTTAGAATTACTTTAGCATAGATTTCTTTTAACAAATTTTGTTGCTAGCTACACTTTTATATGGTTCAAGGCAAAGGTATCTTGCAACAAAGGATTAAATGTATAAACTTTGATACTTACAGTTCTTCCATGGAGAATGAGCCGTGTCTTCCTTTTGTGTAAAGTTATTGGACATCGTCACATGCCTTGATTCGTCTCTCGATGTGAGTTCATCTCTTGACTTACCCGAATTGAGTTTGAGAGTTTCCTGCAGGGGTTAGTCCAACAAAATATCCAATGTCTACTACAATAATTTCTAGTTCAATAACCAAATCAAACTCCATGTCTAATTTGATTAAGGTAGGCTATTTAACCCAAGCACCATGCTTAATTTAAAAGCCTATGAAAGTATGTCCAGTACTTCCGAACCAAAGCGTACTATAGAAAACAAAGGTAACATGAGAGCATAAAGAGATTTACTCAAAGAGATGAAAGCACGATCATGTATGGTGAGAATTTTTTTTATTTTTAAGTGGAGATGCAAGTGACATGAATAGGTGCAAGGAACTAAATATGCTGTGGACTTGATATGAGATGGAGTAGATGCATGGATTATTCAAAGTAAACATGCAGTGGAATACAATAGGATAACTACTCATCAAATTTTAAGCCTATGAGCAAGACTTTCTCACCTTCCTTGATCAAAATTACCATGACTCACAATGGTATTTGTGAGTAGCGCAGCGTCTTTATTTGTCACATGTGATGAACTTTAAATTCATGTGATGATGACTTTTCTTTTCCAATCTACATATGGTTAGAATAATATGTATGTTTGTACATACCTGTGAGATGGCAGGGTTCCATTGTTGATGGATCATGAATGTTTAGGCACCCTGGGTTTTTAAATATCTCCCATGTCTTGTTCTTGTGGAATTTCGCCAGAAGGATGAAACGGTTGATGTCCTGCTTATTCCACAACTCAACAAAATAAGGGGTAATCCTACTAAAGCTAGTAGTAGACTAGATTAGTAGATATCAAGATCAATATCAAAATCTTTACGCCAATTGTTTACCTGGCAACGGCGCCAAAAATGCTTGTAGGGGTAAATGATAGATGATAGGATTTATGCATATATGACACAGACACACAGGAGAATTCTATGATAAGAGAGTAGATAGCTAAAGTGAGAGGACAACGGGAGAGTTCAAGGTTCCTAAATACTTCTCTATTACTAGGGTTCTATAATAACTGATTCATAGCAATCACACAATAGCACTTTGGAGCAGCAGTACCTTTCTAACTCTCGAATAAGACTGGGAAGAAGGTAGTTGGGGAAGGATGCCAAAAGCCCTACGAAACATCAACCCGAACGTGGTGGAATACGAAGACCGGACAGAGCTGTCACCTCTGGGGCTACCACAACTAACCGTGGGATTGAGCGCAACCTCAGGTAAACCCTAGCATAGACACCATGTCTACAATAAAGATTACTACCCTAGTCACAATTAATAACTAGAGCACCTAATACAGACGGAGATCCTATGCTAAAGTATAACAACTATACTAACCAATTAAATGTAATGCATAAAAGTAAATAGAGAAGATAAAATATATTAAAGCATAAGTCTTACAAGAATAAATACAAAGACATACCAAAACTCTGAAGACTTCTCCAGATCCTGAGCGTAGCTCCGCTCTCCCTAACTCTCAACTAGAACTAATCTACTACATTGGAAAGTCTAGCCCTAATTCTCTAGAGGTGAGAGGTCATCCATTCGAGGGACACCTCTACATCTCTATAATAATGTGGTGCCCCCAAGGAGGGGGGTCTGGCCCTGTATTTATAGCCCGGTGGGAGAAACGTGAGCCCTTTGATCAAACCGACTTAAGGTACGGTCAAGATGCATCCTTGAAGGCGGTGGAAGAAGTTTCCAGAAGATGGCCATGAGAGGCCGTAGGGGGAGGCCGGCCAGCCTAGAGGGAAATGCCGGCTGGCCTGGGCCCAAGCCCACTTGGGCTCAGCTTCGTTTGTGTGTTTTCTTGCTCCTTTTAGGGCCCAATAGAGCATGTTTCGATCTGGAGTTGATATCTCTTGATTCTGAGGCTCCGAATATAGCAAATGATATGTCCGTTTCGATCGTCTCGACGAGCCCGTTGCAATGGTGCAGTCCAATTCCTTATTTGAGATACTTTTATTTGATGGAAAATTGCATACTCCTGCAACACAAGTGAGAACACCAAAACTCGTGGAACTCGTTAGAATCAAAACCTACAACTATGCTTTGTAATCCATTTTATATCATTTCATGCAATAGTTGTTGATTATATTTGGTGTTTAATGATCGTCAACAATTATCTTTCATGGTTATCTAGTTCTTGCTTTAGTAGCTAGCTAAGCATGGTTAGTATGGTAGTTTACACCTTGGCATGGGATCTCCGCTCGATCGAGTGCTTTAGTCTAATTAAGATATCGGACTAGAGTAGTAGCCGTTAGCGTAGACGTGGTGTCTGGGCTAGCGAGTTACCTAAGTTTGTGCCCAACCCCATGGATAGTTGTGGTAGCCCCGGGGGTGACAGCTCGGACCAGGCCTTTGTATTCCACCACGTTCGGGTTGGTGTTTTCATAGAGCTTTTGGCAGCCTTCCCCCGACTACCGTTTCCTAGTCTTCTCGAGAGTCAAAAAGGTACTGCTGCTCCAAAGTGTCATGGTGTGATCGCTATGTTTAACCTTTGCTTAGTTATCTTCTGTAGTATAAGTTAGAATAGAACCACGGTAATAAAGAAGTTACTAGGAACCTTGAACTCTCCCATTGTCCTCCCAGCTTAGCCGGTCTGCTCTTTTATCCTTTCATGGAGTTCTCCTGTGTGTGTCGCTTATCCAAAACTCATATCTTTTACCTTTTACCCCCACTTTAGTCTAGCCGGTACACTAGTTAGCAGCTACATGATGGTTAATTATCAGCTTCTTTAACCGTTGTTTCCCTGAGGATAAATACGATACCCTGGAATACTCCCGGGTGAAAGCTACAATGGTATCCGTGCGCTTGTGGATTTCTCTGTTTGCGTTAACTTATACCAAAAGGCTTTCTGGTGCCATCACTAGGGATGCAAACTGTAACATTCTAAATGTTAATCATGTCACAATTGCATTTCCTTTATCACATATGCATCATTTTGCATTTGATCATAAGCATATGCCATTGCAAGTTCTATGTGTGCAACACATAATTGTTTTTGATGATCTCAAAAATGGTTTAAAAGTGTTTAGAATTAAAATTGGGATAGGGTTTATATACAAAATTTTTGCTAAAGCATGCTCACATGTGATGATAATATCAATTGTGCTTGTTTTCAAGTTACTAAGTATCCTAAAGTGCAAGTGTATGTTCTTTTCAGTTTTTGGGGTCAAGCCCTAAATGAAAGTTGTAGTATAAACTATATGAAACAACTTTTATTTAAGGTTCTAGGGCCAAATCCTTTTGTAACATGTTCAAAAATTGACTTTAAAACTGAATTTGGCAAATGCCTTCAAAAGACTTAGAAAATTTTTCTAAGTCCCTGGATTTCAGCATTTGATTCATTTTTCAGGGCTGTATGATTTTATTTTGCATGAATAAAATTTGGGAACCAGTTGCATCATTTGATAGTGCAAAGTTTATAATTTGATAGTGGGTAATTGGTTGAGCTTAATCAGTGGCATGTTGCTCTTAATTAAATGCCAAAATCAGTTAATCATTATAATTACTTTTCGGTTTCACTGAATTTCAGAGTTTCGGTTTGTTTTTACCTAGGTTCATCGATCTGTGGTTTGTAAACCCTTGGGATTTAGCTATCGATCCTTTTGACAAAGTCATAGAGCATCTATTGGAGATTGCAGTGGTGATTTTGGTTCCCCGTTTGGTCCCCTGAGTTGCAAGTTAGAGCACGTCAAAGAGGGCAGTTTCAGTCAATGGCGTGGCAACAGGAACTACAGCTTCTCGTTGTCGTCCGACGTGCCCTATTCTGTTTTGCCGTCACTGCGGTGCCATCCCGCGCTGTTGCGTCGTCGTGCTGGCCCAGGGCGAGTGGAGAAACCTCACCCTTGCCCATGCTGCTGCCGGAGCCAAGCCAAGCCAAGCCAGCCAGCTCACCGCCGTCATTCATGGCCTTCACTGCTCATGCCGCCACTGCAACGGCCGCCCGCATTTCACTCGCGCGTGGCAACACTTTGCTGGCCACGTGGGCAAGCTCGCGAAAGCGTTATCCAGCCCTCTGCGCGAGCCCCTGCCTTAAATAGCTCACGCCGGCCTCTGGCGATCTTTTCTTCTCCTTTTCACGCCGACGACTGAGTTCCTCTCGCCGTCAAATTCGCCATCGTCACTGAACTAACACCCAATTCCTTTTGTACACTGCTCCACGATTCCACTGCGAAGCCGTCGAACCCGCTCTCGCTTTCTGCCATCACTGAAATCAACCGTGCGGCGTTTTCCTCCTCGCGGCCGGCCGGAGCACCGCTGTTTTCCGCTCCGCCGTGGGTAAGCTGCTCTAGTGAGCCACTTGCCGTATCACTCGGTGTTTTGGACTTGTCTTGACTCATGGATCGTGGTCAGCCCGGTTTTTCTATCTCTATTGCACAGGCCTCGTTGGAACACCGATTCACCGCCGGTGTGCGCCGCCATAACCGCCCCTGTCACGAACCTCATTGCTTGGCTTCACCTCCAACCCATTTTGCAGAAGCCCCAAGCTCGTGGTGAGCTGTCAAAGCTAACCCTGCCCTTGTTTTGATCTCTACCAGGATCGGTTCGCCGGAACGCCGCCGCGCCGGTGTGCTCAATTCTGCCGAGCCGCCATGGCCGTCGTTCCGTCAGCTCCGGTCATCAATCCGACTCATATGTGTACTCGCTGGGTCCGCCTAGTCGTGGTGATCACGATGATACCCTTACCTCGGCCGGAGACCACACCGATGGCGTGTTCCACCGTCGGGCTCGCCGGCGACCTTTCGGTCGAGGCCAAGCAGGCAGCTTTGCGCAGCTGGGCCGGGCCAATGCGCACAGCTGGGCCAGGCCGGGCCAATTTAAACCGCCGGCCTTCCCTCCTAATTTTAATGTTTAAATATTTTCCATGAAAATAAATAGTACTGCATTTTGTGTTTTTCATAGTAAAATAATTAAGGTTCCTAAAATCATAGGAATTTTTGTATAACTTCCTTATAGTGATGTCTACTCAAGAAAATTATGAAACTTGGATTTTGGATAGTTTCTGCACAAGATAAAATTATCTCTTTTAATTATAAAATGAGCATTCCCTGATTTTTAGAGAATAAAATATTGATCCAAAAATTATGAAAATTATTTTGCAACCATTTCATGACATTCCCAATCTACACAAAAAGTTTGAGATGAATTTGAGATTGTTTCATAAAATCATTATTTCCAAAATTAGGGATAAAAGGAAAAAGGAAGTATATGATTTCATGAATATAGATTTTTGGGTGTTTTATTTTCATACCTTGTTATGTCATCATGAGTTACTGTTTGACTCTAAGATACTTTGATTGGATGAGTAATAAGATATGGTTTCATGTCATGATTGCTAGGTTGGCAATATATATAGTTATATTGTTTTCCTTTTCAAAATAAGCCACCTTGTAATGCCTTGTGTGATTTTTTTCCTAAATTGATTGTGCACCCTAAATCATGGTACCCAAATGATTCGTGGTAGTTCTCTAATTTAATAATAATAGTCGGGCGCAATTGTTAATGGTAAATGTTTGTTACTTTCTAGTAATCTTGTTAACTTTTCCAGAGAAGAGATATGCACATACTCAGTGTGTTTAAAAATAAGTGATGTTAGTTTATTTAACCAACTCTGATAATATAGTGTTGTCATCAGAGAAAGAGAACTGCACACATGGAACCTTATGTAGTTTTCCATTCTTGCCATTCACATGGTCATTGCATCACATCATTTCATGTCATAATATTTCATTGCCATGCACCCTTTATGCATTCTTGTTATTCATCTGTCATATGCATTCATATAGGATCGGAGGAAGAGGCGTACGTCGAGTACGTGGTGACCAAGGAGAAGAATCCACAAGAGTTACCACCCAAAGACGAAAGACGAGACGTTGAACCATTTCCGGAGTACACTAACCTTGGACCTCCATTTTTTCACCAAGGCAAGCCCTGGAGCATTCTATGAACCTATTCTCTTTTAAAATGCAATTCCTCAATTTTGATACTTGTGATGTGCATTACGTTTATAGGATTTGGGTGACACCGTTGTTGCATAACCACCTGTCCACTAAATGAACCTGGTTATAATACTAGATTGGATAGATAGTGTTATGCTTAGCCATGCTTAGATCAGTAAGAAGTCGGATGATTTCCTGTCATCCGCACCAATTAGGTTGGTACATGCGATATCCTTAATCATGAGGTGAATGATAATTGGAGACCGGACGGGATTTGGTGTTGATGAATGCTACGAGACATGGAGGTCTTGTATGCTTTTAGCTTTCCCGTCTGTGTCGATTAAGGACCGTACCGTACTCTAGTCTAGGTGTGAGATTGAATGTACCTTCACATAACAGCCGAATAACTCGTTTCGACTGTGAAACCGATTAGCTCGTTCGAGATAGGTATTGAACTGTTAGCATTGCTGGGAGGAGAGTAACTGGAGTAAGGGGATCGATCCAAATCCAAAGAAGAATCGCAGGCCACGGGTCGTTGGGGTACTGACTGGTGAGGATCGAGGACCATGAGTTTTGCGAAGCGGTTCAATCCTATCTTTCGAATAGAGTGAACGGTAATCCACCGGGTGAAGTACAAACTCGTGTGGGTGTGTGATACGGGCTTACCCAGCTGGTGTAATCGATTCGAATCGCCATCTCTCCCGGATAGTGAGAAACTTATACCTTGTCGCAGAGACGTAGTAAAAGAGATAGAATTCACTGTTGATATTGAAAGGATTCTAATTGGTACCTCATTTGTAGATGAATGCTTGTTATAAATCAAGTGTATATTTTAGAAAGATGCAAACGTAGTTATGGATAGCATCATAAAAATTTTGCCGCCAACATATAAAATTTGGAACCTAATAATAAGCTTTTCCGCAACAGTTGCTAGCCAACAAACCCCACCATCCATAGCCGATCATTTATCCTTGGAGTCTTTTCCTTTATTCTCTGTCGGGTAAGTCTTGCGGAATACAATTGAGTACTCAGGGTTTTTACCCATCGTTGCAGGTGACTTGTTGTGTGAAGAGTATTGCGTCACATGCGTTAATCCTGTGGATGACAGTGACTAGGCCAACGGGCATGGCCATATCTTATACGCTCTTCTTCATGCTGTAAACGAGGTTTGATTGAAGCTGGTGTTATAAAACAAACTTATGGTGTTGTATTTGAAAATAAGAAACACTTTCATGTAATATATGTGAACCGCCTTTGTAATCACATAGAACTCAGGTTGTAATTTTTATCCGCTGTAAACTCTGTATACTGATGTATGATGTTTCCTTAATCATGTGATCCTGGATGTAAGTTGATTTACCGAGGTCCTTCGTGACACTTGGCGGACTACCGGATTCATTCGAGAAGCGGTGTATACATGTCAACGTTATTAACGCGGACAGTTATGCTTAATCTCGGATGGATTGGTCGGTTCTGTCACACAAACCTGGTGATGACGCTAAGAAATACCAACAACATGTTGGAAAAGAAATTTGAAGTACTCACCTCAGGGTCTGCTGTGAAATTTGGGTCCAGCGTGAAACAATAAGTAGACACCGCCCCACTAAAGAAGTGCTGGCTCACTCTTGCCACCAGTTATCAAAGGCTAAAGATGTAAAGGGCTCATAGTCCCATGAATAGACTGCCTCTAGCAGAATAGCTTGTTAAAATTGAGGATTCTATTGAATTCCAGTGCAGAAGGTACCTCCTCTCTTGGCTTCAGTTTATTTGCAAAGAATAAGGATGGAGGTAGTTGACCAAATCCCATCTACCTAGCCACTATTGAAGGGCAATGAAATTCATAGGAGGTTGGGGGCTTTTCTCTGCCATGCCTAATCTCTGTCGGCAATAGACATGGTTTCACCAAATGGTGCAAGATTTTCAATTCTATTTCATCAGAATGTTCAGTCTGGAATCTGAAAGATGATGGAAGTTCAAACTCATCCAAGTCTAGGTATACAAACCAGTTGAACACACCCTCTAGAAAGCCCCTATAGAAAAGTCTGAAGAAGTAAGCAACTGATCCAGCAACAGAGATTGCCGATGCTGCCTCACCAAAGGACATGCATCGGCAAAGCCCCTTGTTAGATAAATGTTTCTCTTGACCTTTTGAATAATCTAAAGAAGGGAATTATAGAGATGTCAAATCTGGCGACACCAACTTATGAAGATGAAGGTTGAGCCAGAGTTGCAGCAGCCACCAGGGACTAGAGATTACTGGTACTGTTTCATTCTTCATCAAACATTGGGACACCTTATTCAGCAAATTATACAAGGCTCCAAGCAGAAGTTTGCCAAGGGGAATCTCAGAGTCATCCATTATTTTTTTGCCAACACCTAGTAGTTGGAAGTTGGAGAACAGGATTGCCCACAGAAGAGATAACTGTCGAGCCACATATTCAAGAATGCAGTATGTTCCCTATCAGTCACACTACTCTTATCAGACTTGAAGGTAGCAATATACTGGGTCCAACCTCCATTTCTCACACTCTCAAGCTTTCTGGAAGGCTTTAGCTAGAATTGGAGACACAGGACCCTGCCTGAAGAGAAATGCATTATAAGTGTTGGACCAGAAATAGCAGGCAGCCTTGAGCATGGACTCATTTTTCTTAAGATCAGAAAGGGAAAGATTGATGCACTGATCCAAATTGCAAATAACCTAGTCTGATCTCCTTTTGGCCGCTACTTTAACTAACCAATTCCTCCAGCCCGGGATAGTCGATGGCCAATTCCTTATAGAATACTTGTCCCAAAGAGCTAGGTCCATGGTGGAGTGTTTAAAGGGGATTCTGCTAGTTTCCGCCACGATGACTTTGCTGGGATCCGGGTCACCCATTGGGCCAAGAAAAACCATGTGTGGGGCAACCTCAAGGGGAATCAAGATTTGATTTTGAAGATTCTAAAAACAAGGAAGAGAGGAATCAAGCTATCAACAAGAGACGGTAGAATAAATAAAAAAATAAAAGGGCGAAATCTACCTCGGGAATACTGCCGATCGATGCCATCACGACGATGAGACTGGCAATGGAAAACTCGCGCTTGCCTATCAACGATGAATCGCCTCAGGGAAACGCCGAATTTTGCCTAGGGTTTGAATTTCATGAGTGGTGGCTGAAAGAAAGAAGACTTAGGGTTGAAAGGGCGAAGGAGGACGGAGAAGGTGGCAGATTGGTAAATATACCCCTATCAGCTAAAAGGCTCACGAAGACGACAGCGCTAATTTTGAAATAAAATCAATTTTATCCCAAAAATTGGGGGGCATGTGTTGACACCATATTTTGGTAAGCTATAGGCCACATTGTCAGAGCGCGACGGAACAGAACAGATGGATCGACTAATGGAAAGATGACGTCAACAGAACGCGAAAGCATGTCTAAGGCTGATCGGAGAAAGATGGAAGCATGTATCGGACTCTATCAAGAAAGGGAAAGGATTGAAGTCCAATTTACCTTTATTTTTATATTTATGTTCTTTTAGGACTCATGTTAGGGTTTCGGGCTATATATATCAAAAACCCGACTATTGTAAAGACATCCAATCAATCAATACAACAACTTCAACCTACGGCCACCCCTTAGGAGTAGGAGTAGAGTAGATCTTGGCGAGACCTTCGATGAATCGAGCTGCATCGATTGAGTCCGACCTCTGGTTTGCTTGTAAGTATTGCCACGGTTTATGTCTTGTTTATACGGCTACATCGTTTGACCTCATATAGGCTTATTTTGAGCTAGTTATCGGTTTGTATCTCATTTGTATGGCTGCATCTAACGACCCCACTACAAATTAGATATAAGCTAGTTATCGGCTCTATTAGATTGGTGATCTAGTAGATTCATTAAATTACCAATATTGTTTGTTTTGAATTTGATTTACTTTCTGCAACAATATCATTGCCCAATCAAGATTGATAGATTAGCTTGCGTTCAAACTCTATCAAAGATCTCTTGTTCCGGTGTGTATTTATGCTCACGCTTATTCTTACCGGAATAGTCGATCAGGTTTGTATCGACTAATTTGTCGATCTTGGTTGTCACGTGTTGTTGGTTCGAGGCTTATCTGGATACAAGTGGGCTCGAGGGTTGACTTTAGAGGCGCCTGTCGTTAGACCAGCTCTATTGCTGGCTTGAGAGGCTACCTATGTTCGAAGACGCTTGCTTAACAAGAGTAGATCTAGGTTATCTCGGAGCCGCTGGACGTTAGACCAGCTTCGTTATAATTTAGGTATGCTTGTGGCTATGTTTGGAGTTGATTTAGAGCCACTGGTCGGTAGACCAGCTCTTCTTTAGCATGAAGGGTAGCTGTGGTTAAGACAAGTAGACCGTTCCTGCTCCATGGACCCTGTATCGGCTAAATAGCCAATCCAATTATGCTTTCACGAGTAGGTCTTATGTATGGATCCATTTGAAAGTCAGGTAAACTAGTGTCATTTGCTAGATTTGTTGAAGCCCGCTGGCCGATAGACCAGGTGGATGTAGGTTTAGCAAGTTTCATGAAAATAGCTTATCAAGACTACCGGCCGGTAGACCAATCTTGGTAAAGCTATTGTCTATTTGGTAATTAAATTAGATTTTCATAAAAGTAGCTTACCCCATTACTTGGACCCTGTATTGGCTAAATAGCCGATCCAGTTATATTTTTATCGACAATGCATGCATGTGTGTTTTCCTTAAAAACAGCTAGGCTTTGCACTGACAGGAGTTGACTTTCTAGTCAATTTCCTTTGATTCATCGGTCATCAAGGACCATATATCTTGGAACTGTCTGGCAACAAAACCGGCAGGTTCCAGAATTTAATATTTGCTATTCCTTGTCAATTGTAGGTCAAATTGACTGGCACGCCCCAGATCGAAGTCACCAAGGTCGGCTTGCCTCGTCCAGGCTCAGGGGATCAAGGACTCCGGCTCCCGTACGCTCTCTGAGAGCCTGATCGTGTGTGCACGCTCTGACGCAGGAAGGGTCCCCTCGACACTTTTTTGCGTCAACAATTCCACCACATGCTAAAAGCCCCCTTGGCTCCTTCTGGTGGAGAGACCTTCTGAAACTAACTGATGTGTTGAGAAGCATATCAAGATGCACCCCATCAAAAGGCAACTCTGTCATGCTGTGGGATGATCAGTGGATTGACCCTTTGCTAAAAATCAGATTTTCAGAACTGTACAGTTTTGCCAGAAAACCAAAGTACTCTATATCTTTTTCCTTGATAAGGACCAGAATACCAACTTCTTTCTTCCTTTGTCAATGGAAGCCTCAACACAACTGGATGAGCTCAACAGTCTAATTCAAAACGCAAACCTGAACCAGGAAGAAAATGATTCCTGGTTTTATGTGTGGGGATCATCTAATTTTTCCTCCTCGAAGGCTTACAAACAAGTAACTGGAACACATGAAGCATCACCAATCTTTAAGTGGCTCTGGACTGCAGGTAATCTTGGCAAACACAAGTTTTTCTTCTGGTTACTCCTTATTGATAGACTGAATACCAGAAATATCCTGAAACGAAAGAACAGACAATTGGATGACTACAATTGTGTCTTCTGCAATGCTGAGGAGGAAACATGTTTCCACCTATTCTTCTTGTGCCCGTTTAGTGTCCAATGCTGGAATCTAATTAACATACAGTGGGACACCTCCCTCAACCCTTTGGACATGCTTTGCAAAGCAAGAAACATTTTCAACTCCCCCATTTTCAGGGAAATTATGATAACAGCATGCTGGATTATCTGGACAATTAGAAATGGAGTTATTTTTTATGCAAAGAGCTTCTCTTTGACTCAATGGAAGAGGGACTTCAAGAAAGAACTTGGCCTGGTTTGCATCAAAGCCAAGAAAGCCACAGCTGCTACACTCTCAACTTGGCATGAGAATTTCACTTAATTACTTTGTTCCTTTTCTTTTTGAGCACTGAGTGCTTTATAATTCCCAATCTGTACATACTTTTAATGAAAATACAAAAAAAAAATAGATAGGGGCCTCCCCTGCTGTTCCAGTCAAAAAAAGATGTTCACATATGGCATGGTCGTATGTGTAGTTAGACAACCTAAGGTGGAATTTACATCACTGAATACATATTATTTTTTAGTGGAAATATACTAGTGAGAATTAAAATCAAAGTCCTGCTTACTTTTATCGGTAATGTGTGTTCCTGGTAGTGAGAAGTGACTATTTCTTAGATGTTTTTTAACGGACTCTTGCCTGAAATGGATTCTTCGCTTGACTGTTCTAGAGTCTAGAGACTAGGAAAGGATCCTTAGTTGTTTGGTTTGACCTCCTAAATTTTATTCCTTATCCCATAGAATGGTTGATACTAACTAGGAGTATTAAATATAAACTAATTATAAAATTCTTATTACACAGATTGAGGCTAATTTGAAGAGGAATCTATTAGGACTAAAAAATTCATGACTTGACAATGCGGTGCTACAGTAAAAAATATACTAATGATGTATTAATTGCATTAATAAATTTGTCTTGTGAATTAGCCTCCATCTGTGTAATTAGTTTGGTAGTTAACTCATGTTTAGTTTTTTTAATTAGCATCCTAGCTAATATCCAATGTGGCAAAGGTTAAACTTTAGACTTGAGATCCAAACATAGTCTGACAAAGCTGTTTTGGAAGAAGATCTCAAACAGTGGTGAGCTCGTAGCCTAATTGTTGGATTGTAACTAGTCGTTTGTCTCTTCTCTCGTTCTTTTCCCCTTGCTACAGTTGTCCAAGGTGAAAAGAGGGCGAACGATGCTTCAGACGGTCATTCCGCTGGCTCTCTTCCACTCCTGCAGCTCACGAGGCGTCGTGAGGGAGATGGGCCAGGGAATCACCGTGCGGTTGTAATATAGAGTAGGTAGTAATCTACCTAGGTCCGGGGCTTGCTCGTTGTTGGTTGTTGGCGAGGCTTGGGTTTGCTAGGGATAGTTCCTCTGCGACGTGTTTTTCTAGGAGTTGGCAAGGCGATGGCGTCAACAATGCGAGCGAATAATCTTTCTCCACCTCTCCTTCGTCCCGGTGGCATTCCGCTCCAACGCCGATGGCAGGGTCTAGGAGATCTGCACGGAAGTCTTGGGCCGGCGTACCTTCATCTTTGTCTAGAGATGTTGCTACTGGCATGTTTTTGTTTAGATGCGGTTCTGTTCGTGAGTTCGTTGGCTGGATAGATTTAACTCTTTCTTCCCTCGTCGGCGATGGTCGATGACGGTGAGCACAGACCCAGGAGCTACAGTTGGGGCGTGGTCCTGATCAATGGGCGATCGCCGACAGCTTCATCTCGGCAAACGTTACTTAACGAAGTAAAATGGATGTAAAATTAGAATAGAAGAAAAAACTCAATAAGCTTCGATGCAATGCAAGCCGCGCAAAAAGATCAGTCGACCAATGAGACAAGCACAAAAACTATGCCACGTGACCCCATCCCAACAACCATGCTACTCATTCTACAGCGCTTGGTCGAGTGTACGCTCGCTATAGTCTATATAGAGATTGACTCGGACTCACAGGGAGTCACGGTCACGCACATAGATGGCAAAGACAGATCTAACGATCTAGAAACGCACGATGAAAACAAATAAATTACTCAAGCAAAGCTAGGATGCGGTGTAAAAAAGAAAAGGCAAATATGCGGAACAATAGATAGACATGTTCAATCTAGCTAGTGCTCCGTAGTTCCATCTCAAAACCAGTCAGTCTCACAAATTTTATAATTTACTGTACAAACTATACAAGCACAAAGCTAGCTACCTTTCAACGGATATGTATCAGTGGTCCATACAACAATCAGCCCTTCAAACCGGCGGTGGCTCCGGCTGGCCGGCGGCGTTGGGTTGCACGGGAGCGCGGCAGATGGGGCACGTCGAGTGCGAGCGCAGCCACATGTCAATACACTCCACATGGAACAGATGCTTGCACACCGGCAGCCGCCGGACCACCTCGCCGACCTGCACCAGCCCCAGGCATATGACGCACTGCGCCCATCCCGTCGCGTCTCCGCCGTCGCCGATACCTGCACCCTCCCGCTTGTACGCAAACGCCGGGATCGCCGACACGACAACTGCAGCTAAAGCTTCCGCCCCGCTCCCGCCACGGCTGCGAAGGGCCGCTCTACGACGCAGCAGAGTGGCACGCTGGCGAATCTTGAGGTAGCAGAAGGAGAGCACGACGGCACAGGCGGCGACGACGGAGGCCCAAATGACGCCGGCGACGAGGTAGAGTAGGATGAAGCAGAACAAGATGCCGAAGGTGAGCAGCAACGTGAGGTTGTGGTCCCTGTCGTCGGACGGAGAAGCTGAGGCATCGCCTGGGCTACCTGGATGCTGGTGGTACGAGAACCCGGAGAAGAACATTCTAATTAGTTGATGATCCGGCAAACAGTGAGATATTCTTATGCAGACACCGTACGGCATGGTAGTGTGCTGCAAGAAGCAAAGCCATAATTTATTCACAGGATAGAAAGATTGTTATTGAACACTGCAACGAATGAGAACCATAATACTGTTAGACTAATCAGAGGCTCAGCATCTGGCCAATGAGATAGACTAAGAGTTGTTGGGGCTAGCTGTTAGGTTTGACTTTGATGTATGTTCGTGTTGCAGCAGTTGCACCAATGAAGTCAGACATCCTTGGGTCTATCTACTATCATGCATCATATTGTCAAGTATTTAAATGTGCGCGGTTATGCTAGAGCCAATTCGATCATCAGCTAGTCGCATCATCATCACCGATGAAATTAATCTTTGTTTATATATAAGTACATTATTAGTTGGAAGTTATTGTTCTACTTGTCATAAAACTATCTATACACGCTATCACGCCCTCCATCCCAAATTGTAAGTCATTCTAAAAATTTTAGAGTCAAAATATCTCAAATCTGAACAAATTTATATAATAAAATAATAAATTTTATGATATCAACCAAGTATTATTAGTTTCTTATTAATTATATTTTTATAATATATATCTATTTGATATCATAAGTGTTTATAATTCTCTATAATTTTGATCAAACTTGAAATTTTTTGACTCTCTAATATTTTTATAATAACTTACAATTTAGAATAGGGGAAGTATTATTAATATGGACAAGAGCACTAAACTAAACAATGATCCCTACTCGATTCGCCACACTACTTCAGTGCCCCTTGAACAACTGATTTGCACCTTGTTGCTATATCAAACGGTCAAACCTTATCGGAAACAACAAGCAGGGTCATACCTGACACTTCCCGTAGTAGCCTAAAATTATAAGTATATTCTGGGCATGGTATTAGAATGTAATTATTAAGTTCGAAAATGACAGTCATAATGGAGAACAATAAAACAAATTCATGTCGTTGATATGTTGATCCAATAGTGGTGAGCTGGACCAAACCGCTGATCCGTTGACACTGTCAAGCTCATTTGGTGATATTGGTTCGTTCTAGCTAGCTGTCGTGAATGCTTATCAGGAAAAAATAGATATGACGCAATTGGTGTGCAGTGATCAAATCCTTCCTTGTATCCGTACAAGGTGATGTCGAGGAGAAAATTAAAGAATAAAGTAGCAACTTGCCATCACCACCTCTTCTTTACAAGAGCTGTCATCCTCATTTGTGGATATGGCTATTTGGCTGGAGGCAATAATCAAGAATGGGTGGGAAGTGATCAAATTAATCCGCTGGAAATAGAACAGAGTACCAGCTCAGTTTGCAACATCCAAATAAACAAGCACATAGGCCTTAACTAAGTTCGCACATATACAATAATCTCCAATCGCTACTCGATTTGCCACTTGCCTCTGCCCTTTCGCGAACTGGTTTGCACTGTACGACTTTGTGTGCAGGGCCGAGGACCTTATTATTGAAGTATATCTATAAACAGGAAGGAGAATTCCCCAAAAAGACTACCCATTTTAGATGGATTTTTTGTTGCAACAGGCATACTGAACATTATATATAGCAAGTTCGAAAATGACTGTCAAAATTAAGGAAACAAAACATATTATTCCTTTAGTTCAACAAAACTAATTAATTAGCACTAATAAATATGCAGTAATAAATATATTAATTTTATCATGATAATTACTAATTTAAAATAAATATATTAATTAGCACCACTATAACCTAATTAGCACAGTGAACATGCACTAATCAATGTATTAGCACTTATCAAAACTAATCCTACCATTATAATTACTAAGTAATGATATAACATACTAATAATCCTTAATTTATTTACTAATGACAAAAATTAGAAGACATAGATGACCTGGTTCACGTGGTCGAGCAGAACTCGACGTGTGATTTTCCCATTGGGTTGTTTTCCCCTAATAATGTCTGCAACCTCTCTCACGTGAAGCCACAAAGGGAGTGCGACGTGCCCGTCGTCTACGGAGCCATAGATGGTTTCGATGATATCTAAAAGGACTGATTTCTATATATGTGTAGTTGTAGGTCTAAGTAGTGCACAAGTGGTGTATGTGCGATGTGCGTGGTAGCGTGGGTGTGTGTTTGTGCATGAACAGATACTACATCTGTACTCAGATGAGAGGCTTAAAAAATAGACATGCTGAACATGATATGCTGAGTTTTCAATAGGCATGGTAAACATAATGTGATGAGTTTGAGAATGACTGTCATAATTGAGAAAATAAAACAGATTCCTCAAGTCAAACAATGCTACATGATTTGTTAAATTGCTTGGTCCCCCTACAGGCCTTCACCAACTGATATGCACCTGCTACTTTGTTAGACATTGCTGAGATATAATTATGTTAATAATTTACCTACTAGATTAAACTTTTCTAGTGGATTTGTCATTACAATAGGCATGTTCAGCATGATATCACGAGTTTAAGAATGACCGCCACAATCTCTAATGTCTTGAACAGTAATGATAGGCAGAAAATACAAGATTAGAGGGAATATGCCTATGAGACAGCTACCCTTCCATTGATCATTTTAATCTTTGAGTTATAGTGAACTGTGCTAAATTTCAGAAAGGTCAGCAGCAGCTCAATTCAACCACCATCACTTTGATATTAATATTTGTCATCCTTGATCATCTTCTCATCCATTTTGTTTCATTGTAGTGAACTGTGCCTATGTTGTACATATTTCTTTGTTCTACAAGTAATAGAAAGTGATGGATGCACCGGACAACATATGACAAAGGCTGCTTAGAACAAGTGTGTGTGTGGTGGGGGGTGCATATATAATTATAACCCTTTCTCGTTTTACATCTAGCTCTTCTGCATGTTCAAGGAAACAAAACATATAGCGGAGGCTAAAAGCTACATCCAATCTGTCAAAGATGAACAAAACAGGGTTAAGCCAAACAAAATAGGAGGTACTATCCTACAAATGACAAGTTAACACAATGAGATGAAACAAACAAAAAATCACTAGTGAGCAAATAGGGTCATCAAATAGAGTGAGAAGCAAAAGAAATAACTAAAGTTAGAACAAACTTACAGAGGAACCGATGAGCAGTAACGGTGTATCAAAAGTGAAAAACAACTATCACATCTAAGGATGAAATCCAATAAATCATAGAACAAAGCAGCCAATTCAAATTCAGTAGATAGAACCGGTCTTCGGTCTTCATTGTCGTTCAAACTGCCACATCTTAAACTTCCCATCATAGATCTTGAAACTACTGAGAATAAACAAGACCTGGAAGCATGCATACTTTTTCCTTATGATCTCTCTATTAAACTATGTAAATCTGAAACAAAAATTGTGAAGGAAATATGTTATATCAAAAATACGTACAACAAAACAAGTTGAGTTAATCACTACTCACTGGCATCATTAAATTAATAAATTTATAAATCCAAACTATATATGAAAAGATTATAGCAGGCTAACTGGTGGAACAACAGAAGACCATATAGAACAAGAAGATGGATTGCCCTCAACATAGTAATAAGGAATAGCATGTAGGGCAGTAGTGCAATGGCATATCATCTATATAGACATTCTGGATAAATAAGAGCATACAAAACAAGATCCCAATGAAACTGAAGATTCAGAAGTTACAGTGGACACAAATATTTACAAAACAATAGGATGATTTGTTAAAATCATGTCCAAAATTTCTAAGCATCTGGTCAATCAAAAAGACCAAATCAAGCAATAATTATGTTGACCAAAGATATTAAAGAGGAAACAGGTCGTTGGTTGCAAGTCAAGTTAATCCTTTTGCCTGATTTATAGTGGCATTAGGATCAGTAGCTTTGAGTGTGGTTTGAGCTGGTATTTGGTGGCAGCTCAGATTTGTTTTTCTTTCCTTCTCATCCCCTCTTTGTTTCAGTCTTCCTGTGCACTTCATGTGCAGGTGTGTTTCCTTCTGTTTGTACTTTACTTTTGTGGGTTGTTTCCCCTTCTCTTAATGAAACACATAAATATAACGTTCTCTAAAAAAGGTCATATCTTGCTCATCATCTCAATTTTTCATTTCATTAATACTCATAACAATTCAGCACATAAATAGTGGAGCATTTATTGGGTTTCAACAACCTGACATATCTTTCATGAAGAGTATGATAGTTCACACAGATAGTACTAAGAATTAAGGAGCAGCATAATAATAAACCCAAACAAAACACACAGACAGTTGGAAGGCAGTAAGAAGGCACAAATATATGCATATAATAAATGATATTTATGTACTTATGCGACAATCCTATAATATTATGAATGATAAATGATGAGACAAACATAGGCATATAATAAACAATGGCAGGGACTATCAACATCTATCAAGTTTGGATAAATATCTTGTCAAAAGCAATGCTATGGGTAAACCTGTGACATAGATGAGCTTTAGAAAACTAAACCACAAAAGACACAATCTTGCGATTGGCCAATTAAAGATCCTTTAAAATTCGTGGTACCGACAGAATAATTATGAGAATGGAAGAAGTGTCATCATGAACAGTTGTTTTTTCAGTTCTTCATGGCAAAATCATAATACAGAACTGGTCAATGTAAAGAGTAACATTAAGTTATTTTACAATACTCAAACAACATTCTAGGGAATGAACAAAAAAAAAGTATCAACAGCGTTTTTTTCCTTTCAATTCAGGTCTCATTGCAGTCATATTTTAGCCTGATACATATGTAGTATTTTCTATCTACATTTTTTTCATTTAAAGGATTTCAAATCATCTGTTTTGCATGAGCTCACATAGAAATAGGCTACAAAACAAATATCCCTCTTAAGCTTTTGAATGCTTTAAACACAAATTCAACATGAGCTTCTTCAGCCTCACACAAGGAACATCAGTAGAACAGCCAATATTGGCTATTACATTACATTAGCATAACTACAGACCAAAGAAAATAGTACATTACAAGCTATACAAGGTCAACTACTGCATTTTAGCGCTATGATCCCAAACAATAAACAAATTGTGGGTCAACATCACTGTCAAAGGCCTAGACGCCCAAGGTAGGAGGCCCCTGACTTCATAGCCATGGGCTGGTAATGGTGCCAGGGCTGTTACCTGGTCGACCAGAGAAGGGGATGAGATTTAGAGAGCGGAGGTAGATTGGAAAGTAATTGTTCTTGCTTGATTGATTCAAAACAGTCCTGGATACATATAGGCCGCAGGCCCCTTGCTTCTACTGCCAGCCTTAACTTCTGCCAGCATTAACTTCTAACCTTTCAACTCCTACTTAATTGCCTTAATGCCTAAAGCATGCAGCCAACTAGGCCACCTCGGGCTGCTGCAGGCCATGCATGCCCTTGGGAGCTGCCCTGGCTGCTCCTCGTGTCTGAGTCTGGTCGCTGTAGTGTCGGCCCCACATGACAATCACTCATGAAATTACACTGGAAATTAGTGACTCCTCCGGTTAAACTGAATCGCAAACTGATCAGCAGCCACCATTGCTTGTGAAGCTGAAGCAAGAGAACCATCATACCTATACATTAATAAATCGGTGTGAATTAAATAGTTTCTTATGAAGAACACAGTTTAATAGTAAAAATATGTAAGAAAATATGATAGCCACTTTCCATGAATTGGAAGTTGAAGAAAATGTACATACATAGAGACTAACAAGTAAGCTCCAATCTGCATAACTATTACTCCTTCACCTCCTGACTTTGTGCTGTTAACACAACGGGCGCAAAACCAGTTTTCATAGATTGAGGTGACCAAATCTAAAAATCATAACTCTGTCAAAAATTGCTGGCCACAGCAATGGCAATCCATTTGACAAGTTATAGAAATAAAAAATAATTCAGCATGTGGAACACTCACATTGGTTCCGCCCAACAGAGAAGAATTCAGTCTGCAGATTGCCCCTCTTGACAAAGTCCAGGAATGGTTGCATATCAAGAGCTGAAAGTTGTGTTCTCTCTTGCTCTGCTCTGGACAGAGGAAAAAGATTTTCTGTAAATTTTCAGCTACACAAACTTCAGCATTCATGAAACATAGCCAACAGGGTATTTCCAGTCTTCAAAAAGAACATGCCATAGAGATCCCCTTCGAATATATGATTCATTATTGCACAACTCGACATCCAACGACTATTCCTTCTGTTACAGGCGATTATATCCAAATCTTATATTGAATCCCCCATGTAACCATATGACCATGAATATATAAAGCATAAAAATGTAAAACTGCCAATCGTAACTAACTATTTATTTATCTTCCGTAAATTTTAGAGGAAAAAAACCATAAATCCTAGTGATATTCATCATTTGCAGAGTTGTTGTGATCCATAAATGCAAACTCTGACAGATTGATATATATCTAACAAATTGCTACAGGCAACAATTTAAGTAGAAGTGGCCACTGGTAGCTATACAATGAAAAAGGTCATGAGGAATGGGAATGGACTCACATGATAGGAAGGAGACGAGATGGCCCGGAGGGGTCGTAGTTGAGCAGCAGTGCGGCCTGGACTGGCTTCCCTGCGACAGCAAGTCAGTCAGTTAGAAAGCGGGCGATGCAGGGAGCTTGAAGCAAAAAGAGGGGCACGAGAGAATACCAGAGGGGCCAACGTGCTTCGCGGCCCACTTCTCCCACGCCCTACGCGCCAACGACCAATCTGCCGCCATTGGCGTGATAGGGCGTCACCGTCTGCTACTGCCGCGACCGCGAGGATGTGGTGCGCAATGGCAGATCCAGAAACTGAGCAAGGGGCTAATAAAGAAGGCAAAAATTTTACTAGTCATACACTAAACGATATAATAGATCACTTCAGTACACTAATCACTCACCACTAATAGATACAGATCAAATCAAAGGGAGAAACATATGAGAGAATGTAGCATACTTGGTACTTATTTCAGTCACAAAAAATTGTCAAATTTGCCTTTCTGGGGTTATCAAAACGAGTCAAGCATTTTAAGCTTCATTGCATGTTACTTTTTTATGCAAAGTTTGGATATCTGATACGACTGAATATTCAATTCGTCTATAAAATACATTGATACAAAAAAGAAATTTGTTTCAAAAATACAAAAAATAAATTGGCATTCACATTTCGTGACCAAACTTTTAGTCAAATTTGTGTTGTGGAGAATATGTCTGAAACATAACAACGTGTACGTGGCTGAAGGAAGCAAGAATGCACTGAGGAAAGGGGCAGGCTGAGCTCACCCTCACTGTCTCTGTCTGTACTGAGGAAGGGAAAGGGGCAGCCGGCAGCTGGCAGCGGCAGGGGGCAGCCGGCCAGCTGCCGCGCGGGCGTCCTCCGGCGTGGCCGCGTGGGCGGCTGGGCTCCTGGCTTGGCCGGCTCCCGGCTGGTCGGCGGAGGTCGGAGGACGTCAGGACGGGGCGTGCTGGCGGATCGCCGGCGGAGGCGCGGAGCAGGCGAGGTGCGAGGTGCGAGCATCCGGCGGGGCAGGCGTCGCGAACTCGCGAGCTGGGGATGCGGCCGCTCGGCTGGGGGCGCTGGGGCTAGGGTTGAGTGGAATTTTGGGCTGGGCTGCAGTGGGCTCTGAAGACCTGCTCCCTGCTAATTTGGCCCACGAGGGGGGCTGCAGCCCCACTAAATTTACAGGTCTTTTGCTAAAAAAGAAAAGGCTAAGTTTACAGCTCTTATTTCTGTAACTTTGGTGTTTTTGGCGAATGGGCCTGTGGTCCAATGGTAGAACTGTCCAGTGGGATGCTACCCACCAGAGATCAAATCCTGGTGCTCACACCTTTCCTGGGATTTTCCAGGATTTATCGGCGTTATGCTTTAAGTGGTATAAGTGACATTCCCGTCGATGACGAGGCGCCAGTGGTGACTTCGGAAATCTCCAGATCTACCGGCTCAGTCCTTCGGAGGTGCTCATAGGGGTAGGGTAGGGTTTGCATGCGTGTGTTCATAGGGATGAGTATGCGTGCGTGTTGTGAGCGTCTGCGTTGTACTGTGTAATTCTAGAAAAAACTTTGGTGTTTTTGGTTCTCTATATCTGAAATTATTTGAAAATTTTAAATTGTACTATGCAACTCCTATTTCTAGAGACGGTCAGAAATAGAGCCGCCTCTAGAAATCAAGTTTTAGAGACGGATAGAAATAGAGTGTCATTTAAAATAGGTACATCCATAGAGGTGTTTTAAAATAGCAGTCGCCTCTACAGAATGCATTTATAGACTCCTCGGTTTGAAAGACCATTGTAGAGGTGGTTGGAAATTAGTTCCATTGTTACAAATTAGTTATCTAGTAGTGATAAAAGGTGAGCTTGCAAGCTGAGGAGAGCTATTAAAGGCTGGGGGAGAAATGTAGATAGTCATCAGAAGGAAACTAAACAGGGAATCTTGGGACAGATTGCTAAATTAGATGAGGAAAATGAATTCAGAGAGTTAACCAGTGCTGAATGGGAGGTGAGATATAACTTAGAGAAGGCCTTGAATTAGATTTTAACTGATGAAGAATTACAATGGTAGAGAAGAGGTGGTGAAAAATGGATTCTTGAAGGAGATGCTAACACTGGTTTCTTCCATAAATGTGCCAACGGAAGGAAAAGAAAGATGAAGATCTCATTACTTGGGCATGAGGGGGATACACCGATTGACCCTCATCTTCTAAGAAACCATGTTACGGAGTTCTATAAGATGTTGTTTGGGTCAGAGCAAAATGCAAATATACATCTGGAAGAAAACATGTGGTCAAGTGACAAACAGATAAATGAGGAGGAAAACGAGTGGCTAACTAGGCCTTTCTCTTTAGAAGAACTTGACTTAGCATTAAAGGAGATGAAAAACAATACTGCTCCAGGCCCTGATGGTTTCAGCATTGAATTGTTCAAGCGATTTTGGAGTCTAATAAGGGAAGATATTAAAGAGATGTTAGATAATTTACATGAGGGCTCCTTAGAGTTGTGGAGACTGAATTATGGAGTGATAATTCTTCTACCAAAAGTGAAGCCTGCTACAAATATTAGGCAGTTCAGACCTATTTGTTCGCTGAATGTTGTTTACAAAATCATCACTAAGGTGCTAACCATTAGGCTAACCTCTGTAGTGGATAAGGTGATTAGTCCTTGTCAAACAGCTTTTATCCCTGGCAGAAATATACTAGAGGGTGTGGTTATAATCCAGGAAGTTTTGCATGAGCTGAGACAAAAAAAATCTTCTGGAGCTATTATCAAATTAGACTTTGAAAAGGAATATGACAAAGTCAACTGGGGATTTTTGGAAGAGGTGTTAGCCAGGAAAGGCTTTGCTGAACTATGGATTCAATGGATTAACAAAGTTGTACAAGGTGGCAGGGTGTGCATAGATATTAATGGAGAGAGAGAGGTAACTATTTCAGAAGTTTCAAAGGACTCAGGCAAGGGGACCCCCTTTCCCCCCCCCCCCAACTGTTTAACTTGGTGGCTGATGCCCTGTCAGAGATGCTATCCAAAGCAAAAGAAGCTGGAGTTATTCAGGGCCTGATACCCCATTTGACAGATTGAGGTCTTACACATTTATAATATGCGGATGATACTGTCATCTTTTTGTCTTTCTCTAAGGAAAACTTGCAGAACACTAAGATTATCTTATCTTGCTTTAAGGCAATGTCGGGACAGAAGATTAATTTTGAGAAAAGTGAGGTCTTTACAGTGGGATTAGGGGCCAGTGAGCAACAATCTGTAGTGGAGATTCTGGGCTGCAAAGTAGGGATTTTTCCAATGAAATACTTAGGCATTCCAGTGAGTGATTGTAAAATCTCCAAGGCAAAATTGAGATATGTTAGCGATAAAACTAAGAAAAGATTAGGTACTTGGCAATGTGATTGTCTTTCTTCTAGGGGCAAAGCAACACTGATAGATTCCTGTTTATCCAACATTCCTCTGTACACGATGGGAGTGTACTACCTGTATGAGGGCAACTTTCAGATGCTTGACACCATCAGATCGAGGTTTTTTTTGGCAAGGAACTAGCAAAAAAAAGGAAATACCACATGGTTAAGTGGGAGGCCTTAAACAGACCAAAAGAGTTTGGGGGCCTGGGGTTTACTGATGTTCGAGCTATGAATGCTTGCTTAATGGTGAAATGGATAGATAGATTAGAGAGAGATGATAATAGCCTGTGCTGCTCGATTCTGAGAAAGAAGTATCTGGGGCAAAAAAGCATTTTTCAGATTAAGAACAGGAAAGGTTCTCAATTTTGGAGGTCCTTACTTGACTTAAGAGATTGGTATCAAAAAGGAAGAGTGATCCAAATCAAGAGTGGAAAACAAACCAGATTTTGGCATGATGTCTGGCTGGGTGAATGCCCTCTAAAAATATCTTTTCATAACCTATTTCAAATTGTACAATGCCCTGATATTGAGGTAGCTAATGCGTTCTCAGGCAATCAATGGCAGATAGAGTTTAGAAGACAACTAAATGACAATCTTAGAATTGAATGGGATCAGTTACAGTATATGCTGGGATAGGTATCCCTTTCAAATGAGAGAGATAGTGTTCATTGGGCTCTGGAACCAACTGGGAAATACACAGCAAGATCACTATATAGATTGATGACTTCTAGAGGGGTTAGAGATTCTAAGATGCTAACTATCTGGAAATGCAACATACCTCTGAAGGTTAAAATCTTCCTCTGGATGGCTGCTCAGGACAGGATCCAGTCAGGGGTGCAACTAAAAAAGAAGAAATGGAAAGGACCTGAGGTGTGCGCTGCGTGTGACAAATTGGAAACTTCCGATCACATTATTTTTCAATGTCCGATTGCGGTGTATCTATGGTCTTTCCTTAGAGATATTTTCAACTGGCCTAAATCACCAACTAGTTGTGAAGAGTTCTTCTCTTTCTTCGTAGAAAATCCTCATGCAGATTACAAAAAGGTAATGTTGTTTATTTGTGCAGGTGCAATGTGGACTATCTGGAAGACAAGGAATGATGTGGTGTTCAACAACAAGGTGCTGGCTTCCCCGGTGACAATCGTGTTCAAGACCATAATGCTCATCAAATCCTGGATGCCAATGCTGAAACAGACACTGAAGATGCCGGCGGAGGAGGCTATTAATCTGATGACGATGAGAGCAACATAAAGAAGGAGGTCGTTGTTGTTCTTTTCGTTTGTTCGGATAGTTCTTTAGTGGAGCTGGGTTCAGTAGCTAGCAGTGAATGCGTCTTTTGAGGGGTTTGTTTCTTAGAAGGATCTTGGGATTGAGTTCTAATCTTTCAGGTGCCGCTGGGCAATCATCGAGTCTTCTTTTCATGTAATGTTGAATGTAAAACTGGTATCCCCAGTCTCAGATTGGGGCTTTCGTTAAACTTTCAATAAAGCCAGGTGAAATGCCTTTGATCTAAAAATAAAAGGAGAGCTCAATGGTATTCACTTAGAAATACCATGTCTTGGTGGGATAATAATGGGTTAGTCTAAGTAGTTTCTCGGTATTTCTTCAACGAAGACCTGATTAATGGTTCAGCTAGGAGCATGCCATAAATCCTGATTTAATTGTTGAGTGATGATTGGTACTTGTTTTCCAAGTGTATCGAGGGTGGGCTAGTGTTCTATATAAGAAATACTCACTTTGTTCTATTTTTTATAGATCGTTTAGCTTTTCTGTATATATAATTTTTGTTATGTATCTAGATATATCTAGGTGTATAATAAAAATTGTGTATCTAGAAAAGAAAAAATAACCTATAATTTGGGACAGAGGGTGGTACTGTAGTGGTACATCGTAATCTGAGTCAAAACTTGATCATGTATAGCACCTCAAGTCCTGAGTGGATTGAAAACTCGGCTAGTGACTAACCAATGGCATGCTGCACTATGCCCCTTGGTATAGGTTGTGCTCCAGTGGTTGTGGGACCCATATGTGGGTCAACTCTTGGAACCATAAGATAAAACTGGTACTAAACCCAAAATGTGTCATTTTGCTTGGGTGTGGGTGGGAACAAAGAAATAGATGAGGCCAAATAGGACACTTCGTGTGGGCGTGGATGGTTTCCGTGTGAGTGACCGTGCTGGCTGTCCCATGCCACCTCAATAACAATGGCTATTGCATAATACTATTACTGTTTCTGATAGCAAATATGCAGCTTCCCATATAAAGTTGGCTAATGGAGAGGTGACATCTATAAAGATGGCAATAAGTTAAATATCTCAACACTAGGAGTACAGGGCTCACATATGCAATTGGCAGTTTCACTCTGCAATATTGTCATCAGGGCTTTGTTTGCTCAAGTAAATAAGAATCAACAATGCTCATAGCACAATTTCGTTCTGACAAAGCCAAGGTCGCTCAACTTCGCCTTTATAATTACAATATCTCTGCTCCCCTGGTTCCTAATTTGATACAGTACTATCAATTATCAATAGACTACAATTTAAGAGGGCGTATTTGCCTTCAAAGTTATAATAACGAAATAATCCCACAGACTTGAACACATGTTGCGTGGTTTGGGTCCTATCCTTTCAGTGAGATGTATCCGTTTTTAATCATCCACTCGAGATCCCAATGGTTGTTGGCATTCTTGGCCGTCCAATACGACCATCCAAACGTGGCCTGCCCATACAGATTCATTTGCGCCGTTGCGTACTTCTGGTACTCTTCCTTGGTTGCGTTTGGCACCTTCCACTCCGCAACCCACTCTCCTGATGCACAAACTAGCAAGGCATGAGATTTTTCCTTTAAAAAGCAAGGCGAACTGGGTGTTTAATTAATTTGACTTGCCAACAAAGGTGAGCGGGCCATTTTGGGTGGTGACGGCGGTGAGCTCGCCGGAGAAGTTGGTCCTGATGAAGTCGATGTTCTGCTGCACGGTGAAGTTGTTGAACATCTTGTTGAACACGGTGTAGTAGTGCACGTCGATGACCGCGCCCTGGAACCCGCCGGCGAACCGGAGAAGCTCCGTGGAGTTCCCCGACGACAGACGGTTGGACATGACCACATAGGCCGTCGCCGAGTGCTTCCGGACGGCGTTGTAGCCGTCACGGTAATACTTGGTGAGGCTGTCCAAGGTCGCTCGAGGAGCCAGCGGCTCGTTCATCAGCTCCACTGCAAATAGGCTCGGGCTTGTCGCGTACCTGTAAATTGTTACGGTTGCATGCCAAGGAATGAACATCTTGTAAATCAGCTGATAAACTGAAACAGCTGATTTGGTAAGCTAAAACGAACCTGGATGCGAGGAAATCTATGACTTGCACGGTCTGCGCAATGTTGGCGTCGGTTGTTCCCCACTCCTGCGTGCCGTCTCTTGAGGAGCTGTGCTCCCAGGGGTTCTGCGATCCGGGAGCTGCGTGCAAGTCAATGATGACACCCAGCTTGTACTTCCTGTACGTCCAAGCAGATTAATTATTAGCAGAAGCAGCAGTGACCAACTGTGATCATCATCATAAGAAACAGGTCTAAGGAACTCTGAAGGGCTTCCAACGTACTCTGCCCATTTGAAGGCGTTGTCCAGGGTTTGGAGGGAGCCTCCGACGTAGGGAGCAGGAGGGTTGGGGTCACTGGCGATCCACCATCCTACTGGGATCCTCATTGCGGTCAGCCCGCTTGATGCGAAGAACTTGAAATCCTCCTCAACTATGTAGGTGCTCCAATGGTCCTGCCAAGCCAAACAAATACGTATAAATTAGTAAAATTTTAGGCCTATTATTATTACTACAATTGGTGAACTACAAACTTCAGATAATAATTAACCACACATGCTACTCCGTGACTCCTAGTCCTAGGTCCAGTATATATACAAGAGTACAAGACTCGGTACTTTTCTTCAGGAAAAAGGGCTACATGGCGAAGACATGTGATTGCACGCCTCAGCTGCCCACACGCGGTCACATGTTTGGTGTTGCTTGCAGTGTTGGGGCGCTGCATCCGATCCAAGCCAAACCCAAAATCCAAACTGGCTAGGCAGGCCAATAGTCGCCGAAATTCTTTTGTTCCCATCTCCCGATTGATACATACAGATAGGTACACCGAAACAAAACAGGCGACGACATGGACCTTTCTAGGACTAGCAGTATATATATTAAATTAAACTAACGAACGCCGGTAGGATCGTACGTAGTTTGGGCATCATTCGTCATTCAGACAGAAATAACACCACAACAAAACTCGCAGTCGTAGTGCTGTTCTACAAGTCGCAGTCGTAGTGCAAGTGGATCCCACCCGTCAACAGGAGGAGAGTCCACAGATGACAGTTGGGCCCCAGGTTAATCCAGTTATCTTACTTACCCTGAGCAGTGGCGTGGCCTTGTCGGTGCCGTATCCGTTGCAGAGCTGGTACTCCCCTTGTAGCTGCTCCCCAACCTTGGTCATAAGGAACACCGACGCGTCGAAGTCGGACCACCGTGTGGGTTCACCGTAGTCCGCTATCACTTCGCCGGTCGCTATTGCCTGCATACATACAGTAAAAACAGGGCAAAAAAAGGATATGGATCGATTCTCTTAAGCCAGTGCACGATTCTCTTTTGTGCATACTGATTGAGACCACCAACGTGTTCACTTCCACAGTTTTCACTTGTGATGCTGGGTAATCGGCATGCGACCGGCCACCACAGACCAATCTTACTAGTAGAAGAGAACGACCTCCAATGGCCACGTCACATTTACCTGGACGAAGTAGCCGTTGGCCGCCTTGATCCGGACCCTGTTCTTGTCGAAGGGGCAGCGCACTATCTGGAACGTCTCCGGCAGGCCCGGCGTGGTGGCCGTGGCGACGATGATGCCGTCGCTGGCGCCGATGCCCACGAACTGGTTGCCCGACGTCCGGAAGTTGAACGTCGTCTCGTTCATCCTCCACAGCTGCATTGCATTTGTTCATCATGTTTTCACGCGTTAACTAATTAACATTATTGACGGCTGCCTGACGACGACGATGCGCGCAGCTAGTGTACGTAGTTGGAATTTAAGTGTGGCGGCAGCGTCGTCGGCGTCGTCGGACGACTGACCGTACCTACCTTGAACGTCTCCCAGTCGGAGGCCTGCGTCTTGTTGGCCACCACGGCGCCGCCGCCGCCCTGGTCCGCCGTCAGGTACGTCTTCCGCAGCGCCGACTTGAACTGCACCTGCGTGCCATCCTGCACACATTTTGGATACGATGACCAAGACGGCCAGCGAATTGAAATGCGCTGTTCAGCAAGCAGATCGAGAGACGGAGGAGCGAGGAAGAAGGAAGGCACGCACGAACGAAGTGACACTGTCGTACGTACCAGGAGGTCTTTGTTGGGGATGCCGTCGAAGAGGGACGGCAGTATCCAGCCCTCGGTGACGAGCCAACCGCCGAGGCACACCGCCCGGACGGGGAGAGCCGGATACGAGGCCGCCGCCGCCGCCGGGCTCTGCT
The DNA here is from genome assembly GCA_015844335.1 of Chrysopogon serrulatus. Lineage (NCBI taxonomy): Eukaryota > Viridiplantae > Streptophyta > Magnoliopsida > Poales > Poaceae > Chrysopogon > Chrysopogon serrulatus. The sequence goes on from JADLZL010004092.1 coordinate 143,712, forward strand.
GGGACGACGACGACGCTGGCGGTGGCTTCTTGGCTGTAGGGGTAGTAGGCGTAGGCCGCGGCGGCGTCCTCTTGGCATTGGACAAGGAGCAGAGGCACGAGCCGCACAGGCACAGGAGGAGGACGACGAGCGTCACGAGCGGCCTCAAACCACCGCGGAAACCCATTGGCCTCTCGGCTCTCTGGCTGTCTGCCTGGCTGGCCTTACTTTTGTCGTCCCAGCCGGCCGGGCAACCGCCGGAGGTACCTTATATAGTTGTAGAGCTGCTGCTAGCGTAGCACCAGTAGCACTAGCAGTGATGATGCCAGCCGCCCAGCCTCAAGTGCGGATTAGTGCGTCGGTGAGCGAACGTCCTTGTCTTGGGATGGCGACGGGCGGCACTTCCGGCTTTCGATCTCCTTCACTCCAGGCCATGGACACGCTACCATGCTTGCCGTGCCGGTGGACTGATGGCCCGATGCATGCATGCACAGTCCAGTGATTGATCCGATCCATTCGAGTCGGTCCCGATTCTTGTTTCTTTTGTTTGAATACAAAATCCCTTTTCCTCTTTGAGATGCGGTTCTGAGCCTACCAAGACCCAATGCACAATTCTGTTTCTGAATGTTGCTGCAGCAAACGACATTACCAACGACCTTTACAGGCTAGCAAACACATATACGATCCGGCCGCGTGTTACTCCAAGGTACATGCGACGACGAATCTGGAGTCAGAGAACGGCATGCATGCGCGTGCATCGGCATCCTCACGGCGGAACGGAAGCAGGTGGATGGGAGGACGACCCGACCCGACCCGACCCTGCAGGCTGGTGGTGGCGGGCACAACGATTGGCGACGAGCGCTTGGCCGTAGCGTCCGGCAATGGCCATGCGCTTGGATGCTTCCAGCTTTACCGCGGCGCCCGTGACCGCGAGCGAGAAAGGCGCCGGCACTAAAGATCGATCGGGCCGGCTCGCGTGCTGGGGCGGCATGGCATGGCATGGCACTGGCACCCCCGCGCCACCGGAAATGTTGCATCGGGTGGTCGTCGTGGTCCACCCTCCGTGTCTTGCCTGCCTACCTGCCAACGAGTGCGGCGGCCGTGCGGGTGCGGCAATCAATAATCGCATCTCTCGCCGTCACGGCCTCACGGAGCACGGCTGCTGTGCTGTCCTGTTGTGCTGTGTGCATGCATACGCCCAGGTCTCCAGGTTTTGTTTGTCCAGATTGAACTCGGCACTCATTAGAAGTCCAACTGCGGCTTGCAGCTTCTATTTTCAACATGGAATATTTTCCATCCTGTTTCCCACTTATTAGAAGTCCACTAAATGTAGATCAAACGTTGGCTCTGTGATTCTATTATAGAGCATCTCCAACAACTTGATATTTCAACTTGCTATCCTTATTTTCTTGGTAAAATCACAAAAAATTCTCTCCAACAACTCCTCAAATCAACTCCTCATTTATCCCAAGTTGCTATTCTTTTCTCCCGTACATGGATATATCCACGCGCGGACGCGACTTGCTATCGAGCTTTTAGAAGAGGTGGAAGGGTAAAAAAACAATTTTGTTTCTACTTCAGGATTTCTGAGGTAAGTTTTCAAGAGGTAGAAGGATATACACATAATTTTGTTTCTGTCTCGGGGTTCTTGATGTAAGTTTGATCTGTGTTTGGCAAGTGAATTATAGCAAACTATTGTAGAGGGACTCTTCTTTCAATTGCTATATATTTTAGAGAGTTGCCAAATCATAAAATTTGCCAAGTAAATTTTGGCAAACTCTTGGAGATGCATTACTAGCATCTCCAACAATTCTTTAAAATTGACTTGTCAAATCTTGAGTTTTAGCAAGTTGCTAATTTGTTTGGTAAGTGAAAAAAAAAAGACTTCTCCCCAATAACTCTTTAAAACTCACTTGCCAAAACGAAAAAGCCTACTAACGAACGAAGAGGCCCGCTAAGCGAACAAAGAGCCCCGCTAAGAAACGAAGAGCCCCGCGATAGCAAAGTCCTTTTTCGCGCGGAGAGATATACGCGCGCGAGGCCTATGAATAGCAACTTGAGATAAATAGCAAATTGGTTTGATAAGTTGTTGGAGAGAGATTTTTGTATTTTTATCAAATTAATAAGAATAGCAACCTTATTTGAGGAGTTGTTGGAGATGCTCAATATAACACACAGTAAAACACATCACTATTACTACTACTACTACTAGTTCTTAGAGCATATCCAACAACTCCTTAAAATTGACTTGCCAAATCTTGAGTTTTGGTAAGTTGCTAATTTGTTTAGCAAGTGAAAAAAAGACTTATCTCCAACAACTCCTTAAAACTCACTTGCCAAAACGAAAAAGCCCGCTAACGAATGAAGAGGCCCGCTAAGCGAACGAAGAGCCCCACTAAACGAACGAAGAGAGCTAAGAAACGAAGAGCCCCGCTAACTTCTCTCGATAGCAAGTCCTTCCACGCGTGGAAATATACGCGCGCGAGGCCTGTGAATAGTAACTTGGGATAAATATAGGCAAGTTGGTTTGAGGAGTTGTTGGAGAGAGATTTTTGTCTTTTTCCCAAATTAATAAGAATAGCAAACTCATTTGAGGAGTTGTTGGAGATGCTCTTAGGAATATCGGATTGATCCTTCTAGATATGCCAGCCAGAAGGCAAGAAATGGCTACGACTGTGCATGAACCTGTGATACGGAGGAAAAATACACCACTGGTACATGAATTTGGCTCAATATGTCATCTAGGTCTCTGAACTTTTAAAGTGGTATCTAGAGGTGTCGGGGACCAAAATAAGGGCCCTCCTAACAATTATGCCCAAGAAATACAAAACTAGGCCACAAGTAACAAAACACGGCCTGCCAAGGCCCAGTGCACTGCACACTAACACCCCCGAGCCCACATTGCTGGGACTTCTGGCAAACGCTAACTTTCCGCCCGTCCAAGCCTCCTTTGCCAAGGCCTCGGACGAGTTCCTGTTTTCCGTCTCGCCCGAGCCTCCCCGTAGAGGCCTCGGACGGGCGTCTGCTTTCCGGCTCGCCCGAGCCTCTCAGCAGAGGCCTCGGGCGGCATCCGCCTTCCGTCACGACCGAGCCCTCCCTGCTGAGGTCTCGGACGGGCACTAACACTCCGCCTCGCCCGAAGCCTCCCTGCAGAGGCCTCGGACGAGTTTCCGCCTTCCGTCCCGACCGAGCCCCGCGCTAAGGCCTCGGGACGGCACGCGCCGCATCACCTGGTCAAAGACTAACCACTGACCCGGACGTATATCTACCGCCCGCCTTCCCACAGTGTTGTCGGTGACGCTAGAGCCCACAGGGATGGGAGCCGTCCCGTCACCACTCTGCACCCTCTGCGCCCGGCGCTCACGGTTTACGCAATCCCTACGGTAGCGGCCATGCTCGCCCTTTGTAGAGGGCGTCATGATGACTAACCCCTGTAACAGGTCCCATCATGGGAGTCCAAATACGGAGCACGCCGCATCCCGGGCAGGAGCACGGCGCCACCCCTGTACGGCGGCCGGGTCTTCCGGTGTCCCGGCCACTGTGCACCCAGGCTTCCAGAACCGGGGCAGATGGAGATGGCCCCATACGCTGTATCTCTACGTCAGCCACGCCGTATACGACAACGATGCCGCGGCCCTCGGGGGCCCGGACCGGGAGTGAGTCAAAGCTACAGCAGGCCACAGTGCCTGGGCACGCTCATCATGACGCCCACGCCGACCCCTGCAGAGGCAAACGTCCCCTCCTTCGCCAAGAACGAGGAGCCGACTCCACAGAACGGCGCCCGCCATCGACAGTGCGGCGCCGTGCAAGACAGAACCGCCGGCCTCACCCAGGGCCTCGGCACAAGGAGAGAGGGAGCCCCAAGGCCTCGGCAGGATGAGGCGGCGCCCACCACCGTCTTTCCTATTCAAACATCAGTCTTGTAATGCCCGTCCCTCCCCTTCCCGGCTATAAAAGGGGGGACGGGGTCCTTCCGAAGACAGGGGGAATCCAACCAAGCAAGTCAAGCAATCTCCTTGGCAAACACACACAACACACACACACACACTCATCTCACACGAGACTTGGGACAGTTCCCTCTCTCCACCTGCTTGTACACCCTACCTACAGGCACCTTGGTGCAGGATAATACAAATCCTTCTTGTGTCCTTCTTGCACACCATCCAGGGTTGGGAGCACGCACGTAAATTCACTCGTTGGTACTAGGACCACTAGTTTTAGCACCGACAGTTGGCGCGCCAGGTAGGGGCTTGTGCGTGCTTTTCGCTTTCCTTCTCGCCAAAACTCTGGAATGGCCAGCAACGATATTTCGGGGCGGATTCCCAGCCCTAACTCCACTCCACTCCAGCCGCTGGAGCCAGGGACCCTGATCCGGTTTGGTGAGCTCGAGTTCGTGTCAACTGGAGTCCAGTACGACATGGAACTTCTCCCGGCCGGAGTCCAGGGACCTCCTGACCAGGCTCCGGTGGACCCACTGCCAGCCCGTCGCAGGAGGCGCCGTGGCGCACGTTCCCGCCGAGCGCGACGGACGCACCACGACGCCAGCAGTCTGGAGGAGGACCTTGCGGCGTTGTGGCTGGGCGACGCCCAGCCGCCGTCGCCACCACGCCAGCCCATTTGGCCGGGTCAACGCCTGCCGCCACGCGCGCAGGCTGCACGCCTCCACCGTCATGGGAACCTGGAGAAGGCGTCCACGCCGTCGCGGCACTCCACGGAGCACCTCGACGGACATCCCCGACGGATCCATCCACGCCTACGAGGAGTACCTGGTTAGGGCGAGGAGGAGCGATGGCGCCACTGGCGAAGCGCTACATCCACCCGATCCGGCGCTACCTCGAGGACACGGAGCCAGGGGTTCCTTCCGGAGCATGCCTTCGCTTTCGGCTACCCGGCTCGACTCCCCGGGCGACATATACGATCCAACTCGTGAATGCTTTCACGTGGAGATCGGTGAACTTCGGCGTGGCGGCAACGGCAACCGGCGGCGGCGACAGGGCCGTGATCCCAGCCCGCCGCAGGCAGAGCGACTGGGCTGGCGCAACCCCGAGGACCCTAGCACATCCCGGCCTCCGGGCAGGGCCACAGACTTCCGGCGATGCGGGCCCTCCGGGGCCGGCGAACTACCGGCTACCCCTCGGAGAGCCCCGGCGTCCCGCTATCGGCGGATTCGGGGAGCTTGGGGACAGGCTCGAAGCGGACCGTCAATTGTTACGACGGGGAGATAGAAGCGTACGAGCATGCCCACCGTGCGGCACGCAATCCTAGCCCCGCTGCTCGTCAGCACGCGCGTGACGTCAACAGAAGGATCGTCAACGACGAGGGTGGAGAGCGTCCCCCCATCTTCCCACGTGCAAGTCATAACGTCGCGGCGGCTGCCCTCCTCGTCCGGTCGATGCCAGAACCATCGACCCCGGAGGGACGACGGATTCGAGATGATCTGCGAGACTATCTCGAGACAGCGACTGTCCAAATAGCCGCCGAAAGCTTCGGCCTCCCGGCATCGGACACCGAGGGATGAGGAGGACGAAGAGCGCCCACGACGCGAGCGAGAAGCCTCGGTCCATCAGGACCCATCGCGGAGACCGATCCGCGAGCGTCTTCGGGACGACCGCGGCAGCATCGATGATGGTGACGCACGCAACGTCATCAACAATGCCGCGAAGGAAGCCGGAGCTCGGGCCGGATGCGACCGCCAGCCACGCAGAGGCGGAAGGCGCGATAGCGACGAGGACCGTGACGATGCCGATCCTCCGGGGCCGCGCGCCTTCAGCCGGGAGATCCGCAGCGCACGGTTCCCTTTCCGGTTCCGACAGCCGGCCAATCTTGCCAAATACTCGGGAGAAACGAACCCCGAGGTTTGGCTCAACGACTACCGCCTGGCATGCCAGCTTGGCGGCGCGGACGATGACCGGCTTATCATCCGCAACCTTCCGCTGCACTTGGGTGATTCGGCACGCGCTTGGCTGGAGCATCTTCCCGCCCGCACAATCCGCGACTGGTCCGAGCTAGTCAGGGTTTTTGTGGGAAATTTCCAGGGCACATACGTGCGCCCGGGGAATTCGTGGGATCTCCGCAGCTGCCGCCAGAGGCCCGACGAGACGCTACGTGACTTCATCAGACGCTTCTCGAAGAAGTGCACGGAGCTGCCCAACGTGGCCGGCACTGCCATCATCAGTGCATTCCTTGACGGCACGACCTGCAAGGAGCTCGTCCATGAGTTGGGCCGGAAGATGCCGACCACCGCCAACGAGCTGTTCGAGGTGGCGACGAACTTCGCCTCCGGCGAGGAGGCGGTGGGAGCGATTTTCCGCGACGTCGGCGGCAAAGGGAAGCGGAAGGAGGACAATGCCGAGGGGGAGGCAACCCGCGGCCCCAGAAAAAACAAGAAGAACAAGCACAAAGGGAAGAAGGGCAAGAAAGAGGTGGACTCCGAGGACGATATCGTTGCCACGGTGACAAGAAGACCCCCCGAGAGGCCCCGGGCCCGGGGCCTTCGACGACATGCTCAAAAAGCCCTACCCTTTCCACAAGTTCCCCGTCAAGCACACTATGGGGGAATGCGATTTGGCTTGTCGCTTCTACCAGAAGCTTCCACCACCTGAGGACAAAAAGAAGAAGGAGGGGGAAAACAAAGGCGAGGAGTTCCCTGAGGTCCATGACGTTTTCATGGTCATCGGGGGACTGCCGGCGAACCTCACCCCACGCCAGATCAAGCGCGAACGTCGTGAGATATTCTCGGTGCACCCCACCACTCCGCAGTATCTCCCGTGGTCTACCGATGCCATCACCTTCGATATCGACGATCACCCGCTCTACGTGCCGAAACCAGGGCGGTATCCGCTCGTGGTCGACCCCATTGTCGGTAATGTGCGGCTCACCAAGGTGCTGATGGATGGCGGGAGCGCCCTTAACATCCTCTACTCCGAAACCCTCAGCTTGTTGGGGATAGAGCGCTCACGGCTTCGGCCTAGCAGTTCTCCCTTTGAGGGCATAGTGCCGGGCAAACGCGCTTGGCCCCTCGGGCTCATCGATCTCCTGGTTTGCTTTGGGACACCGTCGAACTTTCGCAAGGAGGTCATCATCTTCGACGTGGTTGATTTTCGAGGAACCTATCACGGAATCCTCGGACGTCCTGTGTACGCAAAGTTCATTGCCGTCCCCAACTATACTTACCTTCTCCTCAAGATGCCGGGCCCCAATGGCGTCATCACTGTCGGCTCCTCCTACGAGCACGCGTTCAACTGCGATGTCGAGGCGGTCGAGCATGCTGAGGCTGAGGCAATCTCCGAGGCCCTCGACACCAAGCGTCATGCTGGCGCATTCGAGCCGTCCGACGGAGTGAAGGAGGTCCCGCTAGACCCCGCTTCTCCATCTGGCAAGGCGGTGAAGATCTGCGCCTCCCTCGACCCGAAATAGGAAGTTGTGCTCGTCGACTTTCTCCGCGCGAACGCCGACATCTTTGCGTGGAGCCCCTCGGACATGCCAGGCATTCCGAGGGATGTCGCCGAGCACTCCCTTGACATCCGAGCCGGATCTAAGCCGGTGAAGCAGTGTCTGCGTCGATTCGACGAAGAGAAGCGCAGGGCCATTGGCGAAGAGTTGAACAAGCTTTTGGCGGCCGGATTCATCAAGGAGGTGTTCCACCCCGAGTGGTTATCTAATCCCATAATGGTTAGGAAAAAGAGTGGGAAATGGAGGATGTGTGTAGACTACACTAGTTTAAATAAAGCATGTCCGAAAGTTCCTTTTCCTTTACCACGCATCGATCAGATAATCGACTCCACCTCGGGGTGTGAGCTCTTATCCTTCCTTGATGCTTACTCCGGCTACCATCAAATAAAGATGAAGGAGTCCAACCAGCTCGCAACGTCCTTCATCACCCCCTTCGGCATGTACTGCTACGTAACGATGCCCTTCGGGCTCAGGAACACAGGGGCCACGTATCAGCGGTGCATGCAGGGTGTCTTCGGCGACCATATCGGCGAGACCGTAGAAGCCTACGTCGACGACATCGTGGTCAAGACAAAAAAGGCTGACGACCTCATCTCTGGCCTCAAGATCGCTTTCCAGTGTCTCAAGGCCAAGAGCGTCAAACTCAACCCCGAAAAGTGCGTCTTCGGGGTCCCCCGAGGCATGCTTCTTGGGTTCGTCGTCTCCAAGCGCGGCATCGAGCCCAACCCAGAGAAGGTGACTGCGGTAACAAGTATGGGGGCGATCAAGAACTTAAAGGGTGTGCAGCGAGTTATGGGCTGTCTTGCGGCCCTCAGCCGCTTCATCTCACGGCTCGGCGAAAAGGGCTTGCCCCTGTATCGCCTCCTGAGAAAGACCGAGCGCTTCTCCTGGACCTCCGAGGCCCAGGAGGCCCTCGACAAGCTCAAGGCCGCCCTCACCAGCGCCCCAATCCTCGTCCCGCCCGCCGAAGGAGAACCTCTCCTCTTGTACACGTCGCTGCGACTACCCAGGTGGTCAGCGCGGCCATTGTCGTCGAAAGACAGGAGGAGGGCCACACACTGCCGGTCCAGAGGCCGGTCTACTTCATCAGCGAGGTATTGTCCGAGACCAAGATCCGCTACCCGCAGATCCAGAAGCTGCTCTACGCGGTGGTCCTGACGCGGCGCAAGCTCCGGCACTATTTCGACGCCCACTCCGTAACGGTGGTCTCTTCCTTCCCGTTGGGAGAAATCCTCCAGAACCGGGAGGTCTTGGGGCGGGTCGCCAAGTGGTCCGTCGAGCTCATGGGAGAGACCCTCTCCTACACGCCAAGGAAGGCCATCAAGTCCCAAGTCTTGGCCGATTTCCTCGAGAGTGGACGGACACCAGTGCCGCCGCCCGGCTTCAAAGCGGAGTCTTTGGGACGATGTACTTCGACGGGTCCCTGATGAAGACCGGGGCCGGCGCCGGCCTCCTCTTTGTCTCCCCTCTCGGGGAACACATGCGGTACGTGATCCGCCTTTACTTTCCGGCGTCGAACAATATGGCAGAGTACGAGGGGCACGCTCAACGGGTTGAAGATCGCCATCGAACTCGGCATCAAGCGCCTTGATGTCGAGGGGACTCGCAGACTTGTCATCGACCAGGTCATGAAGGACTCAAGCTGCCACGACCCCAAGATGGACGCGTACTGCAAGGCGGTGCGCGCCCTGGAAGACAAGTTCGAGGGCCTTGAGCTCAACCACGTCGTCCGCAGGTACAACGAGGCTGCCGACGAACTCGCCAAGATCGCCATTTGGAAGAGCCCCGGTTCCCCCGACGTCTTCACAAAGGACCTCACGGCTCCCTCCATCACACTCGGCAAGCAGGAGGAGGCCACGGAGAATCGCTCGACCCCCCTCGTGGGGCTGGGGGAGATGTCCAAGGTCCGCTCGCAACCGAGGCCCCCCTCGGACTCCGAGGTGTCCTCGGCGTCAAACCCCGTGGTCATGGAGATCGACGGGGGAGGATCCGAAAGCCGACCCCAAGCCGGACTGGAGAAAGCCATACCTCGATTGGATCGTTCGGGGAACCCTCCCCGAGGACTTCAATCAGGCCAGACGCATCGCGAGAAGAGCAAAGTCCTTCGTCGTCATCGAGGACGACCTCTACAAGCGAAGCCCCTCGGGGGTCCTGCAGCGATGCGTCACGGTCGAGGATGGCCTTCCCCGGGTTCGCAAAATCCACGCCGGGGTGTGTGGCCACCACGCCGCTCCCCGCCTCCCTCGTCGGCGGCGCTTTCCGGCAGGGATTCTCGGGGCCAACCGCGGTCGCCGACGCCACCGAGGTAGTGCGCACTGCGAGGGGTGCCAGTACTACGCTCGTCAGACGCACCTACCGGCTCAGGCACTCCAGACCATCCCGATCACATGGCCCTTCGCCGTGTGGGGTTTGGACTTGGTAGGACCTCTCAAGAAGGCGCCCGGAGGCTTCACCCATTTGCTTGTCGCCATCGACAAGTTCTCCAAGTGGATCGAGGCGCGCCCCGTCCCCAACATTCGATCCGAGCAGGCGGTGCTCTTCTTCACCGACATCGTCCACCGCTTTGGAGTCCCGAACTCTATCATCACCGACCACGGCACCCAGTTCACGGGGGCGAAGTTTAGAAACTTCTGCGACAAGCACCAGATACGCATTATGCGGTCCCCGGTCGCGCACCACGCACGAGCGGGCGGGTGGAACGGGCCAACGGGATGATACTTTGCAAGGACTCAAGCCTCGGATCTTCAACAAGCTTCGACAAGTTCGGCAAAAGGTGGCTCGAGGAGCTCCCCTCGGTCCTCTGGAGCCTCAGGACGACAACGAGCCGAGCCATGGGGTTCACGCCTTTCTTCCTGGTATACGGTTCCGAGGCCGTCCTTCCCACTGACTTGGAATTTGGCTCCCCGAGGCTCAAGTCCTATGAAGAGTGGCGCAACCGGTTGGCTCGGGAGAACTCGCTGGATATGCTTGACGAGGCCAGGGACGCTGCCCTCCTACACTCGGCAAGATACCAGCAGTCCCTCCGACGCTACCACGGCCGGCGGGTCCGAGCCGAGACCTCAAGGAAGGCGATCACGGTGCTCCGTCTCCGCCAAGACAACGAGGGGACGCCACAAGCTCACGCCGCCTTGAGAAGGACCCTTCATCGTCGCCGAAGTCCTCAAGCCGGGCACGTACAAGCTCGCCAATGAGGACGGAGAAGTCCTCAACAACGCTTGGAACATTCAACAGCTACGTCGCTTCTACCCTTAAGTTTCCAAGTTCTTACTTATAGTTGTACTCCATGTTTCTCAAAAGAAGAATGGAAAACACTTTTACAATTTTCTGCAAATAAGAAACATGTCCGAGGCCCTCGGGGGCTGAGGACCTCAACTACACTTACACCGCCTCAGAGCCTGAGCGAGACTCGGCTTTGACCCATCAAAGCCGAGCCCCCTCGGGGGGCTAGGCGGGGGGGGGGAACTCCCCCCGAAAGGCACTCTGTAAGCGCACTTTTTTGTTAATCGTTTTTCGAACATTTTCGTGTTACAAATCTCGAACGCTTGGAAAAAGGGTAACGGAGGGATTACTCTGAAACCTAAGGCTGGTTGAGCTACGGAGTTGCTTACACCCATGCGCTACGACACTCCTACTCACTACCATAGGACGAGGTACCTCATGCTTTGAGGAAGGGCTGCTCCAAACGTCAAGGCCGGGAAAGCCACGAGGCCGCCCACGCCCCAGTGCTATGGTGCCTCTGCTTAACCACATTTGACTAAAGGACTCCTGTGTCCCCGCGAGGACCCTAATCTAAGTACGAGGCGAGAATCAAAGGCACGAAAAGTAAGCGTAAAACGAGAAAACAAATCATAAGGCCTCGGCGGGCCACGGTACTTGTCAACTGCAGAATAACAAAAAACTAATCAAGTTTTCTTTACATAGGCACGCTCGGCCCACACCAGACTTCACTGGGGGGCGTCCGACCCCCCTCCTCCCCTGGTGGCGGCATCCATGGCGTCGGTGGCGTCGGCTCCTTCGGCAGCGTTAGGGAGGATCGCCGTCTGGAAGTGCCCGACCAGCGCTTGATCGTGGCCCCCTTCGGCCCGCTGAAGCAGCTCGTCGAACACCTCCCTCTCACGACCCTCCTCGTCCTCGGCGACGGCGAGCCCCTCGGAAACTTTGGGGAGGTCGAGGTCGTAGTGGGAGAGGGTCATCGCCAAGGTGTGCGACACGCCCGGTCGAAGGCCGGACTGAAGGGCGGCCTGGGGGCGCTTCCACCCGTCTAGGCAATGCCTCCAGGCGGCCCAGTGGATTGGCTTGCCCGGCGGACTTCGCCCGGCCTCGACGGCCGTGCAAAGCGGCTCCGACCTTCTCCTTCGGGGCCTCGAGCTCGCCTGCGCCGAGGAGTAGGCCGTGCACTGCTGCGAGGTCCGCCGCTTGCTCCGACGACTTCCTCCTCGGCTCTGCATCCGCCGGGGGGTCGGCCTTGGAGCTGGAATGCAAAGATGCGACTGCCCAAAAACGACAAAGACTTACCTTCCGTCCGCACCACCTCCCTCCTCCAATTTGCGCTGCTGGAGCTGGATGGCCTCATTCGGCGCTTGCCCAAGCTCGGCCCGCACCATGGTGACGTCGTCGACAAAAAGCCTGGTGATCGGTGTCCATATTCACCGGGTTCTCTGTCAAGGTCCCGATGGTGCGGAGGCCTCGGCAAGCGCCGTCCTCATCGCCTCCTTCTCGGCGCGGAGCTTGTCGAGCCCCCTCGTTCGAGCAGCCAGCTCGGTGCGCGGTGGTTTGCCTCTGTCGTTGGAGATGAAGCGCCTCGTCGAGGCCGGACTGAACAGGAGCTTCTCGATTTCTCCGGGGACGCCACCGCCAGGTCCTACAACGATCGGGGGCCAACGGATTAGCCGCCTTTGGGCGCTCATGCCAAGGTAAGGCTTCGACCACAAATGTTTGTATTACCTTCAACAGTCGGGAGGTCCCTCGGAGAAGATCGGCGAGAGCGCACCAAGCAGGTTTTTGGCCGACTTCATGTACTTATCCGCCTGCTCCCACCGGGTCGACTCCAAGGCGTCGTCGGCCACGTGACTGCCCGGTCCTCGGGTTCCGGCGGTCCGACTGCATAATACGCGGCGGCACGTTCTGGCTGGAGGACCCCTCGGCGGGGCGCCCATGGTCGACGACCCCATACGGTTGCCGCCTGAGGAGGTAGCATCCGCGGCGACCACCTCTTTCGGGGGGCTCCCCTCCCCGAGGAGGGGATCTCCACCACCTCTGCGTCGAGGCGCGGCTTAGGGGCGGAACGGGCGCTCGCTCCTCCATGACCACGTCGCCGGTGGCCATCGGGGCAGGCGCCGTCACGGCTTCCGCGACGGGCGCCGTCACGGCCTCCACAGCAGGCGCCGCCAAGGACTCGCGGCGGGGCGCTTGCGCCCTCTCCGTCCGCGGGCGGAGGGTGGCTCCCTGGCCGAGGGCGCCTCGATCACCACTTCCTCGGTCGCCGGCGCCACCACCCCTGGGCAGCAGTGGCGCTCGCCCGTCTTGGCTTTGTAGCCTCAGCCGCTTGCGCTGAGCGAGCGGGGCCGGGGGGGGGGCCGTCTTGCGCTTTTTTTGCTGCGTAGCAAGAAGAGTGAGTCTTCAAAAAGAAAAGAGAAAAGAAAGAAGAGGGGCGGAAGACTAAAAGGACAAACACCTACCTGGCGACCGGCGGTTGAAACGACCAGCTCACTTTGAGCCGTGCTTTTTTGGGGCTCGGACTGAGGTGTCCTCGGCCCGCGCGACTCGGGGGTCACGGGCACAGGACACGGCCCACCGGCGTCGCCGCCTCTTCGGCCGAGGCCTGCGCCTCACCCTCGGCGGTCCTCCCCGCCACCTCGGGCCGTTCCGAGGGCAGGTCCGAGCCGCCCCGACGGGGCCCGACGGCGTGGGATGACTCGGGGGGGCCTCGCCCCTCCCGACGGAGTCACGTCTCCGGCCGCCCCGGCTGAAGCCTCGGCGGAGTGAGGGGCGGGGGCGGTGTCCTTCAACGGCCACGGCGACCACTCCCTTCCTTCACGGGGGGCGATGCGGCCAAGCCGAAGAAGCTGTAGTCCTCCTCCTCCTCCTCATCATCCTCATCATCGTCATTAGCGCCGGAGGTGTCAGAGGGCGTCGGCTCCCGGGGGAGTCCCTCCTCCTCCTGCCGGCGCCTCCGCTTCTCCAGGGCGCGTTTCTCACCCTCCTTGCGGATGTTCCGGTCCTTCTTCTTCTCCTTCTTCTTCTTCTCCTTCCTCTGCTCCGCCGCGATGGCCTTGTTAGCCTCCTTCACCGCGGAGACGGGAGGCTTTGACGCTTTCAACTTCCCGGCCAGTCCCTGCGAGGAAAAGAACAAGGTGAGGATAAAGGGGGAGATGCGGGCATCAACGATACAAGCACAATCAAAGGAACTCACCACGGAGATGGCATCCGGGTGGGGGCGCATCGCGACCCTGTAGAGGAGGGAAGGGTCGGTCACCGTCGCCGCCTCCTTCGTCCGCTCGACAACCTCGTCGAACTCGAGATCGACGGACGACATCCTTGTCCTAGCCGGGGGCTCCTTTCCCGCATGTCGAGCAGGGAAAAGCCGCCTCGACATGAGGGGCAGGACTCGCCGTTGGTGGAAGGTGGCGATGACGACCGACGCATCCAACCCTTTTCGGGGTCGGCATCTTCAAGGCCCGGAACACCTTCTTCGGCGGAGTGGTCTTCTCCTCGATGATCTCCTCCCTCCACCTTGCGGGCTCCGCCTCAAACACCTTCCGGTGAAAGCGGGCAGGTGACCAAGTCGTTCGGAGATAGAACCACTTCGCGCGCCCGGCCGCGGTTGGAGGAGGCGAGCCTCGTCGGGATGTAGGAATCTCGGTGGCGATTCCGCCACTGCGAGTATGCAGCTCCCGACGCGGACGGGCATCCTCTTCCCCTTCCGGCGCCCTTGAAGTAGAGGGTGCCCTCGAAGAAATAGAGCGAGAGATTCCCGGTGGGGCTCGACTCCGAGGTACCCCCTCGCCGCAGGCGGCGAACACCGCCTAGGCTGCGTGATGGAGTTGGGGTTGAGGTTCTGCAGCTCCAGGCCGTAGTACTCGAGGATGGCCCTCAAGAAACCGACCCCGGCATCCCGAACCCGTTCTCATGGAACGTCGTGAAGCTCACGACGTACCGGAGGCGGGTGCGGGGGCAGTGGTCGGCCGGCGAGACAATCCACTCCCGGCGAGGCCTGGTCGGCGCAGGGGGCGGAGAAGCCCCTTCCCCCACGGCGTCGTTAGCTCGGCGGCGTCACGGAGCTCGTTTCCCATTCCCTCGCGCCCGACGATCTCGGGCCTCGGCGCCATGGCAACGGTGGGCTAGGGGCAGATGCAGGTGGTTTCTCTCCCTTTCGCTCCCGTTCCCTCGGCGGCGCTGGATGCAGATGGCGGCGGCGGAGGAAACGAAAAGCGGGCGCAAGGGCAAGGGCGAGGAAGGCGAGAAGAAAACCAGACGGCCGCCCACACGGTATTTATACCCAAAAACCCCAGTCGGTTCACCTACCCGCATTTAATGCATGATCGCGCCCGGGATTTCCCACTCGAGTACACGTCGCACGGAGACCCAGGCGCCGGCGCATGGGCGGCCCGCCCACACGGCCCCGCGGCGCCTCACGCCACGATGCAGAATTTTTTCTCCACATAAAATCCAAAGACACGGAACCGGGGGATCGTGCGGCGGCTTCGGTGGCGGCCGCAGCGCCGCACATCACATCCCCCAATGGGACCCGCAAGCACGCGCACGGCAAGCTGCCACGACGGAGAAAGTGGGGCCCGCCACCGCTCGGGCGCTCCACATCCCGCGCCGGCCACCTAAAAAGCGCGCCCCGTCCCCCCCACAGCGGGGATGTTCACACCAAGCGCTTCCTTCCCCCGGAAGGAGGGGGGCGACGGCCCATTACGGTCCAGAGGTACGAAAGTTGGCCCATCTCGGGGTTCAACGGCTCCCTCGGGGATAGCGAGTCGGGGGGCAGCTCGGACGGCCTCATACCGCAACATAGCCTGCGCGAAAGTGGGCCATCCTTGTGGCATCCGAGGCCCGGCACGGCGGCTGAGAAAGGGGGATCCCGCGTGGGAGAGCACCGAGCCCTCGGGACCCGGCGGACGGGACCCGAGCCCCGCCTCGAGGGACACTTTGTGCAGGCTCCTATGAAACGCGCCTCCGGGCCTAGCCAACCCCTAACGAACGGGGCACAGGCGTTTCACTTGGATCCTCCCGTTAACAGCTCACCGGATCTAGTTGCGTGTGACACTCGTCACCGACAGCGTGACAAAATCCACCCTCCTCCTGCGGAAGGGATGCGCGAGGCGTTCACGAAGTTAACGACCAAGTACCTCGCGGCCCCCCACGCCCGAGCGGGGCTCGGGCTACCCGGCACAAAGCCGGCCGGAGTAGGGAAACGTCATCTAACCACAGCGTCATGCCCCCGGACGAGCCGGCGGGCCCGGGGACTCGGCAAGCAGTAAACACTCGGACCGGAAACATGTAAGCCCTCGGAGAAGCACCCACACTCCTCCGAGGCCTCGGGGGGCTACACCCGGGGGTGCGCTCCTTGGCGCCCCCCACAGAGAGAAACAGTCTCGAGGTGAGCGAGAACACCCTCACCAAGCATGAACAAGCCCTCGAAGGGCCACTCACGCCCCTCCGAGGCCTCGGGGGCTACACCCGCCAAGGGGCGCTTCAAGCACCCCCGGCGTAGGGAACGCCTAGAGCATCTAACGCCTAGCCCGGCGGGAACTAGACAAAGAAGCACGACCTCGGCCTACGAATGGGTGCTCCCACTCCTTCGAGGCTCGGGGGGCTCTTGTCGGGGACCAAAATAAGGGCCCTCCTAACAATTAGGCCCAAGAAATGCAAAACTAGGCCACACGGTAACAAAAACACGGCTGCCAAGGCCCGGTGATTTACACACTAACACCCCGAGCCCACATTCTTTGGGACTTGAGGCAACGCTAACTTTCCGCCCGTCAAGCCTCCTTTGCCAAGGCCTCGAACGAGTTCACATTTTCCGTCTCGCCCGAGCCTCCCCGTAGAGTCCTCGGACGGGCGTCTTTCCGGCTCGCCCGAGCCTCTCGGCGAGAGGCCTCGGGACGGCGTCCGCCTTCCGTCCCGACCGAGCCCTCCCTGCCGAGGTCTCGGGGACGGGCACTAACACTCCGCCTCGCCCGAAGCCTCCCTGCAGAGGCCTCGGGACGAGTTCCCGCCTTCCGTCCCCGGCCGAGCCCCCGCTAAGGCCTCGGGGCCTCGGACGCGCGCCGCATCACTGGTCAAAGACTAACCACCGACTTGACGTATATCTACCGCCCGCCTTCCCACGGTATGCGGACGCTAGCCCCCCCGACTGGGGGATGGGAGCCGTCCCTGTCACCACTCGCACCTCTGCGCCCAGCGCTCACGGTTACCCAATCCCTACAGTAGCGGCCATGCTCGCCCTTTGTCAGGGCGTCATGATGACTAACCCTCGTAACAGGTCCCATCATGGGAGTCCAAATACGGAGCACGCCGCATCCCGGGCAGGAGCACACGGCGCCCCCTCATGACGGCGGCCGGGTCTTTCCTGTCCGACCCATCGTGCACCTGGGCTTCAGGCAGGGGCGGATGGAGATGGCCCCATACGCTGTATCTCTACGTCGGCCACGCCGTATACGACAACGATGCCGCGGCCCTCGGGGGCCCGGACCGGGAGTGAGTCAAAGCTACAGCAGGCCACAGTGCCTGGGCACGCTCATCATGACGCCCACGCCGACCCCTGCAGAGGCAAACGTCCCCTCCTTCGCCAAGAACGAGGAGCCGACTCCACGTAACGGCGGCCCGCCATCGACAAATCTTGGGCGCCGTGCAAGACAGAACCGCCGGACTCACCCAGGGCCTCGGCACAAGGAGAGAGGGAGCCCCAAGGCCTCGGCAGGATGAGGCGGCGCCCACCACCGTCTTTCCTATTCAAACATCATCTTTGTAAAGCCCGTCCCTCCCCTTCCGGCTATAAAAGGGGGGACGGGGGTCCTTCCGAAGACAGGGGAATCCGACCAAGCAAGTCAAGCAATCTCCTTGGCAAACACACACACACACACTCATCTCACACGAGACTTGGGACAGTTCCCTCTCTCCACCTGCTTGTACACCCTACCTACAGGCACCTTGGTGCAGGATAATACAAATCCTTCTTGTGTCCTTCTTGCACACCATCCAGGGTTGGGAGCACGCACGTAAATTCACTCGTTGGTACTAGGACCACTAGTTTTAGCACCGACAAGAGGTACCTAAATTTGGCAAAAGGTGTCATCCAAGTCCCTAAACTTTCAAAGCGATCACTGCAGGTCCTAAACTTGGCAAAGGATATCATCTAGTCCCATAAACTTGGCAGAGGGTGTCATCCAGGTCCCAAATACTGTCGGTAATTTAGTATAAATTTTTTTTAAAAAGAAATATAATTTCAGGGTATTGTAGGTATAATCTATAAAATATTCTAAAAATTATAACTTTTTCATATGATCTCGGATGAAAATGTTTTTTTATATAAAAATTGTAGCTCTTGACGAGATCTACAACTTTCTAGTTTTGAGTTTTTTAATTTAAGATCACTAAGATGCTAAAAAAAATTAAATAATGTTTCTATAGTATATTAATCACATATAAGCACTTGTCACCTTGCAAAAGCCATATTTTTCTTATATGCTATAAAATTAAGATACTTTCTATATGAAAGTTATAGTGCTCGACGAGATATATAACTTTATAGTTTTGAGTTTTTTAATTTAAGGTCGTCAAGATGCTCAAAAAATTAAATTACTGATTTCAGTTCATGCATAGTAGTTTTAGATTTTTAATTTTTGAGCATCTTAACCATCTCAAATTAAAAAACTCAAAACTCGAAAATTATAGATCTTATCGAGTGCTACAACTTTCATATAGAAAGTATCTCAATTTAATAGCATACAAGAAAGATATGATTTTTCCAAAATGACAAGCGTTTATGTGATTAATATACTATAGAAAATTTATTTAATTTTTTGAGCATCTTAGTGACCTCAAATTAAAAAATTCAAAACTAGAAAGTTGTAGATCTCGTCAAGAGCTACAGTTTTTATATAAAAATCATCTTCATCTGAGATCGTATGAAAAAATTATAATTTTTTAGAATATTCTATAGATTATAGTTACAGTACCTCGAAATTATATTTCTTTTAAAAAAATTTTATACTGAATTAGCTATAATACTTGAGACCTGAATGACACCCTCTCGCCAAGTTTAGGGACTTAGATGACATCTTTTGCTAAGTTTAGGGACCTACAGCGATCGCTTTGAAAGTTCAGGGATCTGGATGACACCCTTTGCCAAGTTTAGAGACCTCTAAATGTCACTTTGAAACTTTAAAGGACCTAGATGACACTTTGAGCTAAATTCATGTACCGGTGGTATATTTTCCTCTGTAATACGAGTCAACGAGCAGTCCATATCAAGGATGTTAAAACTATGGTAGTGTTTGTTTTGTGATGAAGTGGAATGGGATGACCCAACCTAATTTTTAGGAACAGAACGATCCTGTTATCTGTTTGGTTAAGAGGGTGATCCAACCTGTCTTTTAGGAAAGATACAATGAGTCTTTCAAAGAGATGCATTGTACTATTTAGTAAGTATCTAAATGAAAACGAAACAAAAACAAGGGAAAGGTGCAATTTTGTCCTTGAAGAAATTATGGACTTGAAAAAGCAAAAATATAAAGCCCTGTTTATGTACATTATTGATTGAAGTGTATATAAACCCCTGATATTCTTTCTTCATCTACTAGAAAAGCCGTCGTCTCTCGTCAACTTCAACTGTAAGGAACGGGAATCCTATCTGGACCAGACTTGATGTCGTCCCGGAGCATATCAGCCAGGGCAAGACTAATTCTCCCAACTCTCCCTGCGTCATCAAGAAACAAGAGAAATTAACCGATATATAGGTAGGTGGATCTGTGTTGCAACATGAAACAACTGCATCCACCAATGTCAAACTGTAAGTGCATTATATTCTAGCAGAGATCCTAGTATAATCTTAATCTGCAACATTACCATCCCCAACTGGTTGGCCGTCCCATTCGACAACCGGCAGCAACGGCAGCCCGCTCCCAAGAAACATCATCTCGGCGCACTGCCTCGCCTCATCGGCAGAAATCCTTGCGTCCTGGACACTTCTCAGAAGGCCGGCTCCAACCAGCTCGGGCGCCAGCGCGAGGATCCGCTTCGCCGTGCATCCGCTGAGGATCCCGTCGAACGCCGGCAGCACCAGGTCGCCGCCCGCGGTGACGAACGCGACGTTCATCGTCGGGCCCTCAGCGACGCAGCCGTCCTCGTCGACCCAGACCGAGGCGAACGCGCCTCGCTCCTCTGCTTCGGCCATGGCCAGTGCGTTCGGGAGATAGTTGACGCTCTTTATGCCCGCGAAGAACGGGTGCTTCATGGGCACGGTGGCCGTGATCGCCTTGACGCCGTCCTTGTGCCGAGAGCGGGCGGCGGCGACGGCGGCGGTGGCGGCGATGACGACGGCGTAGAACGCGGACCCCGTGCAGCCCTTTGGCGACAGCAGGAAGTCGCCGGGGCCGGTGCTCAGCCAGTACTTGATTGAGCCGTTCTTGCATCCGGAGGCTGCGGTCATGTGGAGCAGTATGTCGCGCAGCGTCTCGCGGGGGAATGGCGGATGGATCTTTGCTTTGGATGCAGAAACGAGGAGCCGGTCCAGGTGAGAATCCAGTTCGTACAAGTATCTGCTCATCACACGCAGGAACCAATGTGATTTTCAGAATTCAGACAGGATATCGTATCACTGTATATCGTCAGAAGATTCAGAATGAGATAAAATGGATGGATGAGGGGTGCAGAGGATAGTCGACCCATCAGAAATGGTAGCAGTGTCGAAAACGCCATGCCCTCTGTGAACCATGTGATCGTCGATCGGGATCACCATCATCGATGGATCAAGTATGATGCCGCCAACGACACTGGAGTACATTGCTGGGTAACCTTGTCTGGTGGATTCCCATTTCTCCTGTAGCTTTTGTAGAACCTGTATTTATGCATACATATCAGACAGATAAATTCAGGATGCAACATGATGTTTCACTTCATATATTCCCTGTTTATGAATTACAGGCACCCCCAAGAATCCATATAGTAATTTCTAATCTAGTGGTACATCATCTTTACGTGCGTACGATTCACAGCAGAAGTAAGTTAATCCCCAGCTTCTTGCGGCACAGAATCAGTCACGAACAATATATACATACATACCGAAACGACAAGATTAGGCGATCATACTGACCTGGGAGCCCGATGCGTACACCGGTACCACGCCATGCTCCCCTGAAACCAAGAAAAGCACAAGCAGAGATGGCTAATTCAGCATCCAATTCGCTTGAGAAAGCCATAATCCCGCAGATGCGAACCTGCTTGCATCCTGTGGCCCGCGGAGGTAAGGAGACGGGGGAGTGATAGGGATGCAGTGCACGAGTCTGGATTTGGTTTTGTTAGCTCTCTTCCATCAGAGGTCAGAGTCAGAATCTAAGGGTTGCCGAGTGGGGAAGGGCGGCGGCGCTCTGCTAAGATGCAGGGTTCCGCCGCTGAACGCCAGGAGTTGACAGCGTTACATGCTGTTTTTGCCCGTAGAATGAGTTCGATTAACGATTTTCACCACGAAATAACATATCAAATCCTTTCAGATCTAATCATTTGAACGAGTTAGGCCTTGTTTAGTTACATGTAAGTTTTTCCACTCTCTCTCCTCACATCAATTGTTTCCCCGCATATAAATAGTATTAAATATAAATAAAAAATAACTAATTATACAGTTGGGTTGTAAATCACGAGGCGAATCTTTTTTCACAAATTGTTTCTCACATGTAAATAGCATTAAATATAAATAAAAAATAACTAATTACATAGTTGGGTTGTAAATCACGAGACGAATCTTTTAATTGGGTTTGAACAATTGGACAATATTTACCACAAACAAACGAAGTGTTTACAGGACTTTACACTCTCTTTCCAACCTCTATCTAAACAAGGCCAAATACTGGTTTTGGACTTTTGGTAACATAAATGACAAATGGTGTACGGCCTACTCTCTACTCCCTTTGCTCTCCACGTGCCATCACTGTCAGTCCCAGTCTTCAACTCTCACGTTTCTCTCCCCGTACACCGCCGCCGCCCCTTGTTTATAAATGGAAATGGGCCAGATCGTTTCAATGGTAGATAAAATCAAAGCATCTCCAACAATTCTTTAAAATTGACTTGTCAAATCTTGAGTTTTAGCAAGTTGCTAAGTTGTTTGGCAAGTGAAAAAAAAACTTCTCTCCAACAACTCTTTAAAACTCACTTGCCAAAACGAAAAAACCCGCTAACGAACGAAGAGGCCCATTAAGAAACGAAAAGCTCCGCGCTAAGCGAACGAAGAGCCCTGCGATAGCAAGTCCTTTCCGCGCGCGAGACCCGTGAATAGCAACTTGGGATAAATAACAAGTTGGTTTGAGAAGTTGTTAGAGAGGAATTTTTGTGTTTTTACCAAATTAATAAGAATAGCAACCTCATTTGAGAAGTTGTTGGAGATGCTTAGAATCACAAAGATCGATATCAAAGCTAAAATATGTTCATGAACAATAGATAAAAATATATTGGCCCAACTCATAGTCAACCCAATTGTCATATAAGAACTTTTCTTTAATTTATTTTATCATTTTTTTTAAATAAGCAAAGTTGATCATAACTTATATAAGCGTCTATGTTTGAAAATAGATTAATGAATATCGTATTTGAAAATAAAAAACAGATTAAACTAAAACATGATTCACTTGTAAACTTATTTAATTTGATGCATTATTAACATTTATATGTTATTATTATGATACTGTTCAATCTTATGTTTTCATCGTTTTTAGAAGCATAATATAATAGAAAATATTTGGGCCAATCCGTGTTTTCCATGGGCAGAAATGGGCTGACATATTTCATATATATCACCTAAATATGCATATATTTTTTCATTATTTTAGAATAGGAAACCTAATTTCCTATAACCAAAAATAATATTTCTTAATATCATTCACCCAATGAATGACACATGCGAATCATATGATTTATTTCTTCACAATTTTGTCACGTTTGTCCCATGGTAGAACTTATAATATTGTTAGGGGAACCAATTTCTAGTCATTGTTTCTTGCAAGCGACAACTGCATAAATTTATTTGAGATATATATTTACAAAAATGTATTGGAAATTAGAAATTTCTGGGCACATACGAGTAAAAGAGATTAGTTGTTTGTAAACAGTTTTTTTTTTTTTTGGGGGGGTGGGTTGGGGGGGGGGGGGGACAATTCACATATTTTTAGCTATCATCTTTTTGGTTCATGATCTTTCCAATGGTTGTGCATTTGGTGTTATAAAAATTCAAAAGTTATCCAAGGCAGATCATATATACTCTCTCCATGCCTTATAAAACTTTATTCTCACTTTCCAAGATGTTACACATTTTTAACTTTAACCAAATATATAAAAAGTATCAATATTTTTGTTATATAATTAGTATTATTAAATAGATCATCAAGTATATTTTTATAAACTTAGTCAAATTTAAGAAAGTTTGAATAGCACGGATCAATGATGGAGTACATGCTAAATGCTTTTTATTAGACGGAGGGAGTACATGCTAAGATGCAGAGCGCCCCTCCTGGTACTAACTTTGCAATTGGGTTCTGGAGCTCGTATACGATTCCACTTCAGCTTTTGACATACAAGTAAGCTGACATTGTGAGTTGATCGTGACAACATGCCGAGAAAAAGTTTAGTACAGGAAGTGATACTTAAGAGACTGATTAGGTGAAGGTAGATATATATTAGCTCACCAAATTTATGTGACAAAAGCTTGCAAATCGGAGTTGACGAGTTAAGTGTTAGCACCAACATCGTCCTTGACTCAACTGAGCACGTAGCATTAGTAAGGTCATACTGATGTACCAAACCCTTGACCCAACACCAACGCATACGTACGGCATGTCGGCAACAACCAAAGATATATAAGATGTTAACTGTTTTTTTTAAAAAAAAATAGTGATGAGATCACCGCCGTGGCAGATCATCAGTCCCCTGGAGTTTAGCCTCTTTGAACATTTTCGCTTCAAAATTAAAGTTCCAATGCAATAAAGAATATGACAAAGAAGCATTTTGGCGCATGAATGCAAATTCGTCCAGCTGAATGCCTCATGCCTGAATAAATATAATTTCAGGGGGAACAAATAAACGATCACTTACGAAATGATGAGGAGATATATAATCAAACGGCAAATTAATAACGCATCATTGGGGGCAGATCTCGATCGATGGGGATACAATACAACAACTGCTATTAAGAAGCCTTTGATTCTCGATCTAATGGCAGGAGCAGAGGGGTTCGGCGACGGCGTGGAGGGAGTACATGATGATGAGGAAGTAGAGGAGCAGCGAGATGAAGCCGGCGATGAGCGCCCCCATCACGTGGGTGCAGTAGGCCTGCACCTGCCCGCAGATGGGCAGCCACCCGGCGTGCGCGTTGCCGCTCTTCCCCACCTGAGCTATCGCGCCGGTCGCCGCCACAGCGCCGGTCAGAAGCATCCCGACCATCTGCATTCCATTTCATTCCATTCCATTCCATTCAGACATTCATCAAGAAGCTATCCTAGCTTAGGTAGATCAGGTAGCTACAAGGTACTGTAATAGTAATTAGGATTTGTGCTTATAGATAATATAATTACCACGTCGGTTAGGAGCACTAATCTGGAGGCGGTGCTCCCCGGCCGCGCGAGGATGGTGAGCAGGCTGTAGGCGAAAGCCACAGCGAATGCCACCACGAAGAAGCTGCGCGTGAGAATCGACATTGTTAATTGACGGATCCATGCATACATCTCTATAGTAATTGATGAAGATAATAAGAATTAGATTGTGTTACTTACACGAATGATGGGGTGTAGGAGTACTTGGCTTCCATCTCTATGCCGAAGAAGCTGGTGGTCTCGTGGCTGGTCACCATGATTATGGCTGCAGCCCCCGCGGCCGCCGCTGCAGCCAGCCTCAGCACGACCGAGATGAGCCTGTGCAGCTTCGCCATTTCGATTCTCTGCTGCCAGGCCACTCACTCTCTCTGAGTATGCTGCTAGCTAGAGTATGTGGTAGTATCTACCTAGCTAGCTTGCTGCCTACTAGCAGTGCAGTGCAGTGCATACCCAAGTGAGACTCACTAGCAAATAAGGGAGTTTTGTGTGGCCATGTTAAATAGCTGCCCCGGTCGGTTGCTTCCAGTAGTTCTGGTGGTTCAGCTGTGTGAGGAAGACGCGCGCACACCAAGAGCAGGAAATTTAAACCCATGCTTCTGGGAGCAGGTTTGCTGGTAAGCGACTTTGCCTTAACTTGCGCCCATGCTGCTGCTGTCTACCATGTCAACGTCTTGGTACCATGATAGTTGGGCAACGTGAGAAAAATTCTATGACCTTGCTCTGCTCTGCTCTCTTGCCACTGCAGGTGGTACGGTCGATGAGACAGAAGAAATTTCTTCCTGTCGTTTCGTGCACATCTCGTTTCTCATCAACTGAATTCGGTTGTGCCTACAGGCTGCAGGAACGAAATAAGCCTGGCTAGCGAGCAGCTGGTTTCTCCTCCTGACTGAAAAGCCTGAAGGAGACGTCTAATATGTAGCAGACCTACCGGTCTTGAATTGTGATCCCGCAAACATATCTTTTTCATACCGTCTTTTTTAGTCCCAATCGGAAATCCTACGCTAGGATCAATTAGCGGTGTTATATTTTGAAACTACTCGTCTATTCTAAATTACAAGATATTTTTTTCTCAATATTATCTTTACTTTTATATACATAGACATACCGTACTAAAATTTATGTATACACAAGTCAAATCATCTTACAAATCTAGAATAGAGGGAGTACAAATTTAATATAATATTTTAGGCAGGGCTATGATCTAACCTGAACCGTAATGCTAGGTTAAAGACGTCCAGATCTCGGATGCTCATGTTAATGGGCCAGGACACTAACTCAAATGGCCCAACTCTCCACTTCTGTTTGTTCCATCTCCATCTCACACCGTGCATAGTCGTGGCTTCACCAAGCCGTCCGCCTGCCCGACTCCGCTACACCCTTGCCGCCATTCCTCACGAGTCACGACGCCTCCATCTCTCGCTGCGGCCCACTTTGGCGCGCGATCGCCGCCATGCTCCACGGTGCCTCCGTGCACCGTAGAGAAAGGAGTACGCTGCTAGCTGCACCCATCAACTGTAGCTACTGCAGAACCTATTGCTAGTGCCTCTACTGCAGAACCTATTGTTAGTGCCTCGCCTCCACCTCCAAGCTCCATGCGCGTGCTCTGCGACTGCCGACTGCAGTGGCGTCTCCGTCACTAGCCAGCCCTAGGCCACACCACCATCCTCGGTCGTCGGTTGCCGGAACCAGCAGTTCTCTACTCTGCTTTACGTCGCAAGAAAAAAGGGCGAACACATGTTGCATGTGTACAGTTCTAATGTTTTAGTAGTTTCAAAGTTATGTTGCAAATGTTTTGTATTGATGCTGCAAAAGTAGATCAAGATATTGCATACATTACAATGTTGTATATGTATATTTCAAACGTGCGTTCCTAATCTTTCATCTGTTTTTCTAGACGAATACAACAGATGTGTTTTATCTTGATGTTTGTGTATGTTGCAATGGTTTCAAGTGCTTTCATGAGTTTTTTCGAGTGTTTCATACACTTGTTTCAAGTTTCATATGATTCAAAATTAGATCAGGGTGTTGCACAAGGTGTGTGTGAAAAGCAGGAAGGGGAAGCGATCGGTACTTCCATACAGTCAAGCGGCATGGGTGACATCTAGGAGTGACGCAAGCCTGCTGCTTGGGGCTGGGGCGCTCGCTCGATGACTATTTTAGGCACTCATTCGCTCACTACGGGCACTGTCCGATGGTTAGCGCTCGGGTCAGAAGTCTGGATGTAGTAAGACCGAAAAATGAACTCGTTTGCAAACTATAATAATTTTCTATTTTCTATATTTTGCAGAGATGGTCCTTATTATTTCTATTTTTTTATTTGGTTTGTGGAATGGAATGAGTTTTTAGCTCAGCCCTTTTAACGATGTTTTTCTCTCACAAAAATTCAGCTATTTTTAGGTTATTAGCCGAACAGAGCCGGATCACCATCTCATTCCTCACAAGTAAATAATAATTAGTATATGCATAAGAAATAGATTGATTCCACAAAATTTATTGGATGAACTCATGATGCATCACCTCATGGGTGTTAATGGAAAGTGATGCACAAACCAAACACACCATAGGTGTTAATGGGAAGTGATGGCTGCAGTTGCAACTGCATCATCCTTAACCATTTTTTTCTAAGGCGCACAAGCTTGTTGGCTCCATGGCTGCTGCAGTAGCCAACACATCTTCTGTAGGGAACTAAAACAAAATTGTACATTATTTGTTTCTTTAAGAACAAAAAAAAAAAACTGAATGATATGCAATACAACTATTTCAATGTTATAAAAACTGCCGCACTATATTTTGGGATTCAAGCAACCAGGAAAGTAAGTTTACAAGTCTAAGCAACAATTAGATGTATGCTGAAACTGCATCAACCTATACATATTATTTCAAAGAAAATGATTTATATCTGAGATTTTCCACAAAATGAGAAAAACCTGTAAATAAAATGAGAGAAAATGGTAACGAAGCAGCTACCCTGAACATGAGCTAGATTAGGCCTCTGCAATATATTATGCCAATTCATAACATTCAAAATCATCCAGTGCTCCCACAAGAACTCCCAAGGATTGGAGCAATGTCAGTGACCAGCGGCCTCAAAATGTTGCTACCAGATGTCCCAGAGATCTCCATGCACTCTTCTAAGTCAGCGTCACATGTCAACTTCACCCATTCATGATCGTCATCAAGATGCCTGATTTAAAAAAAAACACCATCCATTTGCATTCTTTTGGCCACCTCATCTTTCAAATTGATAAAGCTTCTAGAACATGGGAACCGAAACCTTAACAAGTCTTCCTTATAGCGTGCCTTTATTGTTACTATTCCTGAATTCTGCGTATTCATGAGACTGCCTGGACGTGTTACAATCCCTGAATTTTGTGCAGTCATGAGACTGCCTGGACATCCTAGAA
This sequence comes from Chrysopogon serrulatus, assembly GCA_015844335.1. Classification (NCBI taxonomy): domain Eukaryota; kingdom Viridiplantae; phylum Streptophyta; class Magnoliopsida; order Poales; family Poaceae; genus Chrysopogon; species Chrysopogon serrulatus. The sequence goes on from JADLZL010004092.1 coordinate 171,349, forward strand.
TCGTTCGGTTAACTGCAGAAGTTATGTGGTTCTTGCAATCTTTCAAGCTTCCTGACTCATTAACAAACAGCCCATGAAGACGCAGGTCCTCTTTCTGAAAAGACTCTTTTGTGTAGCCATCTTGTTTGTACATGTTTTGTTGTGGTTCTATAAGTGCTGAAACAAATGACCTGTTTGCGGGGCTACCAAGGTAGGAATCTTCTGATCTCCTAGAATGTGTGCTAGAATCTCTAGATGAACTTCTCGAGTTGGAAGCTTTCTCTGCTTCAATCTGTCTATTGGTATTAGCTAGAAAGCTTTTCTGGGGAACAAGAGTCGTTAGGTGAATATCATTTTCTAGTGACTTGCTCTGTGAGAATGAATGTCTGTTTTCTTGAACAGAAGGAATGGAAAGTTCAGAAACATTATGCCTTTGGTTCTTTATGTTGATAGGATTGGATGGACTGAAAGGAACAGGCAGAGGACCTGTGACAGATGTGAGAGTAAATGCACTCTCATGCCCTTCAACAGATTCAATTATCTTCTTTAATTTTGAAATAGAACGGTTAACCTTGCTGATTTGCCGTGATGGCCAGCGAGAAATACCATGTTGCCTACAGATGCGCTTCATTGTTGTAGGACATACTGTCAATCAAAAAAAAAAAAAAAAAAAAAACTCATTAAGAATATCCAAGTGTTGACTTACTGTCTTTTCCATCATGATGGACTCAAATCAAATAATAAAAACACATGAAAAGGGGGTAAGATAAGGGTCAGAAAATTTGATGGTCAACCGGTTCAATCATGATCAGAACAGAAACGACATATAACGAAGAGTTTGAAAGAACTTATCAATTAGTTCTCTATTCTGTTCTGTCACAATGAAAGTTATGTGGCATGCTACATATACTATTACAGCATGATGCAACGAAGATATCCTTCTCCAGTTTCAAAATATAGGCATATTAAAAATAGACGGAATATTTCCTCAAATCCTAACCCACCTTATAAAAAGAAAGATAGGGAGTACAAGTGTGGAAGCTAGATTTGTGTACTTAAACCAAGATTTCCCCAAAGACTGACTAGCAAAAAAAATATACCTATACTCATAATTTGAAAAGCATAAGGTTGAAAGTGGATAAACAATCTAAAAATTACAATTTTCTACACACGAAACCAACACACTGAATGTGGAAGTGAATCTTTCTCCAAAGATTACAGAACTTCAAATTATGCATACCTCCAAGATTTTTTGCTGCATTCTTCAAGCTTCCAGTAAAATACTGCTGAATAACCTCCAAACTGAATGTTTTTTCTTCTTTTCCTCGTCTCCTTCCATTATGTTTGCTATTGTTGTCAAGCAACAAAGAATCTGAGCTACAGCCACCATTTTGTCCAGCAAATAATTTGCCATTGCATTTGGTGTTATCAGGTGATACACACGTTTCAGATTCTGTTGGGGCCATTCTTTTCTGGCTACCAGACTCATGGATTACAAGCATATTGCTCTCATCTGATGCATGAATGCCACCTTCACAGTTCATATGTTGTACATGTGCATTCTTTATATCTCCATTATCAATTATAGTAATAGCATCGACTTGAAGGTAAACTTCATTTAAGCTTTCGTCAGTGGTTACCTGCAATCTATTAAGATACTGTCTCAGCAGAGCTAAGATGGACTCCAAAAGAACCTTTTGCTCACCATCTTCTCTACAATCAGGTGGCAAGAAAAACTCCAATACATAGTCTTCATTTCTATTATAAGCACTTTGCAAGCATATCGAAAAACAGTCAGCTAATCCAAACATACGAGCATAGTGAACAAGGGGGTATTCCATTTTAGAGAATCTAGTCACATCTTTCGAAAAGCAAGGTCTACGTAGGATAAAAGCCTCTCCAGAAACTCCTTGTCCCTTCTTCAGGTGGTGCTCTACGCAAGCATCTCGGAACCCCCACATATGAGCATCGATAATATGAAACGCAACTGCACTTGTTGACATGCATAATTCTTGGGCACAACTTCCATGAATATCGAAGCAACTGTTCTTTTCATCACCACAATGTATCAGTAAGTTTCAGTATTTGCATGGCACCCAAGTCTGAGCTAAGGGTAGTTTGAGCTCTTCACAAATTACTGTTAAGATTTCCAACATCTCTACAAGAGCATTTTGATGGCCTTCATTACATATCTGAAGAGAAGCAAAAGAAAGAGAAACTTAGCACTCCAAATAAAACAGGGAAATAATATTATTGGTCAAACTGGAGCAGTTGAACTGCTATTACCTGGACATATGGATTTTCGATAACTTCAGTACTTTTAAGATTCACAGCCTGCAGAATATTTAAATTTTATTACTCAGATGCTGCAGACAAAAATGAGTTTGGAAAAAAAATATTGATGCAATATTTCACCAATGTCCATTATATCTAATTGTTTGCAGGTTTTTTTTTTTTTTTGAAAAGGAATTGTTTGCAGGTTGATGGTTTGTTGTCGTAGAAAGCAAAGTGAGCTAACCTCAAGAGCTTTGGAGACTTTACCAGCCTCGCTTGCATAGTTTACCTTTTTTGATGTCATTATAATTTCAACAACAGCGATACATGACTTCATGGAAGAATCAAACACAGGCAAAGCAATAGTACCATGTACATTGTAACTTATTGCATGGTAAAGCTGTGCATACTCAATACTGCTGTAGTACTGCACATTGGGTGTCCATTCAGGTAGCCTCTGCTTGTACACGCGTCCAGGTAGCCCCAATTCTTCGACACTGTCCCCATCCACAGCGAACATATACATCATGGATACAGCCCTATACTGAATAAGTCCGATGCTTTGTTCGTCAAGCACAAAGGGCTGCCCTGAAGTGCTTAGCATGTAGCGATCCCCTTTCCTGACAGGCACCCAAACCTGAACCAACACATGCTGATTGGTAGACTCCTTGAAGTACCTGAGGGCTACTGTGAGCCTTTCCTTCATGAAATAAGAGCTATCAGAATAATCATCAACCAGGGAAAGATGAACCTTGCCTTTACAATTGATATGTTCGCATTTCTTGGTCATTTCAGATTTCCCTACATAGGAGAAAATAATTAAATATGTCAATGTTAGATACTATGTGCGAGAATAGCTGCTGCAAGTTAAACAGATGTCAGACTTTCAATAGTAACAGAGAGACAAACCACTTGCTGATGACAGTCAGTCATATAGTGGACACGACATGTCACAGATGCAAATGACTTCAAATATCCGTACTACCAATTCTTATTCAAGCAAGCAAACATAAAGATATTCACGTTGTGCTCACAAGCAATGCTGCCGCCGTCAGAACCACCAGCAAATCTACCAGCTAATAATGGCCAAGATGGCATTGTAAACTACGGGCTCGACCTGGACGCCTTGTAGTGGGGTACAGTTAGCAAGCACCCATTTTGATTTTTGACCAGAAAGCGCATAGAAAACCCCGAATGCCACCCACACCGCACCGTCCAAGTCAACGGCAGAAGCTGCCTTCTTGGCACCAACCCAACAAACGCAAAATGGCGTAATTAAAGCTGCAACATGATGGCGTCGCTGTCGCAAGATCCTTGCGCTAAGGCCAGTTTTAATGGGGTTTCATGGGGATTTCATGCACATTAAATAGGATGCCACATCAGCTTTCTGCATGAAACTGGAGGAGAGAGAAGAAAACGTTTCATCCCGGTGAAACGCTCGAGCACTGTTTCCAAAAGGTTGGAAACCGGGACGAAACTGCACCGAGAGCGATTTTCGCGTTTCATCTCGTCGTGACTCTACAGCGCCGTCGCGAGTCCACGAGTCCGCCGCGAGTCCGCAGAGCCGTCGCGAGTCCGCCGGGCGCGCCTCCGCCGCTAGCAAGGCCGCCGGATGCGGTCGAGGCTCCTCCGCCGCGAGTCCCGCGCCGCCGCGCGTCCGTAGAGCCGTCGCGAGTCCACCGCGCCATCGCGAGTTCGCCGGGCGCGCCTCCGCCGCTGGCGAGGCCGCCGGATGCGGTCGAGGCACCTCCGCCGCGAGTCCGCCGCGCCGTCGCGAGTTCGCGGAGCGCGTCTCTGCCGCTGGAGAAGCCCTGAAGCCGCTAGGTGCGGTCGAGGCACCTCCGCCACGAGCACGCCTGCCGGACACCGCGGCTGACTCTTCTGCGCGTGCTGGAAGTCAGCATCCTCGGCGCGGTGCAGGCGATGAGCATCGTGGCGGCGAGGCTGAGCAGCGCCGATCTGCCGCTGGGCGCCTGGGCCGGGAGGTGGAGTACGTGCTCGACGCGGACTCGCACGTCTGGAGCATCAGGTGGAGTCGCGAGCTCCGCCGGCCGCGTGCGGTCGGGGCCACCGGCGTGGAGGCCGCCTGCGCATGGGCTAGGTGCCGCTGCTGCTGGACGTACTGCTTCTGCTTTGTGCCTGTGCATGAACAATTGCTTGTGCGTCCGCACGCTGGAGGACGATGAGCACATGTGGAGGCCGTACGTCCAGAGGCCGCCGGCAGCTACGGCTCAAGAACCTCGTCGATGCGGTAGGGACGACGCACGGCTTCTATGTGCAACTCAAGGTACGACCACCGTTCTACGAGCTAGGCCGCCGACGGTGCGAGCGAAGCCGCGTGCATGGCCATCTGCCGCGAGCAAGGACGTGTGCGTGGAGGCCGGCGGCGCAAGCGAGACTGCCTACGTGGAGGCCGAAAATAAAGGCTAAATTACCCATGAAACCGTGAAACGAAACTATGCATCGAGAGATCTCGTTTCATTCTCAATTTCACTTTTTGGAAACCGGGAGGTGAAACCTTCCACTGACACTGGCCTAATCGTCGCTTATATTCGTCATCGGAACAACCGAAATACCGAATCTAAAGAACAGATGGCGGTCGCGATCACACGGGACCTTGACCAGATCGCCCGTACAGCATAGCCCAGTAAAGAAAATGGACGGCAAAATCAATGGTGGGATCGGAGCAAGGCTCACCGGCGGGCGCGCTGGTGCCGTCGTTTTGCCGGGCAGCCGTGCCCAGATGCATGGAGGGATGATGCGGGTCGCCGCACGGCCATGGAGGCAGCAGCGGGGGCGACATGGGCATGGCGTCGAGCAGCCAAGCGTCGCAGCCATGCGAGTCGAAGTCGAACTCCATTTGCCGGGTCAGGCGCCGCGGCAGCTGTGGCAAATGGCAATGAAGGGTGAGAATAATGAGGCTAGATGATTTTGTTTCAAGAAAAGAACGAGGCTGATGATTCGGCGCCGCACCAGACCCGAAGGCTAGCAGAGGAGGCGCATATGGGGAAGGGCGACCGAGTCATCTGTACTACTCATGTAGTACCATTTAACCAAGTAGTGCTTCTGCCACTCGAGCGCTTTTTTTTCGTGTGTAGTTGTTAATATCGGTAACCCGTGAACCCAAGCTGTTATTCTACTATTGGAGGGTGTCTAGCACTAATTTTACCGTGGAGCAATAAAAAAACTAGCTAAGGCTTGTAGAGCATTTTTTAAAGGTGTTCTCACAATTCAAATTTTTTTATAGTGAAAATGAAAAACATAGGCTTTATAGTTCCTAGGATAAAAAAGATTTGCGTGTCACATCGAATGTTTTATGGGATGTCAGAAGGGATTTTCGGATACTAATAAAAAATAATTTACAGAACTTGCGAGGAAACAACGAGATAATTTTTTAAGCATAATTAATCTATCATTAGCAAATATTTACTATAGCATCACTATTATCAAATCATAGACTAATTAGGCTTAAAGATTCATCTCTTAAAATTTTCGCAATCTGTGTAATTAGTTATTTCTTAGTCTATATTTAATAGTCCATACACGTGTCCAAATATTCGATTTGATAGGTAAATTTTTTTACAAAAGGAACTAAATAAAGCCATAGAATAAAAGTTTCAAACACTCCTTACCTTTCAAATCCATATTGTGGACAGCTAAAATTGTCCAAAGAACATAATAAACTCCACCATCATGTTTCTATCGTCGAAACATACCGAAAGCATATTTAGATCATCGTATTTAGAAGCTAGACGAGAAAAACAACTTTTCAAGGGGCTGAACAAACAGAATCGGCTCAACCGACTCTCAAGTTGGCTTAGCTGACTCTCCCAGCTGTGCCAAATGTTAAAACGTACTACACCATTATGTCCCTTTGAAAAAAATTACTTAGAGCCTGCAAGAATGGATTGTAAACTAGTTTAGCTGGTTTTTCATGCTGATTCTAGACCAAGGCCTTCTAAATCGGCTTTTGGATCTATTTTTGTATAGGAAATATGGATATCACGTTTGAGATTTATTTCTTATTAAGATAAGACCATCCCCTCAAAGGTGCTAATATAACTTTCCTACAACACATGGTGAAATACAAAGACTAAACAGGTTGTCACGACCTGCTAACTACTACAAACAATCCATGCAAAACAGTAACCAAAGGCAAGATATGTATAACCACCACATTTACACCTTCTCTCACTATATAGATCAATTAGAGCACCCTATGACAAGTGATGATCCCGCAAGGGCGCTTATGGACTATGGCCTATTGTGGCCAGGATGGTATTCTGCTGCTCGACATGCTATCTGCGATGCTCCTGTCGTGTCGAGCTGAGCGTCGCTATGCTTCTTGCCATGCCAGCCACGCTGCGAGGAACGACAAGGCCAGAACACCCATTCATCGCCAAAGCTGCTGGACGACACTCATTAGTTGCGTGAATGCCCTGCAAGGAGCTACTGTTGCATACTACCCTGCCAAGTCTAGTAAGATGTTGAAGCGCACCTCACTGGCCATCCTCTACCTAACTGCCTTGGCCCTTGTGGCCTTGTGGCATGGAACCTCTAGTTAGCCGGATGTTGATTTGATTGCTTGTGGGTGTTGATTTCATGATTTGGCTCTGACTGTGGCGGATACAATGAGCTTCGCATTCGTGTTGCTAGCTTGCTATTGCATATTGTTTAGGTGTCTATTGAAATATCAATCAAGCTAAATGTCTAGCATCCTATGCTTTACTTCTGTCAGCACTATATTTCTCAAGGATATAGAAAAACAAGAATGCAATGGGAAGCCAACAACAAGGAATAGCCAACTACACTATATGTGGTTGTGTGGCTTATACTAAGTTCGAGTGATAGATTGGGGTTTTGCAAATAATCGTTATTCAGGGAAGATGGGAGCAGCATAGTCAGAGTTTCGACGAGTATCTGGGTTTTAGACTTCTTTTGCCTTGTTTAATTCGCTTAATGTTTTGGAATTGGTAGGATTACCTTGGGATGAAGCAACTGAAACCACTTTTCTGCAGTATGTTTGAAGAGTATATGAGCAGATAGTTAGCTTGATGTAATTAGTGCTTATATAAGATTAATTACTATATGCTGTCATTTGGGGATGCATATATGTTCCTGTTTAAATGTGTTCTAGTTTAGGCTCTTGCTGAAAACTGGAAATTGAATGATGTTGTCTCAAAACTTGCTATCCTAGTAAAATTATATTTCTAATTGAATTGCTTGTGCCTTCTTGTGCAGATCTATCTCATGTTTTTACTTATATGGCTGTCTATTGCTGTCATCCAATTAGCTTTCTTGCAAAAAAAAAAAGTTTGTTATCATGTTGCCTATCCAGCATCTAAAGAGAGGTGCAGCGTAGGGAGGGGCTAGGCACCGTCGGGCTGCGGCTGCGGTTGCCGCCGATGTGCCGCCGGCCGGTGGCAAAGGGTAGGGGAGGAGTTGGGGGTGCGAGCGGCGGAGGCGGCGCTGCGGGAGTTGTCGGGCGTGGGAGAGAGAACGATGGCTTCTATTTTTTTAGAAGCAAGAAGCGGAAGCTGGAAGCTAGAAGCTAGGTATATATTTGATTGTTGCGGATTCTAACAAGGAGCAAAGAAGCCAATGGGAAGCATGAGAAGCTAGCCTCGACAAAAATCCGCTTCAAAAGATCTGGACTGTTGAATCTATGATCAGATGGCTCTGAGTTTTTTAGATGACGTGGCACATGATTCTTTTCAAGAGCTGGTTACAATTGGTAAGGTTAAAATTCAAACCGTGACTGAGGAGGAGCCCAGCCCAGATCACAGCGGCTACGGCCCACGGTCCACAGCACAGCCCATAAGTGCTTGGTAAAGCTTGCAGCTGCCGCAGCCGCCGAAAGAGCAGTTGCAGCAAGCTGTTCCCGACCTCTCGACGCCGTTGCAGCCACATCCGTCCCCACCTCTCTGCATTCCTTGGTGAGCACCATGGTAAGATCCATCCCGATCCTCTGCGTCCCTTCTCACGGATCTGCCGCAACCCAACTCGCTTTCCTGTGTCTGATTTTGCAAGTCGGCGCTGTTCAACTTCAACTCCTTCCTGACCGTGGTTTTGCTGGTGATCTGCACCTGCACCTACATCAAGATGCAGTTCCCGGCCATCCTCAACGACCGCACAGGGTAATTTTCTTCCTTCCGTCGCTGGCGTGGGAATTCCTCAACGACATCACAAAGAATTTGGGAATTCCATCTTGTGCGCTCTGTTATGCCCAGTTGTATTTTTTTTTCCGCTGTCGTGGCAAATAATTGAAGAGTCAAAATCAATGTGAATGGTATGGCCATCTGGTTGTTGTGAGTTGTTTAACGCCGTCAGACGCCTCCATCCATGAGCTGATTCAGAGATTTTTTTTTTTATTCTTAACTTATGATTCAGAGATAGTTAAAACCTGTAATAAGGAATTAAGGATGAAGCTTACTGGGAGAGAAAGTAAAGCTAATTTATTTGACCAAGATTGATACCAGCAAAGTATTGAGGTCTGAGGTTCTACTATTAAGGTATTTGGCTAGCACAGGATCTGAAGCTATTATAGTATTTTGCCCTGCCTTGGGTGAGCCAAAATGAGTTTTGTGTATTAGATCTGCGCAAGTGTCTCACTGTCTTCTTTCCTTATTTTTTTGTTAAACCAATTTGGGTGGGCAACATCAGTTGACTTGCACTTGTGAATAGGGGCATCCTCAGTTTTGCCATATATATGACTTTATAAGGAACAAAATGTTTCATGTTGTTTCCTGTTCTTTGAAACAATTAATGCCCACTGTACTTTTAAACAATTAGCTTTAATTTTATTTTTTAGATTTTGAATCGCCTGGATCCCAACAAATCTAGAGGCAACATAGGGCCGTGAAGGGACCAACATCTGTACATGGTTAGTTGTAGTTATCAGATTTTCTCATATTCTCACTTACCTCCATAATCTCTAATGACAGATTCCGTGGTTTCTTTTGGAAAGCTGCAAGGATAGGTATGCATCTTTTCCAGCTTCTGGCCCATGTAAACTAAAAAAAAGTTTCTTTCCATTTTTTATGATGACCATGGATTGCTGCATAACCCCTTTCATTTATCTACTGCTGTACATTCATCCATAGATCACATGTACTTTGGAGGGTTGACTGCGGTTCGAGGTGCTAACAGCGCTGGCGCATATTCAGTGCTTTACTGATAGATTTCGTACCTAGTAGCAGTTCATATCTTTGAAGCTATCCCCATTATTAGTGCATATTCAGTGCTTTACTGTGAGATTTAGTACCTAGTAGAAGTTCATATCTATGAAGCTATCTCCATTATGTATTGATGAAAAGTTCTTATATTCCTTGCATTTAATTTAATTTATCTTGATAGTTCTTTTATTGGACTAATGTATGGCTGCCCCCAAGGATAGGAATGTCTTTTAAGCACTGACTTAACCCCGTGTAGTTTCTTAAACAGAATAGGGCTAAATAAATTTTGGAAAACTAGGAAGAATGGTTCAAAGTAGATTTCAATCTAGGACACCAAATCAGCAGATTTCACTTCCTTTTGACAATTCCAAATATTAACTTGTTTCTGACTTTTGCATACATTTAATTAGTGAATATGGAAGTTCTTGGCGTGTCGTCTATATTTCTATCATGATTGGCACAATATAAGCTATGTTTGGTTTGGGGGCAGAACAAGGATGAAGTAGGATATTCCACTTGGTCATGGTGTTGGTTAAGGGGCATGGGAGACGGAACTGTCCCCAAAGGGGAATATTGCTCTAGACTCGGGGACACACCCATCCCTCAAAAAGTAAGGTACACGCTCATCCCTTTGAGATGTCTCCCAATTCCCATCTACTGCGTCTTTTTCCTGCGTGTGCAAGGGCTCCAACTGGGGAGTTCGGCGGCACTGAGCTCACCCCTGGTGCGGGCGGCCAGCCTTGTCCCCCAGGTTCGGTGCGGGTGGCCGCGACATCCTTGGCCTAGGCCCCGGCATGGGCGGCCATGCCCCCGGGACGGCGACCTTGTTCGGGCATGACGTTCTCGGCCTTGGCCTCGGTATGGGTCGCAATAGCCCTTGCGCAGTGACCACGCACGGCTCCGGGTGGGTGACGATGGATGAGATGGTGTAGTCGGGGCGGAGTGGCAGAAAACGGGGTGGCGTTGGCTCAGGCCAGGGTGGGGACGAACGGGGCAGTGTTAGCCTGGACTGTGGCTGCGACGAGCTGGGTAGTCAATGACTGAGTTTGGGGCCAGGGGTTGCACATGATGGAAGAAGGTTAGTGAGTATGACATGCAGGTCCCTCCTAACGGATATCCTAACAAGTTGCAAAAGTTGTGTCCTTGGTCATCATCCCTTCAACCAAACAAAGAACTGGGCAACACCATCCCCTGCAACCAAGCACCAGCTAGGACCAACCCAACCCAGAAAACTGCAATGGAGCCATTCCATCCAACTCATCCTCAAACCAAATAGACCCTTAATAACTCTACTCATGTCTCATCACTGAAAGCTTTCTGTGAAACAAGGGTAGAAAAAAGCACGTACTGATTTTCTAAAGATACTTGGGACTTCCAGGGCTCAGGTGTATGGCAAATCACTATAATTATAAGCTGCTGCATTTCTTGTTTAATTTAACTAAAATAACCATGGTCTTGGTGGTGGTGGTAATTATGATGCTAACTCTAAGTTGACCTTTCCAAGTCGGATGGCATAATAAGCAATTTCGAAAATTAAAGAAAAAACATACAACTAGGAGACATTATATTACAGAATAGCTAACTGGAAATCCCATATCCACTATGTTATTCACTAACAGGAGTAAAAGGTACAAAACACAAAATTTGTCCTCATGGACACAAATTCAGATGCACCATGAGTTAAAACATAAACAATTGACAGACACCTGGGGTTGGAACCATGTCTACCTGGACCACTATGGTCCTTCCTAATCATTTATTTGCTGTTTGTGAACACTCTTGAGGGCACAATACAACCACCTTAAGATGATGACAGGTGCTGGATGATTTGTTGGCTTGTCACATACTCCCTCCATTCATTTATCTCCTTCATCTAAGCAAAAATCTTTTATTCAAAAATCTCCTTCATATTATCTTGGGACTTGCCTACATTTATTGTCCGTTTGCTGCTCATTGGTTACCACTTGCCTGCATTTATTGTCTCTTTGCTGCTCATTGGTTGTTCCTTGTCTATATTTATTGTCCTATTGCTGCTCATTGGCTCAACCCGTAATGATTAAATGCAAACTAAGTGCTTTTATTCTGCTCCTTGGTCATTGCGCCAAAGGCTTAGAGGAAGGAAATAAATGAATGGAGGGAGTAGCAGGCAGCAAGTTGGGTGAGGAAGGCGCTGTTGGCTAACCTGTCTGCTCAATTGAACCACACAAAAATTCTGCACCAAATTTCCAAATTTGCATTCATGGCGCAATGAGATCTATTCAAATGCTGTAGGTTTACTTGCTAGACTACAGTAAACTCCTGAACTTGAATATTCCAAAACATGCTGATCACGTTCATCTTCAACCAAGGTACCGACTGATGAAGCAGTATTGATGTCTGTCAGCGCTTGTCTAATAGTTTGCTGAGAAATAGATCATAAAAGCACCAATGTATCTAGTTGTGACACCAATTCAGAGAATTTTTTTCTGTGAAGACCATTGCAGAGCTGCATTACCATAGCTATAGCAAACAATGCCATGGCATCCTGATGCATTTGTATTTGCAGCCCAGCCCAAGGTCTAGATGGTTCTGTTTTTTGCTGACGTAACCATTATGAACCAAGGGTTGGCTGGAACAAGCAATTACCACCACTGGTTTGCTCTTGTCCATTCCAAAGGTAATCTATATTAGTAGCAATTATTCAATGGCCTTAAGCAATCATACATGACATTCAGCTCCAGGATCCACATGGAACAAAATGGTTCAACCATGTGTTTAATCAAAAACTAAATTCCTCAGCCATACCATCAATGTACCTGTGACCGGGCACTAGCATTTCAAATTTAGATCTATGGAAAACATATCAAAGAAATGGGCACCAGCTTCATCAAAGAACCCGTGATATGTGGATATGCATTTGATCTATCGGGGTCGCTGGGAGAAAAACCTTCACCCAATAGCTAGCTGCATGGGATAACAATGACTCCTAACTAGGCAGGTGATCAGCCAATGCATGGACAAGTGGCTGCAGCTTTGCTTTAGAAGGCAGAAGATCAACAGCAGGAGCCCAAGATTCAAGCAAGGAACATTCTTCAGCTCATACTGTAGCAGACTGTCGATAATAGACATGTCTTCCTCCTGAGTCCTGACATTGGATGGGAGTTACTAAGAATTTAGTGAACTCTGGAACCCAGCATTACTAATGAATATGGCTCTGTATCACGGCTATTTATTTTAGGTGTGGCACTGACACATGATTTATGTACTGGCATGTGATTCCTGTTGCCTTGACAAACACTGCTGAAGCTGGTCCATAGAACAAGGGTGTGAATATCTTTTTAATGGAGGTCTTACAACAAGAAGAATTCCACTTGTTGGCCAAGAAGATGAACTCATTTAAAAATTTGAGAAACTACGTCAAGTAGTTGGGTACTCCTTATTCAAAGCTGATTTTGCTAGTTGATAGCAAATTGTGTCGCGCAATAATTTGTCATTGATTGTTAAATCATCCATTTTGTTTGTTAAAAATGTAGAATTGAACATTTCTCATGTCTTTCTTTATCAGGTGAGCGATTGAGCCCTTGGGTATCAATTGGGTGCTTGGCTATGGGAATATCCACTATTTTCTTCTAAGGCTGAAGTGTCAATCTCCACAATTTTAGTATAGGATGCAGAACCTTGTTTCACTTGTAGAAACAAAAAACCTGTTGTATTCAGTTTAGCCCATATCTTCATTGAAGCATATTGCTTCAGTTTTTACTGGGATGGAGGCAAGAAGTGGTCTTTGTAAGAGCTGGCATGTTATCAGACTAGTACTGAGCTGTGATCTGTGTCTACACTAGCCTTGCTGAATGACACCGAAGATGAAATATGGTGTACCATCTACTATTTGATTTGTTATTGTGATAAGCATTTTGATTCGTTTTTGTTTCGGATACTGTGCCAAATAAAATAAAAAATTCTGAACATGAATATTATTGTATACGAGCATCTTCAACTAAGACCCTTAAACTAGGGTCTCTACTTTTGATTTAGGGCTCACCTTATTTTTTTAAATGTCCTATTTTCAGGGTTCAACTCTATCATCGACTTTTATCTCATCCATCGCTTACATATAACATGTAGGCCTAATATGTCAGTGAGTGAGTATTTGGTTGAGTTGTGGTTTTTAAGGAGGCTGTAGTGAGCCGTTAGTTGTGGAAAAGCTGTTGTAGGTCCTGAGATGTAAAAAAGCTCAAACTATTTGATTTGAATGTATAAACTTACCCTATATCTCTCTTTTTTTTTTTTCAAAATAACTCTATTTTCTCCATTTCAAAAAGCAAAGAGCCAAAAGAAGGGTCTAAGATGTTTTTAAAACTGAAATACTCAAAAGTTGCTTATGAAAAAGCAGCTTTTGATTTCTACATCTTTTGTTGGCCTTTATCTTTTTGCCTAAAAGCTCATCCAAAGGTACTCTTAGCCAACATGTTTTACTTTCTTTTGCCTCCTCTTTTTCTCATGTCACATGCCCAATGTCTCCATTGATTTTGCTTGCCTAGTTCACCACTTCATTCGCCCCACTTGTCCTCTGGTCCTTATCTTCCTTTGCTATGGTAAATCCATCCGACCGAGTAAGAGTTAATGTAGTAAATCTAGCAGGACAGGACAGTGAGGACATTACTCTTAGATGCGAAGAAAGCCACCTTGCTTGTGGAGATTGTGAGGTTGGCACTAGGGCGGTATTTTTTTTTGAGGGGAGCGGTAGGGGTGGTGATGAGTACAACCCACAGATATCGTCCTATGGGCATAACTAGCACACAAGATAATGGTGGACGATGATGGATTTGACTTGGGATGTCTTATTTACTTGGCACACAAGGTCATTGTGTTGATTAGAAAACAAACTCACAAATTTACATGTGTGATTCATGTCTAATCCTACTTCTAGTCATGTAAAGCTTAGTCATGTAAAGCTAGACAGAGAGCTGTAGGGTCGAGATGGCGGACTAGAGGGGGGGTGAATAGTCCTTTCTAAAAACTAATCGCAGCAGAATTGAAATTATCGGTCTAACCAAGACCTCACCCCTCTATCTAGATCAAGCACCTTACAAAGAAATCCTTGGTTGAGCCACTAAGGTGCTAAGCTAGGTAGTGCTCGCATCCAGTACTAGGTCACAAGGTCACACAAACCTAAGCAACTAGTACTCAATCAAACCGGAGAGCACCTACACATACTAGTGAGTAAAGCGTATAAAGCCCGAGCACACTAGTAGTTCTCACTAGCACGGCTACACAAGCTTAACTAGTGAGCACAATTTCTTAGCTACACAAACTAAGCAATGTGACTAGTAAGGATACACAAGCCAACTAGCCACGCAATCGCTACTTCTAAGCTACACAAGCTAAGAAGATAACTAGCAAGCTACACAAGCAAACTAGCTACTTAAAAACAACAGTACTCACTAGCACAAGTATGACCAAGTAAATACAAGCTAGTGAATGGAGACTTTGTGAACCGACGAGAAGAGTAGACAAGTTGACATGTCGATTTTTTTACCGAGGTTCACTTGGTTGCCACCAAGCTAGTCCTCGTTGAGACAAGCTCCAAGGTTGTCGCCGGTCCTCTTGCTAGTGGTGACCCTCAAGTCACACTCTCCCACCGGAGTGCTCACCATGAGCTCTAGCACTTGACCGTGTCGAACCACTTGTCGCTCTTCATGTCTCCCTTTTACTAGAGTTGCTCTTCGCGATCTCCCACGGGGTGAGCACAATCCCCCTCACAATGTCACTCCACATGACTAGCAATCGGAGCACCACTCAATCTCTGAGCGTGCTACACGATACCCACAAGCCTCCAAGCCGTCTAGAAGGTGGCAACCTCCAAGAATAATAAGCACCACTGGCTTGCAACTCGATCACCCCTAGTACCACACCTTGCAATCTCTCAATGCAACACACTAGCGATCACTCACTCGCAATTGGATGCAATCACTACAAGCACAAGTGAGTTAGAGGCTCTCCTAGCACTCCCACACAATGCCACATAGGCCTAAGGGTGCCCAACTGCCAGCCAAGGCTGGCCAAGGCAGCTACTTATAGCCCCAAGGGCTAAAGAGCCGTTGCCCATGAAACCAGCCAGCAGAGCTGATCGGATGCGCAGCACGAGACGACCGGACGCGTCCGGTCGCTCCCACGATGCCACATGTCCCGCCTTTTGAAGGTAGCCGTTGGCGTGCAACGGCTAACTCACTTGCGCGCTGTGCCACCATGACCGGACGCGTCCTGTCCACCGACCGGACGCACGACGCCTAGCATCCGGTCACAACTCAGAGAGCTCCTGAGAGGAGAAATTCTGACCGGACGCGTTCGATCAGCACTGACCGGACTCCCTCAGCGTCCGGTCCTCCTCAGCTCGCCAGCGCCACAGTTCTGCACACCGACCGGACATGGCACTAGAGAGTCCGGTCCACTAGAGTCCGGTCACCCACTAAAAAGCATCGAACGCTGCCACTTGATCAGAAGCGTCCGGTCCCTCCTAGACCAGCGTCCGGTCAAGTGTTTCTCAGTGAGAAACACTCCCGCGACTTCGCCTCCATTTCCGGCCTCCAGCTCAATGGAAAATGAGCATTTCATTTCCACGGAAGTGTCGAATCCCGCCAAACCCTTCTCTACCCAGCAATCTCCATCCCCTTTGCAAATGTGCCAACACCACCAAGTGTGCATCAATATGTGCATGTGTGTTAGCTTTTCACAATCATTTTTGAAAGGTTTTTCACTCCTTCTCACATTGCCACTCGATTCTAGCAACACGATGCAAAGTTAGATCACTCAAGTGGCACTAGATGATCGATATGCAAACAAGTTTGCCTCTCTTGATAGTACGGCTGTCGGTGTTTCGTGAAAGCACCAACTAGTAAATTTATAGATGCGCGTTTGTGCCCGGATGGTTCGCTAAGAGGACATGGGGAGTATTCTGGTTCGGACGTGAGGCCCTACGTCCAGTTCGAAGGGATCGTGTTACTTAGCGGCGGTTCATAGTAGGGGTAACAACCGGTTCGAGAGAGGGAGGGGCTCCCAAGTCTCTGATTGAGCGTGGTGCCAGTATCGTGGCGTGAGCGTGTGTGTGTGTGTGCTGGGTTTCGGTAGTTTTCTCTCTGATTGTCCTCGTAGGGTGGCTCGCCCTCCCTTTTATAGATCAAGGGAGGGAGCGGTCTTACATGTCTCGTAGAGGAAGCATGGGTGTGCCATGTAGAAAAGAAAGAAAAAGGACTATGGTGGAGTGGCTCGTCTGCCTTCCTTGGGCGGTGAGCTTGAACAATTGATTGGAGAGCTGATAGTATTGTCCCGGAGTTAATGACACTGTACGGCACGGGAGTGGGTCGTGTTGGATGGGTTATCCGGGCTATCAATCAAAGGGGGTGATTAGACGTCGAGCCACGCCCTGCCTCTGGTTAACAGTGCGGTCAAGAGCCGGGCCACGCCCTTGTAACACCCCGGCCCAGGGCTTAATAGGATTAATATGATACTCATACCAACAAGTTGCAACTTCTTTTCCGGAAGCTCACCTCGAAAGAACTCCAAAGTTAAGCGTGCTGGGCCTGGAGTAATTTCAGGATGGGTGACCGACCGAGAATTCGTTCTCGGGTGCGCATGAGTGAGGACAAAGTGCGCAGGAAAGACTAGTGTTGGTCTGTGAGGACAGTATTGGTCCTATTAAAGCTATCAGGCGTAAGCGGGCCTGGCCTCGAGGAGGCGGACGTTACAAATGGTATCAGAGCCGACTCTCGCGGTTTCACGGGCGCGTGTGTCACAGTTGCGCAGGCATGGTGCGCATGGCTAGTGTGGATCCGTAGTGGTCACACAGCAGGGCACATGGCGCTGGCACTGGACACACGGACGTGGTCAAGAGAGGAGGTCCTGACCTGGGTTGATCGACGAGGACGTCGATCTCTTAAGGGGGTGAGGATGTAACACCCCGGCCCAGGGCTTAATAGGATTAATATGATACTCATACCAACAAGTTGCAACTTCTTTTAGGAAGCTCACCTTGAAAGAACTCCAAAGTTAAGTGTCTTTGGGCCCGGAGTAATTTCAGGATGGGTGACCGACCGGGAATTCATTCTCGGGTGCGCATGAGTGAGGACAAAGTGCGCAGGAAAGACTAGTGTTGGTCTGTGAGGACAGTATTGGTCCTATTAAAGCTATCAGGCGTAAGCGGGCCTGGCCTCGAGGAGGCGGACGTTACAGCCCTGCTCTGGCTAAAAGTGCGGCATCCGGCCGCCATGCCCCGCCTTTGTCAAACAAGGCGGTCAAGATGCTTCGCCCATATCCCGCATGCGGGGCACGGATGGAGAAGACACGGCTTGACCGGTCGTGTTGCAGTGAGGTCGTAGCTCACGCGTGGAGCGCAAGCCTTGGTTGCTTCTTCGCAAAGACGCCCGCGAAGGGTCGTGCGAGCCGCGGCCTCCCGGGCCACGACCCCGGGAGTCCTTTGGTCCCGCAGGGGTCGTGCGAGCTGCGCGCCCTGGGGGTCGCGCCCTGACTTTAGGGACCGCGCGACGTAGTTCGCCCTCGGGCCCTTTGCCACGGTCCTCCATTGGGCCGTTGGGATGCCGGCCCACAAGGTCCGGCCTTCGTTAGACCGTACGTGGGCCGTCAATAGCGGCTTGCTTAGTTCTATTTAGCCGGGGGCCCAACAGGCCGGTTGTTTGGCCCCCCGACAGTAGCCCCCGAGTCTTTGCAGGTGTGGGTCCACGCCTGCAGAGACTTGTCATCGAGGATCGTTTCGTCTTCTTCGGTGGGTGCGGCGTGGCGTACCCGCCGGGTGTAGCCCTCGAGTCCTTGCGGGTGTGGGTCCGTGCCTGCAGGGACTTGTCATCGGGGGTCGATTCGACTTCTCCGGTGGGTGCGCGCGAGCGCACCCACTGGGTGTACCCCCCGAGTCTCTGGGGACGTGGGCCACGTCCGCAGAGACTGAAGCGTTTGCTTCGAGGTAGTGGAGTGCGTCGGTTTCGGGCGCGCGGCCGAACGGTTCGCCCCCAGCCATAATGACGCATCTGGACCGTCGGGCAGCCGATGGGACGTACCGGTCTGCCGGGCTTCAGAGCCCGCGCCAGGACTTATCCGGGGGAGGCGCGCATGCTGCGCCTCTGCCTCGATCCTGGCGTCGGAGTTAATGCGGGGCGAGGCGTTTGGGCGGGAAGGCGGGGGGCCTTCCCGCCGCTTGGTCGCGGTGACCCTTGGGGTCTCCACGGCGCCTATAAAAGGGGTCATAGGGCACGACCTCCCCTTGCCTCTGCCTCTGCTATTTCTGCTTTTACCTTCCCGCTCCCACTCTTCTCCTTCCTTGCTCTTGCTTCGTTCTACTGCCGGCATGGAGAGGGGCGCGCCAGCGAGGGGGGCCCAATCGGAGGAGTCGGTGGGATCGCCGGCCCGCAACGTGCGTGGCTAGGGGAGCGGCGGAGGCCGGCCGCCCGCACTGCCCGGATAACGTCGGTGGGCTATGTCGCCGCCTCCTCCCGTGGGGCGGCGGCGGGTCCGTCCATTCCTCGGCGGGCGCCGCCGGGCGACGGTCGCCCTCCGGCGGCGGTGGAGCCGTCGGCCCCACCACTTTCGCGGGGGACGCCCTCAAGCGCCTTGCTACCCTCGAGGCGGTGGTGGAGGCGCTTGAGGAGGAAAACCGCACCGTCCGCCGCCACGGGAGGAGGCGGCACCGCCATCGCACCGGTGAGGGTTTTTCCACTCGTTTCGTCTCGCGTTCTTTCGGCATTTCTCTGATTTGGTGCTCTTTCTCCGTGTTCTGTAGAGGCTTTGGCGGAGATGGAGGCCATGGCGGTTGCCGGGACTGAGCTCGCTGACCTCATCGACGCCCCCGCCGGCAACATCCGCGAGCACCTCGAGATGGCGCAAGTCTGCGTCAACGCCTCGACGGTGCACGCGGTCCGCCGTGGGCGCGGTCGTCGGGCTCGCGATGGCGGCGGAGGTGCACACCGGCGTCAACATGACCGACGTCGTCGGCTTCCCCACCGGCGAGTCCTTAGAGGACTATGCCGCCATGTTGCTGGCGTACGAAGAGGTGGCGGGAGTCGCGGTGGAGCTCTCCCCGGTGGACCAGATCCTGGCCGGGGACCTGTAGGCTCAGGACGGCGACCTCGCTCCCCCTTTTTCCCCTCTGCTCTGAAAACAAAATTCATGTAATGCAAAAGGGAAAGAGGGATGAATAAATAAAATCTTTTGTTAGTTCATGAATTTCTACATTCTTGTCCACGTTTCGTCCTGCGTGTTGAAAGTATTCAAAAAAGATTGATCGCAAGAGAGTGAACAAGCGTAAAACGATATGTTTGGGCTGGGGTCGAGCCTTCTCCCCACGCGACCCTTTTGTGGGGTCGGAGGAGGTGGGCAACGCTGCGTCATCCCTTCGGTTGGGTTGAGACGTAGTGCCTGGTGAGTTGCTAGCGGGTGATTCGAGTGAGGCCCAGGTTTCCGGCCTTTGCGGCGCGCGGCGTGACCGGCCTCATAAATCCAGGTAGCTGATTCGTACTTTTTCCAAGCTGTCTACGGGCTCGTGGGCTCGATGCCTTTTCCGCAAAAATTTCCAAATCAGATATCGACCTTGGACTCGAACACGGCCCGAGAAAGCCCTAATCACTTCGCGTGCTTGGGAAATTAGGCCGCTAGCGGGCTTCTTTCTCGGGTCGCCCCTCACTCTGTCGGCCCGGGGCGGCCGTGATCCCTTCGCGGGTAGGCTTGCGAACCTCGGTCCTTTTTTCAAACCTTGTTACATATGACTTAAGGTTTTTCATAATTAAGTACAGATTCATGGTACTAAATTATACAGTAATTTAACCGTTACATAAACCGAGTAATGCGGAGTAATTGTGCGCGAGAGTTTAGCCAAAAGGCGAGTTCGTGAATCTACCGATCGTGGCCCAGATTATGGCCAAGTGAGCTCGTAGCCGCCGTCGTCGTCGTCACTACCGTAGTCGCTGAGGAGGTAGTCGCAGATGCCGAGGAAGTGGAGAAGCGCTTCCGGATCCTAGAACTCATCGCCGTTGGCCGGGATGTCGCGGGTGCCGTGGGGTTGATTGTCATCGTCGTTCCTTGGACCGGGTCCGGCAGCGACCATCGCGGTGCTGGGCGTGGGCGTGTCGGAGAAGTGCCGGGGGTCCTTCTTGGGCCGTGGCTGTTGATGATGAGCGTCCTGGTTCCTGCGGTGGTCATTCCTCCTGTATCGCGCGCCAGAGCGAGCTGACCTGGCATGGTTGGCGTTGTTGTGCCGGGCCGGATTGTTGTCGTAGAGACGCAGGTCAGCGAACGACGCGGAGACGGCGTCGACGTTGGTGTTGGGGCAGGAGCATCATATCGTAATCCACCCCGATACTGATGAAGTTGAGGTTCCCGAACTGGACATGGGTGCCCGGAGGGAACTGTAGGTTGTCAGATCTGGCCATCCGGACCTTTGGGTTTGGAGGCGAAACGCGCAAGGCCCCTACCTGGCGCGCCAACTGTCGGTGTTTCGTGAAAGCACCAATTAGTAAATTTATAGATGTGCGTTTATGCCCGGATGGTTCGCTAAGAGGACACAGGGAGTATACTGGTTCGGGCGTGAGGCCTTACGTCCAGCTCGAAGGGATCATGTTACTTAGCGGCGGTTTGTAGTAGGGGTTACAACCGGTTCGAGAGAGGGAGGGGCTCCCAAGTTTCTGATTGAGCGCGGTGCCAGTATCGTGGCGTGAGCATGTGTGTGTGTGTGATGGGTTTTGGTAGTTTTCTCTCTGATTGTCCTCATAGGGTGGCTCGCCCTCCCTTTTATAGATCAAGGGAGGGAGCGGCCTTACATGTCTCGTAGAGGAAGCATGGGCGTGCCGTGTAGAAAAAGAAAGAAAAAAAGACTATGGTGGAGTGGCTCGTCTGTCTTCCTGGGGTCGGGGCGTCCTTCTTCCTTGTGCTGCACGTGCTGATCAGCGTCGGTCGCCGGTGTGGTCGCGTCGCTGTAGTGTTTGCCCATGCCTTCACAGTGGGCGGTGAGGTTGAACACTTGATTGGAGCGCTTATAGTATTGTCCCGGAGTTAATGACGCTGTACGGCACGGGAGTGGGTCGT
Organism: Chrysopogon serrulatus; assembly: GCA_015844335.1. Taxonomy (NCBI): domain Eukaryota; kingdom Viridiplantae; phylum Streptophyta; class Magnoliopsida; order Poales; family Poaceae; genus Chrysopogon; species Chrysopogon serrulatus. The sequence continues at coordinate 192,840 of JADLZL010004092.1, forward strand.
GATGGATGGGTTATCCGGGCTATCAATCAAAGGGGATGATTAGACGTTGAGCCACGCCCTGCCTCTGGTTAACAGTGCGGTCAAGAGCCGGGCCACGCCCTCCTCTGGCTAATAGTGCCGCTGGCATCCGCTGCCATGCCCTGCACTGTCAAACAGTGCGGTCAAGATGCTTCTGGCCCATATCCTATACGGGGCACAGATGGAGAAGACATGGCTTGACCGGTCGTGTTGCAGCGAGGTCGTAGCTCACGCATAGAGCGCAAGCCTTGGTTGCTTCTTCGCGAAGATGCCCGCGGAGGGTCGTGCGAGCCGCGGCTTCCCGGGCCACGACCCCGGGAGTCCTTTGGTCCCGCAGGGGTCGTGCGAGCTGCGTGCCCTGGGGGTCGCACCCTGACTTCAGGGCTGCGCGGCGTAGTTCGCCCTTGGGCCCTTTGCCGCGGTCCTCCATCAGGTCGTCGGGGTGCCGGCCCACAAGGTCCGGCCTTCGTTAGACCGTACGTGGGCCTTCAATAGCGGCTTGCTTAGTTCTATTTAGCCGGAGGCCCAACAGGCCGGTTGTTTGGCCCCCGACAATGGCCATCTATCCTAAACCCGGTCATCATCTTCTCTACACACTTATGACCAGTGAAATGGAAATGCCCTAGGTTATACCTTTGCCTTGCGCTTTCCACTCCATCTCCTCCGGTGTTGATGCAACACATGCACCAACATCCATGAATGATATGATCCACTTCATATCATCACGTGGCCTTTGGTCCATCGATCTTGATCTCACTTGCTCTTCACCATCGCTTCGGTCCTTCGGTGCAAGTCTTTGCTCAAGCCTCTCGACACTCGGTACCAACGGCTTCAAAGCCTCCAACTTGCCCTTCACCCTCACGACGAGTCCATCAAGCCAAGTTTTGTCTTGATCATCACCTCTAGCCACATGACTCCATGTCATGTATCATGCATTAAGCTCCTTCATCATCACATGTGTGAGCCTTGTAACATATCACACCACCTCCGTGGCATAGTTGCTCACATACATGTACCTGTAGACTAAATCTCTGCAAATCTCACATAAGCACAATTAGTCCACCTAGATTGTCACTCAATTACCAAAACCAAACAAAGACCTTTCAAGAGCCCAGAGGTCGTTGTGGTCTTAGAATAGAGATGATCATCCACAAGTGGGAGCGAGAGAAGTATCACCAGTTTTTTAGACTTGTGGTAAGTTGAAATATGTTCTAATAGTATAAAAATAATAGTCTCAGCTCATATATAACTATATGGAGCATGATACTTTTCTAAAACCAATATTTTTCTTGCTTTGCGTTGGTGAAGCGCCTAGTGTCTCGTACGTATCATCAGTACATGTGTAACAGGCCACATTGAAAGGTCCTTGTTTGGTTTTAGTAATTGAGTGACAACATAGGTGGACTAATTGTGTTTATGTGAGATACACATGTGATTTAGTCTATAGGTACACTTGTGTGAGCAACCTATGCCACGGAGGTGGAAATGGCTTGGACATATTGTGATGCTCACCTAAGTGTGATGAAGGAACTTAATTGCAAATGGAACATGACATGGAGTCATGTGGCTAAGGTGGAGAAGATCAAGACAAGACTTGGCTTGATGGACTGGTTGCAAGAGTGAAGGGCAAGTCAGAGGCTTTGAAGCCATTGGTACCGAGTGCCGGGAGGCTTAAGCAAAGACTTGGTGCCGATGGACCGATGCAACGGTGAAGAGCAAGTGTAGTCTAGATTGATGAACCAATATGGTCACATGATGATATGGAGTGGATCATATCATTTGTGATTATGTTGGTGCATGTGTTGCATCAACAATTGGAGGGGATCGAATGGAATACGCAAGGCAAAGGTATAACCTTTAGGACATTTTATTTCACCGGTCATAGGTGTGTAGAGAAGTTTATGACTGGGTTTAGGATAGATAGCTGTACTATAAAGAGGGGAATCTTTTAGTTGCAATAGTTATCTAGTGCCACTAAGTGTGAGTCTTATTTGCATATGCATAAGCGCTTAGTGACATGGTGAGATGCATGAGAAAGCCCGAGAAAATTCTTTGTAAAAAGTTATCTCAAGTGCTAAATTCAGTTTGGTGAAATTGGGAAGAGATAGCACTTGTTTTAGGCTGTTGTGCAACCTAGACTATAATTTCTTGTTTGCGGGGCTAAAATTTCTTGTTGATGGTGCTCAGTCTTGAAGCCATATTTATCCAGACATTTTCTTGCCCCTACCAGGAAATTCTTGTCGCGAGAATCGATTGTGTGTGTTCATGGAGAGAGAATAACCAGAAACTTTCTTCGCCCTACCAAGAAATTCCGGTTCAGCTTAAATCTAGACGCCCCAACGGTCGGGGAGCGTGGGTGACGGGATTTAGGGGGCTGCAGCCCCTCCTTCTTCCCCAACTCACCCCTTTGGCTCATATGTTGAGTTTTAGGAAGTTCTAGGGTTTTTCCTCTCCCTCTCCTCTCTCCATTGTTGTCGGTGTTTAGTCACCGACCGCCCGTTATGGGGTTACCCGGGACAGTGTTTTGATGGGAGGGGTGTCGGCATCTACAGGAACTCGATGGTAAACATAGGTAGACATGATTTATATTGGTTCGGCATGCCGAAAAGTCATGGCGCCCTATGTCCAGTTTGGGTGGATAGTATATCGCGCCCTGCGCTCTTGAGACCTTGAGGCCTCTTTGTGGTTGTGGTTATGGTCGTCGTCCTGCCGGTCTAGGGAGCCCTGCCCACCTTTATATAGTCTAGGGGATAGGAGTCCTAGTCGGTTACAAAGTAGAGATCCTAGTAGGATTGTATGTAACTAGTCCTAGTAGGATTACATAAAAGGAATTTTAATTGGACTAGGTCTTCTTCTCTCTTCTCCGTGGGGAGCCCTATGGGTCCCCCATCGACAAGCCCCCGAGCATTTCATGGTTGAGCTTCGAAAGCCGGGTTGTTGCAATCTTGCTCTGAGTTCTTTCAAAGTGTGTTGATGGTCCTTAACGTTATGTAGCTACTCCTTACCATCCTCAAACGAGTGGCCAGGCAGAGACTTCCAATAAGCAAATTAAGAACATTCTACAAAAGACAGTCAACGAGATGGGAACTGTTTGGAAGAAAAAGCTACCCGATGCATTATGGGCATACCGAACAGCATACAAGACACCTCTTGGCATGTCACCTTATCAGCTTGTCTACAGCAAGAACTATCACTTACCAGTTGAGCTTGAGTTCAAAGCTCATTGGGCCATTAAGAGATGGAACATGGATTTAGAAGCTGCCGGAACAAGAAGAAAGATGCAACTCTCAGAATTAGATGAATGGCGAGAAAAGACATATCATAATGTAAAGATCTACAAAGAGAGGACCAAAAGGTGGCATGATAAGCGAATCAAGAAGAAGAGCTTCAGCCCCGAAGATAAAGTTCTACTATTCAACTCCAGGGTAAGATTATTCGGGCATGGTAAACTACGAAGCAAGTGGGAAGGGCCATTCACGGTGGTAAATACATCATCACATGGAGCAGTGACACTTCAAAACAACGAAGGTACGTTATTCAAGGTAAATGGCCAACGCCTTAAGATTTTTCTAGAACCTTCTAGACCACCCGAGGAATTAGATGAAGTTTATTTTCTGGCTTTTCCCTAATTTGTCAAAATATAAAACTCCATCGTGAATTGGGCCGCAACAAGAGAAAAATTGGAGAGATAACAGGCCAAGATTGCACCCCGCGGAAGGGCACCGGAAACCGGGCCGGGGGTGGGACCGGCCAGTCCCACCTGCACCGCCGGGTCGGCCCCGCGCCGCCTCACGGTCCGCCGCCTCTTGGTGCGAAGCTTGTTCCGTTAGGGTTTCGGATATTCCACTTTGGTGCGAATCCGCCGCCCCTGTTCACGGTAGATGCTCGGGATAGATTAGGATGGAATGCCCCCTACCTAAAGTTACCAGGACTATATAAACACCCCCTGGGGTCATTCTCCTCTCATCCCAAGAGCTCTCCTCTCTCAACCCATAGCAAGGAAGCTCTCCATCTCTCCACCTTCCACCAAATGGGAAGCCCAAACCATCCCTACACAGTCAAAGAGCCGGAGGAAGTCCTCCCACTGGTGGTCATCCCACCAAAGCAGTTGGCGGTGGTGCCCCCAAAGGCGATCGTCCCGGTGCCACCGAAGGAGGTCGTCCGAGCTCGACCTCAAGGAGCTCCAATGGAAGAGGCCTTCTACGCCCAGGCCATCAGGAGGCCTGCCATAGCGCCACCAGCTCGTCGACCACTTCTGGGAGATAATCCACGACCGCCAAGTCAACCTAGCATTGCTCTCCCCCAAGGCACTAAGTTACTACCTCCTAGAGAGGGAGAGAGGCTGCTAGGGGTCACCACCAAATTCGGGATGGTGACCGGTGCAAAGTACACCACCGAGAAGGAGCGAGTGACTCTGGATGGTGTGCGGGTGGACCCTAGCAATGTGAAGTTCAATCCACCGCCATTAGCCAACCCGGAGCCCCCGAAGAAGAAGGCGAGGACTGCACCAGCCCTAAGACAACCTCGCCTGTCCTTGGCCACTTTAGAAACAAGAATAGATCTCCAAGCCTAAGCCTTGTCTGATGCACTAAAGGTCATAGGGACCACTGTGCAACGCATAGGGAATCTAGAGGTCAGCCAAGAGCAGCTGCGTAGTAAGAACAAAGCGCTCAAGGCTAGGGTCAAGGAGTTAGAGAAGAAGGATTAGAGATCGAGATGAATAGGCGCACGTGTAATAAGTATTAGTTAGTTTGCTAGATTGGTTAAAATTAGTTCGCTTAGTTATTTCAATTCATTCTTTGTGTAATAAATGTTCCTCATGATAATAAAGAAGTTGAGTCTTTAAAGTCATCATCTCTCTCTGGATATATGTTTGTTTTTGTCTCCACCTTATTGTGCATAAAAGGAGACAGGAAACAAGTGTGGGGGAGACAACCCATAGGAACTCAAGAAGGAAAATAATTCAACAGGAATTAGGTACGTACTCCAAAACACTGTCATTTATTGGCACTGAGCTTAATTGAATATCCTTTAATGAAACATGATTGCATCTTGAGGATGATTAGCTTAGTCATGACTTAAGGCAAGAATCACATAATTCATCTCCTGTAACACTTGCAGCTGTTGGGAACTCTTTATAGGGACCCCATGCCTCTTAAGTTGTTGACAAGTATGAGATAGTAGAACATGAGAACCTGAATTTCTATGCCTAGTTATTAGAGAATTTATTTCAAAAACATAAAAACAATAGCCATGCTACTCTCTGTGGTCTTTAATGCCTATAGAGCCATACATGATCATAAACTTTCTACATAAGTTACTTGTCTTGCACTGAGCTCTGTCAGCTTTTGAGACCCGTGTTGTAGAGATTTATCATGCTCTCAAGATCAAGATCTACTCACACTCTATATATGCTCTATCCCTACACTAGGGGTAGGCGCAACCTTTTCCATCCACATAGAAAATGTGCTGCTCTTACACTGTGGGTATGCACCCAAAAAGACTTTTGGTAGGATCTCATTCACCTATGCTCTAACATCATCAGAAATCTCTGTCTTGCAAGAAGTTTTCATGCAGGATGACATGGGCTATGCAAAAAGAAAAGAGAGTTCAAAAAGAGAAATAGACAAGGGTCCAATTGTTAAAAAGAACAAAAGGCGCTTAGATGCCTAGCTCTCTAGAAAAAGAAAGAAAAGAAAAATTTATGATAGCCCATTGTTTTCAAGCACTTCAATTCAAGCAAGAGAGATATATCCTTCAAAGTATGAGCATAGTAGAATCAGGATAGCCACCATATATTCCACACATATGCACATCTTGATCTAGGAGTATGACACCTCTCTCCTTGGGACTCTTAAGCTGGCTCAGTGACGTGTAAGGTAAGTATACTATTCCTTGCCAAACCTTTGAACTCCACATAAGCCTATTAGAGGTAGGTTGCAAGGAAAGGCATTCACTCATTCATGCCTAAGTGAGAATCCACACGAGAGTACCACATTGAGAAGCAGGTAAGCTATGCTTTGCTTTAAAAATTTTACAAAAAATCTCCAATGGACTTAGCAGTGAGATAAAGGTAATCTGTTCGACTGTTCTACTTTTCAACTCCCTAAAGTTGCATGGTAGACACTTTGAATCTCACAGTAAAGGAGTGACCAGGTATGAGCTTATGTTGATATCTTTGTCTGGAGCTATGCCTAAAGTTATCCAACCTTTTCTTGAGGATGAGTAAAAGCCTAAGTGTGGGGGTGTTGTTGACGGTCCTTAACGTTCAAATCCAACCGTCAACTAATCTTCCAAAGTGACATAAAAGCAATTCATCTACCTAGAAGTAGGGCTTTGACTAACGAATTCTACGAGTTTTGGTGAATTAATGGTTTTGCAGGTAAATACTGGAAATGACATATTTTTGAGCTACATCGCAACATAGAATGCAAGATTGGACGCCACGGCGACACAGGAACATTCCAGAAGGAACAAGAAGACACGAGACCAAAGCGGAGGGCCACAGGAGACCAGGCCAGACCAGCCGGTCTAGCCCTGGACTGGCCGGTCTGGGGCCTGCCCCTCTCGCGGCCCGGTTCGCCCGGTTTACTCCACCGCCTTTGAGGATTGATCTCCACCATCCACCAATGTCGGTTTGATCCAAGGGCTCACGTTGATTCGCCAGGGCTATAAAAGGAGAGATACCCCCCAGGAAGGAGGATCCATTCAGAAGAAGAAGAGCTTTAGCGAGAAACCCTAGTTAGGATCCTCGGAGGTGTCCCTTGAATGGATGACCTCTCAAGTTAGCATTCCAAGAGAGAGCTAGTTCTATATCTCTAGAAGCTAGTTCTTCAGAGATAGAGAGATAGAGCTAAAGAGAGAGTTTTGGAGGAGTATCGACCTGTCAGTGCTACCTCTACGGCTTGTATCTGAGATTACTTCGGAATCGACTTCTGAGTTCAAGTAAGTAACATTGTTTATCTTGTTTTACTGGTTTGCGACTCTTTTAAGTACTTTAATCCTTGTAGCTCTTGGGTTAGAGTAGTATTCGTAGTTTAAGCGTGGTGTTTAGACTTTGTTACTCGTAGATGTACCCTATCATCTGGATTTGGTGGTAGCTCGCGGAGGTGACTTTATAGCTCTGTTGAATCTTATATATTCCACTATCCCATCGGTAGGCTGAGCAGGAGAATAATTGGTAGTCGGGTTACAGTTTTGCCTGTGTTCCTCTATCCAATTCCCTAGTAAAGCATCCTAATCATAACTCACTTGAGCCTGAACTAGAGGCCTTAGTTGTCCCCTCTATATCCCTACCTTCTATAGCCTTGTTTGCTACTCAGGTGGTTAAGCATAGTTTTGAAGACCCTCACACATCTTCCTTTGGGTTCGATATTAAAACTGGGTATACTTATCCGGTGAAGTGCTACAACGTATCTGTGCGCTTGCGGAATTATTCAGTAGGCATTAACAGATACCAACAAAGTGAAACCTTGAGATGGTCTTCTTTTGGTTGGTTCGTCTTGACTGATGCACACCTTTTTCTCTAAGTTCTTTGATTCTGAGGTGAGTGCAATTTTTATGAAAATTGCACTCACTGAGTGTAGCCCCCGAACCTCTTGCTATTTGGCACAAAAAGCTGGAGGGTCTCTTGTAGAAGAAATTCAAAGATCTTCTTTAAGGGTGAGTACTCTGCAGCCCCCGAGCCTTCTCCGGGTTCTTTTTTTTTGAAAAAGAACTCGGATGAAGGGTCTTGATATGTTGTAGGGTTGTTGTAGTCTTGAATTATTGTATTCTTTTTCTTCTGATCCCTGCTGGTAGGGTTCTTTTTCTCTCGATCTCTGTGGTTGAGTTTTCTTTCTTCCGATCCTTGCTGGTAGGGTTCTTTTTCCCACGATCTCTGTCGGTTGGGTTTTTTTTTCTTCTGATCCCTGCTGGTAGGGTTCTTTTTCTCTCGATCTCTGTCGGTTGAATTCTTTTTCTTCTGATCCCTGCTGGTAGGGTTCTCTTGATCTCTGTTGGTTGGCTTCTTTTTCTTCTGATCTCTGCTGGTAGGGTTCATTTTCTTCTGATCTCTGCTGGTAGGGTTCTTTTTCTTCTGATCCCTGCTCAAGGTTCTTTTTTGACCAATTAGGGTTGTTTCTTTGTCTTAAACCTTGTTCCAGCTTGCTTGGGTTCTTTTCTGACTAATCAGGGTTGTTGCTAAGCTTGCATTGATCCTTGACGCACCTCCTCAAGGTTCTTTTTGTGCCTAATTATGGTTGTTTCTGAACTTGTCTTGATTCTTGGCGGACCTGCTCAGGGTTCTTTTTATGAATATTCAGGGATGTTTCTGAACTTGTCTTGATCTTTGTCCCACCTTGTCTGGTTTTTCTTTGTTTTTATCAATCCGGGTTCTTTCTGAATTTATCTTGATCTCTGTCCCACCTCATCTGAGTTTTTTATCAATCCGGGTTCTTTCCGAATTTCTCTTGGACCTTGATGCATCTCCTTTGGGTTGTTTTTCAACCAATCCGGGTTCTTTCTAAACTTTTCTTGAGTCTTGATTCATCTCATTTGGGTTTTTTTCTGAGCAATCCGGGTTCTTTCTGATCTTGATGCACCCTTTCTGGGTTGTTTTGATCTTGTCTGCTTCTTGACTTATCTCGTCCGAGTTGTTTTCCTGCATATTTAAGCATAAAAAATATGTTGTAAATGATATTTTGGATATCAAGTCAGGAGCGTGTCCCATATATGGATAATTAATTGGGGGCATGCCCCAGCATTATAAAATGCGTATGGACTTCTTTTTTGTGTCTTGCTCTTGCTAGGTCATGCAAGCTCCTCAAGTAGTGTCCTGTTACATTTAAGCACTTGAATCTCTGGCACTTGGTTCAGAGGTTTCGTTAACTTGACCGGCCATGTGAGTAGACAAACTTCATGGATTAAGGCATGTTCTACCTGAGGACTTTAGTGACCGTTAAGAGAAGCAGTTTGCTTGCAAGATGATCTTTGATTTCCCGAGTAGTAGCCTGTTACGGTTAAGCATTTGAATCTCTGGCACTTGGTTCAGATGTTTCGTTAACTTGACTGGCCGTATGAGTAGACAAACTTCACTGATTAAGGCCTACTACTCGGGTAAATTAACAGTCATTTTAAGAAAAGATGATGTAGCCTCGTAGCCACGCGGATAATATCTGGAGATACATAATGATTAAAGAATATTTGAAAATATATTTATTAGAAATAAGACTTAGCTTGATTTGTAGCCGAGTGGAGTTGTTGATCGTCGCAGCCGAGTTGTTGGCGTAGCATCTGAGTTGATGGGATCGACAATGCTTGATGTAGCCAAACAACTCGACGAACAGCTTGGCTGGGTTAACGCGTCGAGGAGAGCGGTCAGCGGCCAAGTTCTTTTGCTGAGTAGTAGGAGCAGTTGGCAGGGCCGGCAGAGCACTTCGGCGGGATCGGCGAAGCAGTCGGCACAGCTCTGTTGATATGCGGCTGGACAGAGTTGTTCGTATGCTTGAAGCATAAACATGTATATTTTTTATTCTTCAAAGCTTGCTTGCATATTGACGAGTTACTATTGATGACATTGAGGCTTCGATAGAACATGGTCTCCGAGACGGATTCTGTTTTACGCAGTTGACGTGCCTTGATTAGGATTGCGTCAGAGTAGGAGTCCCATGTAGGTGCGGTAGCTCATCATGCCATCAAAGGTTGAGACAGCAGTCGGCGGAGTCGGTCATGGCCGGTGGAGTCAGAGTCGGACACGTGTATGTTTGATGCAAAGCTTCAATATATTGATTGACTATTTTGATTGGCTTTTCACAAGTCTGACATCATTATCTTGATGAGTCGAAGTCGTCAGGCATTCATGCAGGCTGATCTGATTATCTGTAGGTAGACATGTTGATATGTCCTGTTGCTTGTAAATTGATGCGACTCCTTCCTTGCCGATTCAGACTTCCCAATCTGCATGTGGAAGTAAATCCGCTTCGAACTTGGACGCATATGGATGTTGAGTCACCGATTGGATTTTTCATGAATACACATACGAGTCCCTCTGCTATGCCATCGAGCTTGATCAATCGAGATACAGAACCACGATGGCGAACGTCGGGAATTGCCACGAGTTGATCTTGATGCAACATCACGTGTGCCTGGCCGGGTTCATTTTCATGGACTTCTTCTACGGACGTTGCTGGTGATGACCGCGAGCAAGGCGAGTTCTTGATGAGGATAGATGAGAGCTGTAGTGACTTGTCGGCCAGGGTCGACGAGCGCTACAACGAGTCTTGTTTTCGAGGTCCATCGAGCTCTCGAACGCAAAGCACCGAGAACCTCTACCTGGCGCGCCAGCTGTCGGTGTTTAGTCACCGACCGCCCGTTACGGGGTTACCCGGGACGGTGTTTTGTTCGGAGGGGTGTCGGCGTCTCAGGAACTCGATGGTAAACGCAGGTAGGCACGATTTATACTGGTTCGGCACGCCGATAAGTCACGGCACCCTACGTCCAGTTTGGGTGGATAGAATATCGCGCCCTGCGCTCTTGAGACCTTGAGGCCTCTTTGTGGTTGTGGTTATGGTCGTCGTCCTGCCGGTCTAGGGAGCCCTGCCCACCTTTATATAGTTCAGGGGGCAGGAGTCCTAATCGGTTACAAAGTAGAGATCCTAGTAGGATTGTATGTAACTAGTCCTAGTAGGATTACATAAAAAAATTTTAATTGGACTAAGTCTTCTTCTCTCTTCTCCGTGGAGAGCCCTATGGGTCCCCCATCGACAATTGCCATGTGCCAAGATTTCTAGAGAGAGTGAGTGCCCTTTGTGGGTGTGAATGAGAGATTGAAGATCCACCTTCTCCCCTTCCTCTCCGTCTCATGCTTGGTGCTAAGAGTGACGGATTGAGAGCCTAGTGTGTGCATATAAGGATTGCGTTTGGTGGCACTAAAAAATCTTTGTGATTGGGGATTTCTTATTACTCTTGGTGATTGCCATCACCTAGACGGCTTGGTATATTGTGTCTCTGTCTTGCAGTACGCAAGAAGCTTGTGCGGTGCTCCGGAGCGGAGAATCGTGAAGAGCAACTCTAGTAGAGCGAGACACGAAAAGCGTCAAGTGGTCCGGCCGTGTCAAGTGTTAGAGCTTGTGGTAAGCACTCCATGTGGGAGAGTGTGACTTGCGGGTCACCACTAACAAGAGGATCGACTGCAACCTTGAGCTTGTCTCAACAGGGACTAGCTTGGTGGCAACCAAGTGAACCTCGGGATAAAAATCATTGTGTTAACCTTATTCATCCCGTTGGTTTGCAGTCCCCTTACACAAGCTTGTATCTCTTTTTCTTATATATTATGCTTGTGTAGTTGCTCTTATAATTAGTTAGCTTGTGTAGCTTGCTAGTTACCTTTTTACTTGTATAGCATAGATCTCTTGCGTGACTAATTGGCTTGTGTAACCTTATTAGTCACTTTTCTTAGTTCGTGTAGCTAAGCAAATTGAGCTATCTAGTTAGGCTTGAGTAGCCTTGCTAGTGAGAACTACTAGATTGTCTAGGCTTGTGCGCTTTGCAATACTAGTATGTGTAGGTGGTCCCTGGTTTGATTGAGTACTAGTTGTTTAGGTTTGTGCGACCTTGTAAACTAGTATTGGAGGGGCGAGCACTATCTAGCCTAGTACCTTAGTGGCTCAATCTAGAATTACTTTGTAAGGTGCTTGAACTTAGATAGAGGGGCGAAGTCTTGGTTAGACCGATAGTTTCAATTTCGTATTTAATTTGGTCATCCGTTGCGATTAGTTTTAGAAAGGACTATTCATCCCTCTCTAGTCCGCCATCTCGACCCTACACATGTGTCTCCACACGAGGTCGCTACTAGTAAATGGAACACATATGTTGCGGCACCTTCACTAATCGGACGTTGGCAATATTCAAGCCGAAAGGCAAAGCTCGCGGCACCTTCACCTTCTTTGACGTTGGCAATATTCAAGCTGGTGAAGCCACGGGTTCAACGGATCGGACCAAACGTTACGGATAAGCAAGTACCTCTGGACTGTCATGATATGATCAAGCATACATCACGCAAAAGTGGCAGCATAACCATATTCCGCATGATACCGTGTGGGAGAATAATTTCAAGAGGAATGGAAGAGAAGGTCAAACAATGCTTTCAGTGTGGCAGCTAAGATTAAAATACATGATTTCTTCCTTAGTTTACAAAGGGTAATAAAATCTTGAGCTACAGAATCAAAAGGAATGGAAGAGAAGGTCAAACAATGCTTTTATTGTGGCAGCTAAGATTAAAATATATGGTTTCTTCCTTAGTTTATAAAGGGTAATAAAATCTTGAGCTACAGAATGAACTAAGTAGCTATTCAACTGATAGGAGACGGCAGATTGAGTAACGTAGAATCATTCCTGCAGGAAAAAGTGGTGGTACAAATCTTCAGCTACAGAACGAACTGAGTAGCTGTTCAACTAATAGGAGCCGGCAGATTGAGTAGCGTAGAATCATTCCTGCAGGAAAAAGTGGTGGTACACATAGACTGAACATTTTAACTCCTCACATAGGTCTCTACAACAAATTGGGCAATGACCATACTGATGATATCAACAGATTGCCTATGTCATCTATTCAGCTGTGAATCAACCTATAGTCGAGATATGTTGCTACATATGATGAAGAGAATTCTAACAAATCATTTGCGGCAATTAGCTCATATAAGCTTGCTTATAATGATTGCTGTGTTGTACAGTATCAGCTGTGCCAGCCCTTCAGACTTCATTTTGCGGGCACCTTTCTATTGGGCTCAAAGACATATTTGATCAACGAGTGTTTGATCGATAGCAGCTCGGGGAATTCCTTCTTCAGCTTGGTTGCATCCATGTCATTGTTGCTTCGCGGAGCGACAATAACCTTGGCCTGCTCCTCAAGGTTAAAGTTTGTCCACTTGAAGCTAGGGTCGATGTACTGCTTGTACATCTCTAGGATCTCATTGTGGCTGACGACGCCAGGGTTGGTGAAGTTATAGATGCCCCGAAGGTTCCTTTTTGCCATCTCCACTGAGATAGGTAGGAGTTCATCCAATATCGTCATGCTGTTCGGGATGTTCACCACCTTGTTGTAACGGCTAATCTTTGTCACAAAGTTTCGCGGGTTGCTGAGGTCAGAGGATATTGGCATTCGAACACGCAGAGTGCAGACATTCTCGTACTCCTTTAATAGCTCCTCGACCTGCATTTTCAGAGAGGATAACCAGATGTTTCTTTCACTATTTGAAAAATGAAAATGTCAACTTAGGAATTGAGACAAAGACAATGTTGGAACTTGGAAGTATTGAAGATAGAAAGCCATTGCAATGGTAACAAGCATTTATCGACTTACCATTGCCTTAGTCTTGGAGTAGAACGAACCAGTAAAATTTGGTGTATCTTCTTCTTTGAAGCCAATACCTGAACCTTCAGGATGATGTGAATCATATTCAAATATGCACCCAGTGGCATAGTTCATCATCAATAAGCCATGCTCCCTACATACATCTGCTAGATTCAAGGTGCCCACAACATTGGTACGAATGGTGTCCGGTTTGTGCGATTCACACCAGTCAACATTGGGCCTTCCAGTCACACCAGCGGCATTGAAGACATGTGTTGGCTTAATAGTTTGGATATCTAGGATGAGTGAAGAACGCTCCTGCAAGCGGCCATTTCCATATTCATATGGAATTCCTTTCTTCTCACATATTTTTCCAAGAAGTCCGCCGATCCACCCTGTCCTGCCATATATCAAGAACTTAAAGGCATGCGTTCCTAGAGCATTATCTGATGTTGAACTGACCTTTGTTTGAATGTTATTAAACCGACTAAGTATTCCTTTAATCTCCTCAGAGCCCTCGTACCCTGGCATCATCAATGTCCTCGGATGAGGCAGTAAGGCCCCAGAAACATCACCCCAATAATCAGAATTTGCTACATACCATTCCATTGTCTTTTTTAAGCCTTCCTCCCATGGGGTGCGCTCAGCCCATCCAAGGCTCTTGAGCTTCTCATCGTCCAAGAAATACCTCTGGTCATTGAAAGGTCTGTTCTCAACAAACATGATGACTTTGTCAGCTTCAAGATTGAAAAGCTTGCAAACATCTTTTGCTACATCAATTACTGTCCTCTCTCTCTTTGTGCCAATATTATAAACATGTCCAACTTCTCCATGATGAAGAATGACCTCAAATGCCTCCGCAACATCCTCACAATAGATGTAGCTACGGACATTGCCTCCATCACCATGGATAGGAAGGGGCTCCCCTCTCATAGCCAAGAGAATGAACTTTGGGATAAGCTTCTCAGGAAACTGATTTGGGCCATACACATTGTTTCCCCGAGTAGTGATAACTGGCAGTCCATAGGATCTCCCATATGCCATTACAAGCATTTCTGCTCCCGCTTTAGTGGCTGCATATGGGTTTGTGGGAAGCAGCTGTGATGCTTCATGGTTGCCAACAACTGCATTCTCATCAGTCTCCCCATAGACCTCGTCAGTGCTGACATGGATGAACCTCTTGATCTGGCCAGTAATCCTGCAGGCCTCAAGAAGTACATGTGTACCATAAATGTTGTTCTTGGTAAATTCGAAAGAATTCCCAAATGAATTGTCGACATGTGTCTGGGCTGCGAAGTGCATTATGGTATCAATGTTCTCTGTGACAAGAAGGAAGTTGACAAGATCAGCACTTGCAATATCGCCCTTGACAAACTTGAAGTTTGGTGATGAGCTCACAGGGAGCAGGTTCTTCAGATTAGAGCAGTAGTCAAGTTTGTCAAGGACAACGATCTTGTAATCAGGGTACTTCTTGGTAATGCGGATTGCGACATGGGACGCGATAAACCCAGCAGCTCCTGTAATGAGGATATTCTTAGGTTTGTAAGGCCTTGCCATATCCCCTGTATGATTTCTTCTGGAATCCTGCTGTAAGAGCAAAGTAACTAAACAGGATTAGAGCTGACAACATGATGAAAGATCAAACTAATGCTGCAGATATGAACTGCATTCAAACAGGGGGAACATAATTATTTCTCCCAGTGAATGATGAAGATTTACTTGTCACATAAGGGGAACATGTCACAAAAGTTGTAAGTATAAGAAGTTGAAATTAGGATGGCAAAAAGAAAAAGAAAGAAAGAAACACTCAGCCAGGAAGAAGGAATACAGAAGTTTGATTTTTCCAAAGCAATATAAAAATAATTCCATGTGCATGTGGGTGCAATTGGTTGTCGATCCATTAATAATTTTGTGAGTCCATATGCAAGAGAAAAATATATCATGTCGAACAATTACAGCAAAAAAACTGAAAGTGTGTTGACAAAAGCCACCGTGTGTGTACAAACACAACTGACAGCTCAGATCACCGTAGCCACTATACAATGTATCTTAATCACCCCAACACAAAAGAAGGAGAGAAGAGCACATTCCTTTACGAAAAACAGGATACTATTTCACTAATGAAATATATAGATAGAACAAAGAGGTCAGCAAACATGCACCAAGATCCCACTTGCATTTTGCTAGATGGCCAGAATCTGGTGGAGCATAATGTATTTTTTCATCAGCACATCAGGGAGTAAACATGCCAATTTACCCCTGAGCAAGTTCAATTATATAAGCTACTAATTAATTAAATATATTGTCACGCTAATTAGACAAACTTCGGGTCACCCAGGGATGGCAATGAAAATTGATAATAATCGATACAAAAAATAAAAAACAGCGGAAGGGAAATATTCTCTGTTGTTGATGCTTTGAGACCGATCTTGTGCCAGACAAACAAGCGAACACCAAGCATGCGAATATGCAATGCAAGAGGCCAGGCGGCGAAGTCTGCATCTGATCTCAGGGGACGCAGCAGACCGGCTTCGATTAGAGAGAGAAGGTTTGCGGTTTGTACCGTAGCGCGGCTCGGCCGGGGCAGGAGCGGATGGTGCCGGATGATGAGAGAGAGACCTGAGAGATAACGGAGGAGAGGAGGTGGTTAATAAATGTAGGCGGTGGTGGTGGAAGGGAGGAGGCGTAGGCGGAATGCACGGTGCGGCAGTGTTGGGTTGGTCCGTGCTTTTTTGGTTTTTTGTCATTCATCTATATATGTCGGGGCCAAAAACAACACCACGTTAGACCATTCTAAAATGTGTGGCATCTTATCCGGGATGTATTTGACACAACTTAATTTCATTAGAGAATAGTTTTTTACCTCCACGAGCAGATCTATTTGGAGTTAAAACTATTTTAAATCGTTTGATAAAACAACACTATATATAAAGCTCCTTAAAACATGCATTCACAAATCCTATATAGAGACATTATAGTGACTTGAATCTAGAAGAAGCAGTTATTTTTAGCTTTCTCCTGGATAGATAAGTATTGACCCAATCAGCGTGATATGCTTTGAGTATAATTCAACATATTGTCATTGTCAACCTTTGACATCAATTTTACTCGAGCGAGCCACACAATATTACAGTCCCAAAGTTTGCTCTAGGAAGATGTCTTAGAATACCATGCATGTTGATGTGGAACTTCCAAATCAAATGTTTATAGAATATTAGATCGAATTAGAGGAGTATATGATAAACAAATAGTACAATGTGGATGCCTTGTATTGTTGATAGACTTAAAACAGTAATTGCATTTAGTGGAAGATGTTCTAGCACTTATTAGAGGATGAGGAGGCATTTAGTGCAGTACGCCATGTAGATAGTTGCACGTGGAGATAGAAAGATAGTGGGGTTCATTTTTATAAGATATATAAATAAATTTTGTAATAGTAAAATCACTTTGACCCCATAAGTTTATTCTGGCAAAACTGTTATGGTAGTATAATATTATTCCGCTATAGTAAAATCGACTGCTCCCATGCGTTCATCCACATATATGAGCCCTACAACCAATAAAACATGTATTTTTTGGGTTCCTCAATGATGAATCAATGATTTGGGTGGTATATTTTAAAGTATTTTATTTTAATTAATATTGCAACAACTACTGATCTACTCTTGCTAAGATGACTTTGTCTTTGCTCGGGAGAAGGCAAGCTTGGAGAAGCTTGTTGATGGCCACTAAATGTTCATTTCATCCATCAACAATGCAAGAAATCAAGGGGAATCAACATAAAATTGAAGGATTTGGTTATGACTAATGGCATTCCACTTGTTTATGAGAATTATTTGAATGAAGGGAAAATAGTGAAAATCATGGCAAGTGACGCTAGGAGGCCCACCAGCCAGCCAGGACCAGAGGGCCTGACAGGTAGGGTTGGCCACCACAGGTCGCTCGAAGCCCCAGTGCCACATCCACATCACCTATCTGCGTGACTATCCAAGAAACACGCTTTGGAGCACATCTACACATTGATTTCATGTCTGTTTGATCAAGGGCTACCATATCACTTCACTTGGATGCCTAGGCCCATGAGTTAGAAAAATCATCCGTCAACTGCCAAACAATCGACATTGGGACAGTGGCAACCACCTTGGAGGAGCAACCATAGTTGTAGGATGCCAAGGCGGTGGATCCAATGTTCAGCTGACTTCTCGTCGGGTTGCCCAATGCCCAAGGAAACTCTATAGCCTTCCTACCACTACTACAACAATTTTTTATGGAGGCGAGCAAAACAACTTTTCCAAGGTAGTTTCCTATCCATTGTGTTACCAATTTTATGGTAAATCAGTGGTTTAACGAGCGAACTAGATGCCCACCACCATTATAAAATAAAAAAGATGAGCTTGCCCACGAGCCCATCTAGGGCCCAAAGTCGAGCCCATCTAGGGCCCAGGGTCAAGCCCATCCACCACTGCGCTCACGGTGCCCGCCTCGCCGCCACGCATGTTCACGAAGAAGAGGTTGAGGAACAAGTGCGCTGCCCGCCTCGCACGCATCACTGGTGGAGGAACTTAGGGGAGGCCGCTGCCGCCAGATTCGTAGCTAGAGGAGGACCACTACCACAGATCCGTAGCCCGAGGAGGAGGGGCTCTGTAAAGTGGAGGATGACATGGGGGAGGAGGGGTGCCGCTACTCCATCTCGTCGATGGAGGAGCTCGAGGGAGGGAAGAGCCAGTGAAGAGCTCAAAGGAGGCACCACACCTGCACCGCAACCCGATCTGGCTAGATCTGCCGTGGGGAGACCAAATCTATCCACCACGCCATCGGATGCAGCCTCCGTCTTTTGCGCCCGTTGGATCCACGAGGGGAGGGGGTGCCGCGTACCACTAGGTTGGAGATAGGAAGAGGCATCCCTAGGATCTAGGTGGGAGAGAAAGGAGTGGGAGATAGTGGAGCGAGAGGTGAGGGAGAGAGAGTGGTGGAGTGAGGGAGGGACGCCGTGAGCGCTCAGGTGGGAAGGGCGCCACCATCGTGCTTGGCCTTTCGGCTGGGGAGGGAGAGGGAGGAGTGAATCTAAAACCCTAAGGCCGCACCTTTATACTTAGTCCGGCTATTGGGCTGTGCTTGGGCCTGTTGGGCCTCGGGAATATTAGCCGAGGCGGGTGTTATAAGTGATCTACCTTGTAAAATCAATGTGTTTTTGGAGGCGGGCTCTTTTGTAACTAGTAGGATGCCCCGCGCGTTGCTGCGGGTATGAAGTAGAAATGTAGGAAGTTTATAATGATTGAAACTATGAATTAATAGATACATATATATGGATGCAGTAGGTTAATTGCGGAGGTTGTATCTATTGACATACATGTTATAGATTATTTAAACTGGACATCACCTATATCTTATCTACCCGAACCCCCACTCCTACTATACCTGAGGGTTATCCCCCTCTCAAAATTCTAGGAGTTTTTCTTCATAAAATTATGCATGTTTCAGAGGATCACATGTAATCCATGTGATATGCAGTTTTGCTAGGCTTTTCTTACAAACGGGTTGCTTAGAAACAGTTTAATTTTTTGTAAAAAGTTATCAAAATATATCCATGTGTGGGTCTTGTTTTGAAGAGTTTATTGCGTGGAATACCATGGTGCAATTAGATTTTAATTACGATACTTGGTTTAGGAGTTAAGACTTTTTTTCTATTTCAAAAGAAATAGCTAGTGGGAGATAAATTAGCTTAGTAGGGGTAACTCCCTTGATGATGTAAGATGATACCACTTTTGAAGGCTCAACCAATTACAATCAAGAGAATTAGCTTAGTAGAGTTTAGGCTTATAGTAGTTATAGATAACTACTTCTATTTATTGATTTTGTGAGGTGGTTTCTTATAATTGCCTTGGTTAATAAAAAGTGACCACCTCGGTTAATGCTTGGCATTAACCGATGTGGTTCAAAGTGCTGCCTGCCTCCAAAGGGTTTTTGAAAAAGTCACAGTTAAATTTTTTAGTAGTGTACGTTGCCTATGAGTACCCCACTGCTCTTAGGTGCTATAAATAGCAGTCTCAGTCCAGTGTTTGACACCCACTTGAGTTTCCTTCATTCCATTCATCCTAGAGCAAGCAGAAGTAGTCACTAGTAACTTTCTTTCTTAGGCTAGTAGTGAGAATGAGTGTGAGTGAGTTAACAGCTTATGAGAAGTCTTGGCAAGTTTCTGGTATCAGCACTTGCATTATCTCTTTGCATGACTGTTTATTTAACATATAAGCATTTATCTTATTTCTAGCATTTACTTAGCTAGCCTTAAGCTTATTTGTGTTCTATATTCACTATATCTTGTATAGTTAGTTCCAATAGTATTGGGTTCTCATCACTAGCTGATGCTTTAATCTCTACGCAAGATTGGAGTAGTATCACATAGTGTAAGTGTTGTGCTGAGACTATAGGTTAACTTAGGTTGTGGCAAGTTTCTATGGATAGTTAGTGGTAGTTGGTAGGCGGTGACAACCCTATCCACCCTCTATATTCCACCATAATAGAGCTAGTTGTTAAATTATTGGGCTCATTGTGCTTTGTGCCTAATCAACCCGTTTAGGTGAGTTTAGAGCAGGTAGGCCCTGAAGTGTTGCTTGTAGCTAGTTTCACTAAACATTGATATTATGAGTCACCATTTATTGAGATAGTGTTTAATTACTTGTCTTCTGTTCACTCTGCTATCTATCTTTATTACGCCATTTATATTTGTTTGTTACTTATCCTATATTATAATGTTTTACCCCATTACAAGTAGTTGTTCATAGTTTAATCGCTAGAAATTGTATTTCAATTATCTTTGCCATAAGCTTTTCCTAAGGATGTAAATACGATACTTAGAATTCTTACTCCTCGACTCAAGGAGGAAGAAAGGATGTCACTCATTGCTTGAGCATCACTCAGACAAGAAGGCACTAACTGTGGGAAACACACCGGCGCTGGACGGAAGATGACCCACTGGCCGGATCTAGGATGGATCCTATCCTGCGAAAGTGAAACGACGCTGGCTCCATACCGTATGCTTGGCTTAGGCCGGGTTGGATTGGAAATCAGAAATATTGTAAACTTCGACAAAAAAATCGAACGATAGCTCAGTCAAAAGAAAGGTTCCCCCGAACCCCCTCCAAAGAAAACCTCTTGGAATATCATACTATTAGGGGACAGGACTGACTAGGTTTACCTAGTTAGAACGAATGGGAACCGGAGGAAGATAGGGAAGCGGACTTTGCGACAGGGGGGACACTCCTCTGCGCAACCACTTTCCCTCCTAGCCAGACCTATGGGATATCTCTACCCTCACTCCATTACGAGATCTTCTCTTGCTTTTAGCTTACTCTGCCGGTCGAGACGCCTCACACCGAGCGTTCGGCTATGCCAGTAACGACTTCCTTTCACTTATATTTGTGTCCAAGGCGAAAGGGTTTGAACTGGCACTGCAGTTAAAAAGAAGGAATTCTCCGATCGAAATCTCATGTTCTGCAATCAATGAAGTACTTTTCTCCTTTCAAATCAATACGGCACATCCATCGTCCTCTAGGCGACCTATGACTAATTTACCACGCTCACATACACCAGACATATCAGTTATATGAACAGGCTTCCCATAAACCATTCTTAATTACTCTCAATCCACCTGTGTGCCACTCTCAATTGTGAACCTCAACCAACGCTCAGCGCCTTTACTTTAGACTCTAGTTTTCATAAACCCAGAGTATCATTGCATACATAGTCTGGTGGAAGGGGAAGCAAATCATTTCTCGGTAAGATATTGGTCACAAAAAGTACAATTTGAACTTTGCACCAGCCTCATCTGGCTTTTTCCAGCCCCACATTTATGTAAGCTACTAGGCTTCGCCTAAGCCCAAGCTTTGCTCTTTAATTAGTTTGGTCATAGTGCACTTCCTTTGTATAAATAAACAAGCCAACTTCTGAAAAGCTCTGCTTGTAACTAACCAGAAAAAAAAGCTCTTCGTCGACGGTTATTGCAAACTTAATCCTATACTAACTAATTGCATTCCTACTTTTGCTATATAAGTCCACTGCATTAAAGTAGTCTTAAATTAAGCATTCATTCTCTTGAGATCAAGTTCCTTCCTTTTAGGGCAATGCTCGGTAGCAGCATAAGTGGCAACAGTGCTTGACTAGGTAGCCGCGTATAGGAATAGAAGAGATAGAAAAAAGAAGTAAGACCTCGTACATTGCTAAACATAAGTAGAAAGAGGTGGAAGGCTGGCTGTGCTTGTGCTCACCTACTGGTCTGTCCTAGCATACAGTATAGAAAAATACTAGCTAGATCTGGCTATGTATTGAAAGCTCTGTAAGGAGAATTTCTATCAAGAGCCCTAGCATGAAGGCGTCTACAAACGGGAGTGTCCGCCTTAATAATTCATGTCCAGTCAGCTGATTGATCTTTACTCTTCTCACTTGCATGTAAGCCACTACTCATTCTCATTGGACGGACCTTTGATTGAAAAAGAAGTAAGTAGTTCATTGGAGGAGCTCGATCAGAGGAAGCCGTAACCGTTGTAGGAATCAGTTCCTTGTGGAGAGAAAGGAGAACCCCTTGGGGCATGCTTTGTTTAGGTCCCTTCCTGGGTGAAGTGACATATGGATATATTCTTTGCACTTGTGGAATTTATCCAATAGTCATAAGAAATATCAACGCCTAGCGAAAATACACCCCCTCCCAAGAACTCCATACGATCAAGTAATGTCCTTTCACCCATTAGGGGACTCGACATCATCGGGAAACTCTGGGTGCCCCTAGGGGATTTAACTATCTGTTCATTACAATTGACAAGTTCACTAAGTGGATCGCGGCTAAACCCTTGACCACAGTAACCTTCAAAAATGAGACCAAGTTCATCAACGAGATTATACACCGATATGGTGTAATGACCACAATCATCACGGATAACAACTCCTAATTTATGGGGCAAGAATTTATTGGATTCTTTTGATGATCATCGGATCGATGTTAGGTGGGCATTAGTAGTACACCCAAGAACCAACTGGTAGGTGGAAAGAGCAAACAGAAGTATCTTTCAAGGCCTAAAACCCTAGATTTTTAAAAAACTAAACACATTTTGGGGAAGGTGGGTCAAAGAGCTACATGTCATCCTTTTGGGACTACAAACTACACCTACCAAATCCACACAATTTACCCTATTTTTCCTCATTTACGGTGCAGACATCGTCTCGCCTGAGGAAGTTAGCTACATCTCTCCTCGGGTACGTGCCTATCATGAGAACATGGCACGAAGCCTTACAGGACTCAGTTGACTAGCTCGACAAGCACCTGGAATGGTGCTTGTTCGATCTGTGAGGTACCAGTAGCAACGACCACTTAGTTTTGCTCTTGGATACTTGGTCTTATGGCGTGTTCAGTCGAATAAGGACATGAACAAGTTCTTGCATTCATGGGAGGCCCCTACATCATTGCAAAGGTATTATGACTAGGGACATACGAGCTCTCTATAATGGATGGACAAGTCCCTAGAAACGCGTGGGATATCAAGCTACTTTGATGTTTTTATGCCTAAAATGTTCAAAGTGGAGTAAAATATAATTCATGGAGGATGCGACCATTTGCCGTTCATAGAAGTTTAAGGTTCCTCTGTCCGAATCAATGAGGGGCTAACTGATTTAGCTAGATCGCCTTGCTAGGCTGCAATAGCGTATCATGACGATCAAGGGCTACTAAATTCAAAACTCCCTATGTGGAAAACTGTTGTCAAGGGACTGTAAAGCACGCTAAAGATGCCTCAGTAAGAGCATCCAGATATGTTATTCAAACCTATCAAGGTGCTCGGGCTACAATTGGTATTACACAATTGGAAAATCCAAAGAACTTGGAACATAAAAATTAAAAAACATTATCATTCAAAGGTACGATTATCCCTCATGGGGAGCAGAGCGAATGATGGTGTTTACATCCTTGGCCTCAACAATGGTGTCAGCCATATCGCTAAACTGCACCACCAAGTCGTTCGCTTCACTCTAGTTGCACATAGGTGGGAAACCTGGTGCCATCTCATGCAAATCTACACCGGATCAAAGGCAGGTAGTCGTCAACACTAGTGCAGCAACCCTTCTGATTGTGTGCCAGACTACCTTTGCAGCCCGAGTAGGGACGACCTTGAGACGCTCCTCAATGTTTACTCTTGCTAGAGAGATTGCACTGGTGACATCGCCACATGCCTCAAGTAACACAACACACTCATCCCATAGGGTGCCAATGTGAGTGGTTGTGGCGTAGGAATCATCCTTAGCTGCATCGGATTCCCCTCTGCCATCGATAGTTACACAGTTAGGATGGCGCTTGCTTCCTGCAGCCTCGCCATCCTACACTACTCAAAGGCCAATTGCTCCTGTGCAGCTAAAGAATCATGCGGAGGCAATCACATCAAGATGGCACAACACAATAAACCAAAGCGAAGACAGAGCAATGCTGGAACTCACCAATGAGTTGCTCTTATAGCCTTTGGCATGCGATGAGCTTGTAGCAGCCACCTCTCGCTCCGTCGTAGCCAACACTTGTTCCGTAGAGGCTAGCTCTGTAACACCCTGGCCCAGAGTTTAATAGAATTAATATGATACTTATACCAATAAGTTGCAACTTCTTTTTCGAAAGCTCATCTTGAAAGAACTCCAGGGTTAAGCGTGCTTGGCCTGTAGCAATTTCAGGATGGGTGACCGACCGAGAATTTGTTCCCGGGTGCGCATGAGTGAGGACAAAGTGCATAGAAAAGACTGGTGTTGGTCTGTGAGGGTAGTATTGGTCCTATTAAAGCTGTCAGATGTAAGCGGGCCCGGCCTCGAGGAGGCGGGACGTTACAAATGGTATCAGAGCCGACTCTCACAGTTTCACGGTCGCGTGTGTCGCAGTTGCGCAGGCATGGTGCGCATGGCTGGTGTGGATCCATCGTGGTCACACAGTATGGTACATGCGCTGGCATCGGACACACGGACATGGCCAAGAGAGGAGGTTCCTGGCCTGGGGTTGATCGATGAGGACGTCGATCTCCTAAGGGGGTGAGGATGTAACACCCCGGTCCATGGTTTAATAGGATTAATATGATACACATACCAATAAGTTGTAACTTCTTTTCCGGAAGCTCATTTTGAAAGAAGTCCAGGGTTAAGCGTGCTTGGCCTGGAGCAATTTTAGGATGGGTGACCGACCGGGAATTCGTTCCCGGGTGCGCATGATGAGGACAAAGTACGTAGAAAAGACTGGTGTTGGTCTGTGACGGTAGTATTGGTCCTATTAAAACTGTCAGATGTAAGCGGGCCTAGCCTCGAGGAGGCGGGACGTTACAAGCTCTCTCTGTAAGTGGATCTCCTTGGTTTCATCTCCCCCCACATATTGATTGATGTTGCTACACACATTTGTTTAGGTCAGTTTGGTCCAAGAGTTGTAGATTGATGTTGCTACACATGTTGTCTCATGCGAGGCCATTTGATGCATGTGATGATTACCACATCATCTAGTATATTTGGTATTTGTGCTTTTATTTAGATGAATCTTTAGAAGTATTGATATATTGTTCCTTTCATTTGTTGCATGTAGTTGAAAAGATCTACTATGATGAGTCCAGTGGGTTGAAAGCCTTGAAATCGATGAGTAAATTTGTCTTGAGATATTCCCATGAATTGATTGATTTTGGTCTCAATGAAGAGTATCGCTGTTGAGCCTTTAACTGCCTTGTCAAGTGACTTTGCTAATGTGGCTTCATCTCCTCCTTCTGGAATTACTACTGCTTTGAAACTCATTAGAAGTTGTCTTGGATTCGACTGGCCATCGTAAGTTGGGAACATGTTGAACTTGTAGCCTCCTGGTCATTATGTGTAGTTTGATGTAAAGAGGAGGGATTGAGTCAATTGATAAATGATCTTTGGGAGCTCTTTTCTTGCGAGGCCTTTGTTGCTAGGGATGGATAATCAACATTTATGACTTAGTCATTGACAATTTGAATTTATTTGTTTAGGTGGCAGAGAGTAGCTTGGGCTTCTTCAATCTTTCATCTTAGTGATTTCTCTCTTGCACGTGCTTTGCATTCTTCAAGCCCTTCTGTTTGCTCTATAGTTGTTCTTGTAACTCCTCTAGTCTTTGTTCTTTGGTTTCGCTTCATTTTGATATATTTGGGTCCTAGGGTACTTGTCACAACCTTGTTCTTCATCAGTTGCAGGTGGGTCATCTTTGCTCCCACCTATTGTTACTTTCTTGGATCTACCCATTATCTTCTTGTGGTTGTAAGTGACTTCAAGCACACAAAAATGGTGGGTGCTAGATGTTGAGTAAAAATCCTTCACTTAAACACATCGAGTTGAACACAAGTGCAAACCTTTATTCTCTTTCATGGTCATATAGTACATGTCAGGGGATACTTATAGGGTCTCAGACTTCATAGCTTATATACAAATGACCATTTTGCTCATCTATGTAATCAATAGAACTCCTTAAAACTTTAGGGGCAAAGTTGTCTTTTCATCTTTGCATCCTCATCGTTCACATTCTCTTGCTAATTCTTGAAAATTGTTTTCCTTGTGGGCATCCTTTGCCTTCTTAGACTTGTGTGTTTTGTTCTCTTTCATCTTCTTGACTTTGCTAATTATGTGAAGACCTTACTTTACTAGTTGCCGATTAGACTTCACAGATTAGTGAGCGAAGTCCATTATCATCGATTAACTTCTTTGATTCTTAAGTTTTTTCATCATGATGAGTTAAGGATATGTGGGTGTGTATTGTACTATGTCGGGGGGCCAAACAACCGGTCTGTTAAGCCCCCAGCTAAGCGACCACATCAGGCCATCCAAAGCGCTCTGGTCCGGCCCACCGAAGGGCTGGCCACATAGGCCATCGCCCCGCTGCAAAAAAAAGGCTCGGACGGGCTAAGGCGGAAGGTCCACGAACAGGCCCACGCCGCAGCAGCCCAGGCGGAAGGGTCGAACCACGACCCCCGGGCACGTGGCTCGCCACGACCCCGGCCGAATGGCCGGGCGCCAGAGCCGGATGCCTGCGCGACGAGATGGTCAACACCCACTTCATCTGAGCCCCGTGCAGGGCATGGACGGAAACATTTTGACAACGCCGGAAACCAGAGCAGGGCATGGAACGGCACTTGACCACACTGTTAGCCAAGCGCAGGGTGTGGCTCGCCGTCTAATAACTCTTATGGCCTGACAGTCCGGACAACCGGTCCGCCACGACTCACACCCAGGTTGTACGACGCCATTAATTATAACCCGATACGACAAGGATTCTCATCAACTGCTTAACCTCTCCGTCCACTATGGAGGAATGGGTAGGAGCTCTGACGATGCGACACCACCAGTGAACAGTTCACGACGGCATACGCGACAGGGGAAGGAAGGACGCCCTGACCCTAGGAGGATAGACGAGCCACTCCACCACCATCCTTTTTTCCTTTTACTCTTTTTCTTCCTTTGCACAGCACACCCAGTCCTCTCCCGCAGAGCACGTGTAAGGCTGTTGACGGCTATTAATGACCAAATTTACCCGTCAACTAACTTCTGAAAGAGGCACATTGGCGACCACCAACATAGACTTAGGGTTTACACTGACGGAATTCCACGAGTTTTGGTGAATCCTTGTCTCTGCAGGTACACATCAGAAAAGCTATCAAAAAGGACCAATGTGACAGATTGCAAGCACCTCAAATGATGAATTGGAATACACCATTGTGAAGAGCTCGTCGAGACGATCGAAATGGACATATCATTTGCCATTTTCGGAGTTCCGGATGAAAAGATATGAATTCCACCGCGGGGGCTGCACTAGAAGACTCCAGAAGGCGCGAGAAGACACCACGGCGAAGCGGACCGCGAACGGGCCTCGAGTGGGACCGGCCGGTCCCACCCCAGACCGTCCGGTCTACTGCAGGGGCCAATCAGGCCCAGCTTCGGCCCATATGCTCCACCGCCTTAGGGTTTTAATCTCAGCTATCCGCCAAAGTCGGTTTGATCCAAGGGCTCACGTTCATCCCACCGGGCTATAAAAGAAGGGCAGGACCCCCCAGGGCAACACACATTCATTTGTAATTATCTTAAACCCTAATTGAGAGTGTCCCTCGAATAGATAACCTCTCTGGGGCCAGCCATCAAGAGAAGATTAGTCCTCTCTAGGATCTAGTCTTTAGATAATAGTGAGATGGAGAGTGAGGGAAGAGTTAGGAGGAGGTGCCGGCCTGTCGGTGCCCTCTCTACGGCTCGTACCTTGGCGGGATCAAGCTCTACTTGAGCTTGCTCCTGGGATGTCTCTGGTGATCAACTTCTAATGCGAGTAAGTTCTATGCCTTTATTGTTTATCTGGATCACGACTCTCTTGAGTGCTTTATTCTCTTCCTAGGGGGAGTAGAGTATTATCGTAGGTGTAAGCATGGTGCTTAGGCTTAGGGTAATCGTGGATGCACCCTACATTCCGGATTTGGTGGTAGCTCACGGAGGTGACTTTATAGCTCCGTTGAATCTTATGTATCCCACTATCCCGTTTGTAGGCCAAGTAGGACGCGGTTGCTAAGGAGATCAACATCCTATGTCGGTGTCTCTCCTTATGTAATGTCCCCAGTTAGCAATAGAGACATAGGCTTGCCCAAGATAGAAGAAGAGAACCATAGTTATCCTCTCTACTCTCCTATTATCATCAACCTCGATTGCTACGCTCAACCCCATTAATTATCGCCCTAGTTCTACTTTAGTTCTATCTTAGTCTAGTCTCTACCTTCACCTTACTGCTACCCTTAGTTAAGTTAGACCGTAGTTGATCTCACACCTTTCTCAGTGGAACAAAACCTGGAATACTCTGGGATAAAGCTACAATGGTATCCGTGCGCTTGCGGATCATTCAGTGGGCGTTAACAGATATCAACACGCTTTTTGGTGTCATTGCTGGGGATAGAGATTTATCTCTATTTTTGGTAGCTACGTTAAGAAGTGTCAACAAGCTTTTTGGCGCCGTTCTTTGGGAAACGGTTTCTTTGAGTTGACTACGAACCTAGCTTAACTTTTCTTTTCTTTTCTTTTATCCTTTTTCTCTTTATCCTTCGTTCTTATCTTTTACTCCTCTCTTCTTTTTTTCTTCATTCATTCTATCTTCTTTTCAACTTGTGGTTTAGCATGAGTCACATTCCTATCAATCAATATGCTAAACCCATGAGCGCAAGCTTTAGGCCGTTAGAATCTTCAGAGCCCATTTTGGCATCTGGTTATGAGCTGCGCCCGTGTTGGGTAGACTTTATCCAAAAACAATCCTTCTCAGGAGAAGGCGATGAAAACCCATACTCTCACCTACGGGAGTTCTTACTGAGTTGCGCATGCTTTCGCATTGCTGGCATGTCTGATAAGACTCTACGATGGAAGCTTTTTCCATTCTCTTTGACTGGAAAAGCTAAACATTGATACAACAAAACCGTAGGAAGTATGCAAGGAGATTGGGAATTGCTATGCTCTGAATTTCAATCCAAATTCTTTCCCATCTCTAAGGTTATTGATCTTCGGGAAGAGGTTCTACGCTTTAAATAGTTAGAGGGGGAATCTCTAGAAACATCATGGGATCGAATTATTGATCTCCTCACTACAGGCCCAAACCTTTCCATTCCAGACTCAGTGTTGTTTCAACACTTTTACCAAGGCCTTAGTAAGGATTCTAAGCAGACCCTTGATATAGTTTTTAGAGGATCTTTTCTTCATGTGACTGCTAGTGAAGCGAGGTCTTTGTTTGAGAAAATTTGTGGAAGGACACCCTACCGTAGCATTCATTATGACCTCCCTGAGAAAGAGAAGGAATTGTTTCCTAGACAAGAGGAAGTTTCGATAGCTAAATCGCACTTATTCCAATCCCAACATTTAGCTATCAGTCCCGAACCATCCATGCCCCAAAATCCACCAAGGGAAGAAGTAATTCAACCTTTGGAGTATAATCTTTTTGGTGTTGATATCGGGGAGAGCCTAAACTTCCAGTCCTATAAGAGGCCTTCGAGTGAACATAACTCAAATCCTCTTGAGAAGGAATCTCTTAGAAAGCATCTTCTTTGGGAAGAATTCAAGGATGGCATGTCTAATAATGCCATAGAAGGAGAGCCAAGACAATTTGATTCCAATCCTATCTTTCCTTCTATGCCCACATTAGATGTCTTATCCGAACCCATCTTAAAACCCATCCTTGATCTCGAAGAATTCCCTGACTTTTGTTCTCCTGAGCCTCATGATGACCCTAGAGATCCACTAAGACATATAGAGCCTAGGAATCATGATAGACTTGAGGATGACCAAGAAGCGCTACAACAATGGTTGGAATGCGTTGAATGGATGGACCATGAAGAAGCCTTAATTGAATCCAGCCTAGGCCTAGAGAATCTAAGTTTGGAGAAGGCCATTGATGAGACCAACTTGAGAGCCATCAATCCCAAGGAAATCTTAGACAATAATATGATTGATGAAAGTCATAGGCATCAAATAAAGGAGACAATATTTTCACCTATAGACATTCATGTAGAATCACCCTTGTAGATTGGTAAGGGAGATGACATCAATGAGCATAGAAGCTACTACAAAAAGACCTCATTGAAACTATGCTCATTTGACACATCTCTTGAATCTCGTGGTCTCTCTACCATGACCACTCTTGAGATCTTCAACCCCCTCATACATCCTGTCCATAAAAACTTTAAAAGGGAGGTTGTAGATGCATATGTTTATCATAAACATTGCAAGTCTCGATGTGCGGATCTTGAGGTAGGTAGATAAGGATTGGTGTTGGAGGGGAAACCACTTCACCGTCTTGAAGCACGATTCTGAGGTTTCCCAACAATGAGCTTTTGTCCTAAAACTAGCGCTTTTGATAGACAACATGAACTTTCTGAACTGCCCTTGTGAATTGAGCATAGAGATATAATTGTGAAAAATATTCCTTCGGGTATTCTTGTTACTAATCTTACAGGTTTGAAGCAAGAAAAATGAAGGATGATGGTGCAAGGTATGTCCAACCAATTATTATGCAACATTAGATCACATCCATCCAAACTTGATCTTGCCTTGAAAGAATTCAAGTGTGGGGGGATATGCTTCCCTAAAAAATCTCATGCCATGTTGCTAATTTTGGTTGTCTCTACCTTTAAGCCATGCTCAACTTGCCATATAACAATCATGCTCTTCCATCTCTATTTGAATAAATCTCTAAAATGCTTTCATGCTATCTTTGTTTACTCTAGTAAGTTTTAGTTTGGAAGTACACAAGATACTTCCATAGGCATTTAAATTAAGCGTGGTGCTTAGGTTAAATAGCCTACCTTAATTAAATTAGACATGGAGTCTAGTTTAGTTATTGAACTAAAATATTGCTTGTGTAGACACCGGATATTTTGTTGGACTAACCCCTGCAGGAAACTTTTAAAATCCAATCTGGGTAAGTCAAGAGATGAATTCAAATCAGAGATGAAGCAAGGCACATGACGAACTCCAACAACATTGCACAATGAAGACACAGCTCATTCATCATTGATGGAAGGACTGTAAGTATCAAAGATCATTCACTTTGTCTTCAGCTGCAAGTTACCTTTGCCTTGAACCATGGTTGTATAAAACATGTGCATAAATTAGAGATAACATTCCTCCATTCAAATCGGTATATTCCTTTGGGTATGTGTTGTCCACTAATCCTATGCAGGCATAAAAATCCAAAATGGCAAAAAAAGCAAAAAGATGACACAACAAAAAGAGCACCATCTAGGAACAAGAGGAACTATGAACCAAGATGTGAGGTTGACCAAACAAGAAAAGCAACGAGCAAAACAAAAGGACCATCAAGAGTCATCCACTCTTCATCACATGGTGTCATTGTGCCCCAATGATGAAGGTAACACCCAAAGGTAAATGGTCACTACTTAAAATGCTTCTCCTTGGTTTTGGTATGAACATGAATAAAGAACTTAACATGTTTGAGTAATAATTATCCATGATCAATCCTGATTAACTCAACATGTCTAGTTCTTGAAAGTTGTTCATAGCATCACTATCTTGATTTGTAGTCTTAACCAAATGAGGTAAAAAAAAAGTTGCACATCTTATGCTTGGAAGATGATAGTCATGATCATGTAAAATTGACACATCATGTATAGATAGACAATCCTTCCTTGGGTTAAGCACCTCAACTCCTGTAGCCTAATGAACTTAAATGTTACATCCTTGCTCAAACCTTCTGATCTTACCTCTCATGATAATGTTGAACAAAGCACATAACATCAACTCCATGTTATTCAATGTGACTAAGAACTAGAGATATGGAATAGAAGTTTTGGTTCTGCTGGTGTTTTCCCACCAGTAGAGCCCATGCACTTGATCTCTACCTTGTCTTCATGAGCAGGACACACTTTAAGCGAAGTGTGGGGGAGTCAATTCCCTACTTTGCACAAGTGAAGGTCCTGGACCTATCAAAGCAAAATCCAAACTCAAAACTAAGACAGGTTAGGTAGAAGATGGTGACACATCATAAAGGGCATCATCATAGAAATCTTTGTCTTCACCGAAAGAGCTAGCTTGGAGAAGAAACACTCCCATGTACCCACCAAAGAAACTCCATGTCATCGACACTGGAGGAATCAATAAGAAGGGAGAAGTCTTGTCCGGAAGACTTTAAAATCCGAACCCTTGCCATGAGGTAACATTAGTAGTTATCCATATTTACATTCTTGTATTGCATGTATTATTTTCTCTTTAGCATGTTTACTTTTCTACATTAGCATTGCATTGAAAATAACAAAAATAAATATGTATTCATCTTGTTAGATAATTCATTATAAAACTTAAAGCCCCATGTGAATAGTTCTATGGTGTGTAAAAGCCCGTAGGAGTCTTCATCGTGGTGGCATAAAAATAACAAAAATAATCATGCATATATGTTTTTTTTTCTGCATAATAAAAATAGAAAATCTAAAAATAATCGTTGAGCATCTTGCTGCACTGTATACATTATAACATCCTTTGAAAACCTCTCACAACAACCAGACCGTGAAACGGCTAACCACTAACTGCTTACTCTAATCCGTTCCACAAGTTTTGGTGCTTTGTGAGATGTTTGCTGCAGGATGACTCTAAGAGCTAGTCCACCTAGGAATCTTCGTCGACATCACTTGAAGTACACCTTTCTAACACACAGCTAATCATTGTGTGGAGGAAGCAACTTCTTGTTGGACGAGATCGAGATTCCCAACTACACTTGCTCTTGTAAGCATGAGCTCCACCGTGAGGACTGCTCAGCTTCAATGCTCAACCACGACAACAACCAGCTTTGGGGAAGGCATCCCCTAGGTACCCAGGTAAGTGTACCTATGCGATTATCAAGTCAGTCATAAAAATGAAAAATACCAAAAATATGTGAGCACATGAAGGTTCACCATAGTATCATAAGAAAACTTAAAAATACCAAAAATATGTGGACACATGAAGGTCCATGCTTGTTAGAGTCTTTAGAGTCTTATATAGTATTAGTATTAAAATGTAAAACCAAATAAAAATGTTTGTTTAGATAGAGTCAATAAATAGGCAAGCCCTGAAGATGATCACTAAAGATGAAAATGATGAAATGCTGCTCTGTCATAACACCTTTGAAGTGCCCAGTTTTTAGACATAAGTTTTTCCAAGTTTTGGCTTTAACTGTTTTGACATGAAGATTTGCTCTAAGCCTGAAACTTGTGGGTTGCATATGCTTGAACTAAGTCTAGGTAATTGATTGACCTGATTGAGAAAGTCTGAGCTGCTATTTATCTTGTTCTGAGTGACACTAGAGTTCTGGAGATTTATCTTTTGAAAATTACAAAATGTTACATGATGAGTTCCTGTATGACAAAGCTTACATTCCCACCAGAGCTAAAAATGATGAGATAGGCTAGATAAACATCCACATATATGCTGTTTGTCTTGCATTGAGTTTTGTCAACTTTTGTGACCCTTGTGAGAGATTTGTCATACTCTTGAATCAAGATCCACTTACACTCCACCTTCATATGCACTACTCTACACTGGAGTAGGCGCAACAACATGCCATTCCATCTGGACCCATCCAAAAATGTTTTGCTCCTACACTAGGAGAGAACACTAAAAACATTTCCATTAGATAGCCACCCAATAAATGCTCCAAGTTCTTGATTGCTATCTCTTAAAAATATTTTGTGCCAAAAGGAGTGTTATGAGCTATGCAAAAGTTATCATAGAAAACTAAGGGAGTTCAAGAAAAATGGACAAGTGTCTAAGAGCAATGGGTACTTAGATGCCTACCTCCCTGACGAAAAAAAGAAATAAAAAAAAAAAAAAAGATAGCTCATACTCTATGGCCAAGTTCCAAATTCCAAAAGAGAGATATGTCTTTTAGGAGCATTGTAGAATTAGGTTCCACCAAATATCCACCATATCCATACACTTGCACATCTTGATTCGATTGTATGACTTGTTTCTCCATGGATCCATTGTTTGACTTGACAACATATGCATTGCAAGTTTGCTCTTTCAAGTTTTCTCCTCACCTATGAGCTCCACATAAGCTTTAGTTACAGGATGAAAAGAAAGACATAACATCATTAGTGCCTTGGTGAGAATCCATAAATACCACATACACTGAGAGATTTAAGAGTGTCATACATGGAAACTCTGAGTTTTATTTAAAAACCTCTAAAACCTCTAGAATGATAGTTGAACAAAGAGCTTGAGACATAGTGCTTGGCTGGATCTTTCTGTCTTTCGATTGCTCAAGACCCAAGTAAGAGCTGATAAGCCCCATAGTCAAAGGTAACATGAGTAAGTTTGATTGTCAGCTCAGTTATTGCTTAAGCTTGGAGGAGAATTTGTCTAAATGCAGGTATACTTCTGAGGAGTTACATCAAGATGGCTACAATGCTTAAACTTATACATATCTTTTGATAAGCTTTCTGAGCTTAGCTTTGCTAAGGGACTAGTAAAGGTTAAGTGTGGGGGTGTTGTTGACGGCTATTAATGACCAAATTTACCCGTCAACTAACTTCTGAAAGAGGCACATTGGCGATCACCAACATAGACTTAGGGTTTACACTGACGGAATTCCACGAGTTTTGGTGAATCCTTGTCTCTGCAGGTACACATCAGAAAAGCTATCAAAAAGGACCAATGTGATAGATTGCAAGCACCTCAAATGATGAATTGGAATACACCATTGCGAAGAGCTCGTCGATACGATCGAAATGGACATATCATTTGCCATTTTCGGAGTTCCGGATGAAAAGATATGAATTCCACCGCGGGGGCTGCACTAGAAGACTCCAGAAGGCGCGAGAAGACACCACGGCGAAGCGGACCGCGAACGGGCCCGGAGTGGGACCGGCCGATCCCACCCCAGACCGGCCGGTCTGCTGCAGGGCCCAATCAGGCCCAGCTTCGGCCCACATGCTCCACCGCCTTAGGGTTTCAATCTCAGCTGTCCGCCAAAGTCGGTTTGATCCAAGGGCTCACGTTCATCCCATCGGGCTATAAAAGAAGGGCAGGACCCCCCCCAGGGCAACACACATTCATTTGTAATTCTCTCAAACCCTAATTGAGAGGTGTCCCTCGAATGGATAACCTCTCTGGGGCTAGCCATCAAGAGAAGATTAGTCCTCTCTAGGATCTAGTCTTTAGATAATAGTGAGATGGAGAGTGAGGGAAGAGTTAGGAGGAGGTGCCGGCCTATCGGTGCCCTCTCTACGGCTTGTACCTTGGCGGGATCAAGCTCTACTTGAGCTTGCTCCTGGGATGTCTCTAGTGATCAACTTCTAATGCGAGTAAGTTCTATGCCTCTATTGTTTATCTGGATCACGACTCTCTTGAGTGCTTTATTCTCTTCCTAGGGGGAGTAGAGTATTATCGTAGGTGTAAGCATGGTGCTTAGGCTTAGGGTAATCGTGGATGCACCCTACATTCTGGATTTGGTGGTAGCTCACGGAGGTGACTTTATTGCTCCGTTGAATCCTATGTATCCCACTATCCCGTTTGTAGGCCAAGTAGGACGCGGTTGCTAAGGAGATCAACATCCTATGTCGGTGTCTCTCCTTATGTAATGTCCCCTGTTAGCAATAGAGACATAGGCTTGCCCAAGTTAGAAGAAGAGAACCATAGTTATCCTCTCTACTCTCCTATTATCATTAACCTCGATTGCTACGCTCAACCCCATTAATTATCACCCTAGTTCTACTTTAGTTCTATCTTAGTCTAGTCTCTACCTTCACCTTACTGCTACCCTTAGTTAAGTTAGACCGTAGTTGATCTCACACCTTTCTCAGTGGAACGAAACCTAGAATACTCTGGGATAAAGCTACAATGGTATCCGTGCGCTTGCGGATCATTCAGTGGGCATTAACAGATATCAACACGCTTTTTGGTGTCATTGCTGGGGATAGAGATTTATCTCTATTTTTGGTAGCTACGTTAAGAAGTGTCAACAAAGGCCTCCCCCTCCCGTCATCTATAAAAGGGAGGGCGAGCCATTCTTCAAGATCATCACCTACATCATCGAAAAACACCGCACACATCACACACACGCCACGATATTGGCACCACGCTCAATCACAGATACTTGGGAGCCCCTCCCTCTCTCGAACCATTTGTAACCCTTACTACGAACCACCGCTAAGTAACACGATCCCTTCGAACAGTACGTAGGGCCCCTCGCCCAAACCAGTATACTTCCTCGTGTCCTCTGAGCGAATCATCCGGGCATAAACGCGTATCTATAATTTTACTAGTTGGTGCTTTTACGAAACACCGACAGTTGGCGCGCTAGGTAGTGGCCTTGCGCGCTTCGTCTCTAAACCTAAGATCCGGATGGGCAACTCCGACAACCTGCAACTCCCTCTGGGCACTCATGTCCGGTTTGGGAACCTAAACTTCATCAGCATTGGGGTGGGCTATGGCATGGTCCTCCTGCCCCCTACCGACATCGACGCCGTCTCTGCATCATTCGCCGACTTGCACCTCCACATCGACGAGCCGGTCCAACTCGACAACTCCAACCACCTTAGGTCAGTCCGCTCCGACGCGCGGTGCAGGAGGAGGATCCGCCACAGGGACCGGGATGCCCACCGTCGATAGCCGCGGCCCAGGGAAGAACTTCAACACCTCTCCACCCCCCAACATGCCCGCACCTAGCGTCAGGGCAACAACCACCGGCTCCAGCGTAAGAAACGACGACAATGACCGCCCTGACAGCGTCGACGATGTCCTGACGGGCAACAACGAACTCCAGGATCCGGAGGTGCTGTACCACTTCCTCAGCCTCTGCGACTATCTCCTCAGTGACTACGGCAGCGACGACGACGGCGGTGGCTACGAACTCACCTGGCCACAATCGGTAGTCCGATAAACCCTCTCCTCTAGCTAAAATATCGCGAGCGTTACGATTATCCCGATTTACTTGCCTTATGTAAAGTTAATTCCTGTTTTAAGTCTACATTACGGGTCTGTACTTTGCTTATGTAATTGAATCGATGAAACCATAAATGACAAGATCCAAAAAAGGGATCAGGGTTCGCAGGCCTGCCCACAAAGGGATCACGGCCGCCCCGGATCGCCAGAGTAAGGGGCGACCTGAGAAAGAAGCCCGCTAGCGGCCTAATTTCCCAAGCACGCGAAGTGATTAGGGCTTTCTCAGGCCATGTTCAAGTCCAAGGTTGATCTCTGATTCAGAAATTTTTACGGAAAAGGCATCGAGCCCCCAAACCCATAGATGGTTCGGGAAAAGTACGAATCAACTACCTGGATTTGTGAGGCTGGTCACGCCGCGCGCCGCAAAGGCTGAGAACCTGGGCCTCACTCGAACCACCCGTTAGTAACTCACCGGACACCGCGTTTTGGCCCAACCGTGGGAAGACGCGGCGGTGTCCACCTCCTCCGACCCCACTAAAGGGTCGCGTGGGGAGAAGACTCGACCCCCAGACCGAGCCCATGCATCAGCAAGGGCGCCGTGGGCACAAGGGCAGAAGTGTTCGAACCAACCAACCCAAAAAACCCCGAGGACAAGTAAGTACGACCCACGCCCGTGCCCGCAAGGAACGCGCGCGCGACCGCGACCCCGAAACGAACAAACCGGGATGATCCCCGAACGTGCGGGGGGTCGCTCTCCCAAACGATCTATTCCACGCTGACGTACTTCCTTACGTTTGATTTCATTTTTTCGTGATTTGCTTTGGTTCGTGATTATGCAGATTAAGATAGGATCAAACACATGAAAAAAGTACGAATTGATAAACAACTTTTATTTATTTTTCCCTTTCTGCATTACACGATTTTTGCAGAAAGGGGAGGCAAGGTCGCTACCCTAAGCCTACAGATCCCCGGCCAGGATCTGGTCCGCTGGGGAAAGCTCCAGCGTGGCCTCCGCCGCCCCCTCGTAGCCAGGAAGGAGGAAGGCGTAATCCTCTAGGGCCTCGCCGGCAGGGAAGCCGTCGATGTCCGTGAGGTCCGCCCCGCTGTAGGTGAAACATCCTCGATTTTCCATGAAGGGAAAATCCACAGAATGAGATATAATGTGACCAAACCATGAATGATTCCATCACATTATCATATATCAGTAGATATCACGGTCATACAACGTTGGATTACAAGTTTTACATGATACAACATCAACTGAGAACACACCTATTACAGAGTAATTCTAGCATAAGTATATCTAATCGTTATCAGAGTCGGTGGAAACAGGTCGTCGAGTGAAGGCTCCTCCTTCACGGGCATTATCAGAGTAGAGTGTCAGCGACGTAGATTCCATCTTCCGAACCAACTTGAGCGCAGGCACGAGACCTCCTAATCCATCACTATTTGACATCTCTGAGAAGCAGTAAATCTGCACACCACCAGATGTGTGCAGACCATGGTCAGCACTGATGAGCTTTAGTGGAAAAGATAAAATAAGGGATCTGGCGATCCTAATATTTGGTTGTGGTTTGCATCCTTAGCGCATGCGAAATAGTATCAAGTAGTAAGTAATATAATAGTTCATCAAGTTTTAACACATTCCCAACCACACACATCCACACATCCATCCATCCCAACCCATCCACCTCTTCCACCACATCTCATCTCACTCGTGTCGGTAGGCCAACTCTCTCTCAGCCTGTCTCAACGGCCCGCAGCCCCCAAGGCTCACGACCGGCAACACCATATACCCATGGGGGAGAAAAGAAGACTCATCTCTCTATTCCAGCCAGCACGGTCACTAGAAAAGGTCCATAGCCGACGAGTCGGCATATGTATCAATCGATCA
Source organism: Chrysopogon serrulatus (assembly GCA_015844335.1). Lineage (NCBI taxonomy): Eukaryota > Viridiplantae > Streptophyta > Magnoliopsida > Poales > Poaceae > Chrysopogon > Chrysopogon serrulatus. Next base: position 231,479 of record JADLZL010004092.1, read on the forward strand.
ACCATAACACTCTGCAGAGGTTTCACATACCCACAAGATAGCCATCATCGACAGTGCCCCGTCTAGGCAGATCCCAGCTGCTTGCTAGCCTAGAACGATGCCACCCTACCTCTCAGCCCTAGAACACCCCAAGTATAGTCTGGAATGGCTGATATTGTGAGACACAGTGTAACATCTCGAATGTCACAGCAACCGTGTTGTCTCGAAAGGGTGTGTCCCTCATGCCCGTACCTCCCTACACACTTTCGCCCAATAGTAGTGGCACCGCTCTACCAAGTAGTCCAGCCGTCTCATACCATATAGAGCGAGTGGGATGTGAGTTCCCGATGGGTCCGAGTACTAGTAAGTCCTTAGGATTGACCAAGCCAGGGTGTCTTCATCTGGTTTACCATTTTACGTGCCACCACAGCACCTCGATCCCGGGTTCCACCCCTCAGAGGCTCACACCCGGGATCCCCCGACTCCATTACCCGCCACAGGTATCGCTTATCCGGATGCCCAGGTAGCATCGTATGGCAGGACTCGCCCTAGGCTCGTCGTATACTCCAGCTCGGTCGACACAACCCTCACCCTCCACACACCCAAGACACACGCAGCATACTCACCATCCACCAAGTCTGGCATCCCAAGCCAAACCATACCCAGGGGTTCACCACCAGCATCACATCACAGATACAATGCGAGTGGAGTTAAAGTAAGTATGGTGATATAAATGCAAGCAAGCAAACAAGTAGATAACAGTAAGTGAGCGTGAGCGCAAAGCTGGGTGACATGGAAGAGGGGTTGCAATCAAGAAATACAGGCTTAGGCAATAGCATGCATCCATATACTAGCAAAGGATTAAATATAAAGCGCTAGCAGTTCTAAATATTTTGCAATGTCTAATAGGATTCTCTAAAAGAGGGTGCTGCCATGACACCTGCGATGTCGTGGAAGTAGTGGTACAATTCTCCATCCGTTGTGGTAGTCATTCAATGGGGTTTCCTCGGGTCCTTTCGTCGTCCACGTTCTCTCTCTCTAGCGAGTCCTGGTTCGTGCGCCGTTGATCTCGTAGCAGCTACTCCGTGAAACGACACGCAAGGCAAGAGAACACACAATATTCGAAAGGACGACAAGACGTAGGAAGATCCATTAACACAAGAGTCATTAAGAGGTACACGACTTAGCCCTCTCGGCAGATGTCCGAATCCCCAGGCCAGATGACAAGAGTGGTGGTATGCTACACATAAGCTGAGCGGCCAAGCCAATATGGCTTTAAATATAAATGGTTTAAGCCGAAGCTTATCGTTAGCATACACCACGGCTCACGTTCTTTCGATCCAAGTGTCACGGGGTTGACGTGAATCGAAAGACGGGCCTAGCAGAGAGTAAAGAACGATGGGGCTCGGCTCTTGTAGCCTTTACCTGGCAAGTCACAATTGGACGTAAGAAGTAAATAGGAACTATCAATACTATTGTGACTTGGCTCTAATGTACTTCAACTGACCCGCTATGGCATTCAGCGGTAGTAGAAGGGTAGGTGTAATATAAACTAAGCAATGACTTCGAGTCTTCTCGATCCACACGACAAGATAACGTCGGGAGCCGAGAGGCGAGGAGTTAGCTAGGAATATCTATGTCATGCTCTCGGTCACATCTTCGGTGAAGATGGTTTCACTCGGTCAATCGGGTCGACTCTCACGGTCTCGGGGCATGACATCGACCATAGCCTTGCTAACTAAAGAGAGATTGTCGGATCTTTGATCCATTTGCCATGACCAAGACGGGATCGAATAGAGCGGACTATCGAGAAAAAGGAAGGCAGAATAATCAGAGAGTGGTGGTCTACTTCCAATGCACACGTCACGGTAACAGATGGGTATCGGAAGGAAGCAACATAATAATGATCACAAGTGCGCAAACCACCCATAGGGTACCCGACCTAGGTGCACTGGCACTAAGGCATCTCTCGGATTCATAGCGGTGCGGTTGTCACTGTGAGAATCAAAGAAACACGACGGTCATTTAGGGTACTAGCATACAAGGGTTTGTGCACGAAGAGCGAATAAAAGACATACAAAGAAGTATAGCTCCATAGTCATGGCGAGGCGAGCTCGCGACCACAAGCTATACTAGCGAGTGTTAGCATCCATCATTCCACGATCGTTGCCCCTAGATCATCTCCCATAGGACTAGGTCACGGAGGACTCGATGTGAGCGGGTAAGATCCGCGTCGAGTTTGATATCGATATCAAGTCCTCCACATCTATGTCCTAGGGCCGAGGATAGGAGTTGCGCTCGTAGTACACTACAGAGTCAACTAAAAAGCGAGGGTTCAAGTTACACTCGGCATTACGGCCATGGCGAGATGAATCCAGTGATCGTAACGTCCGAATGAGGTACAGTTCCTCGGCCGGCTCGACGGCTCGGCTCACAGATACACACACTGACAACCTGAAATGAGCCAAACGACATGACAAAAGAAGACACAACTGGAGTAGCACAATTCCATAGCATAAGATGAATGGGTCCTGTATTACAGAGATATACACGGAGGGGTCATAAGGGCAAGGTACAACAATGAACACATGTATACGGTAATGTAAAAGGAGAACAAAGGGGTCTAGAGGGTCACAGCTTGCAATGGACACGGTCACAGGGACTCTCGACGGCCCGTCCTCGCATCTCAAGGTGGCCGGAGCGATAGCGACAAGCTAGGGTTTCTACAAATCTGCTAAAGCAACCGAAGGGGGCATTCCTGCAGTCCAAGATGAGTAGCACCGTACTATGAGGCCCAAGCTACGGCTAAGTGTCCAGAGTTCCGGGGCCCATGTCGGGGTCACGGGCGGCATGTCCTCCCCGGCGTCTTGGACACCGTCGATCCATTCGGCTATGGTCGGTCATGTGCGTGTCCATGCTAGTGCGTCCGTTTGGCAATGTCACGAAGGCCGGTCATGGCGTTTCGGAGGCTCACCGGCGGTTGAGTCGTTCGGTGCTCGACGAGACGGAGGTAAGGAAGGCGAAGTTGGCGAGGCTTCAATCGGAGCGTCGCCGGGGGTAGTAGAAGGGTCGTGGCCAACCGGGCTTGGCCCTGGCTAGTCGTGGCTTGCTGCAGCCACCCCTGTCCAACACCGGCTGGCTGTAGCCACCCCTGGCTGGCTGTAGCTGGCTGTGACTGGCTGTGGCTGGCTGTTGGTGGCCGGCAGTGGCTGTGGCTGGCCGGGGAAGGCTGGACGTGGCCAGGAGCGTCGGGGCGTTGGCTGTGACGTTCCTGCAAGGTTTGGGACATGGCACGAAGGCCAGTGTCAGACGGTTGCGTTGGCATGGTCACGACGAAGAGGATAAGGGCGGCTTGGGCATCGTTAGCTCACCAGCGATGGTGGCCGAGGCGTAACGTCGGGGACAGGCAGGTCGTGGCGCAGCTGCGATTCGTGGCGAGGACATCGGCAGGGCGGTGTTCGGTGCTGCTGTGGTTGACGCGCGGTTGACGACGGCCGGCGTTGTGGCATTGCAGTGCGCAGCAGTAGGAACGGCGGCGTTCGTCGGCTCGGTGCAGCGGTGGCGCGGCTCCGGCGTCGCCACGACGGGCGTGGGTGCCCGTGCTCCGGGCCAACGGTGTGGCTGCAGCTTGGTGTCGAAGCCGCAGACGACGGTGGCGCCGCGATGTTGGAGGCAAGGCGGAGCATGGGCGGTCGACGATGTTCCCGTGGGCGTCCGTGGCATGGTGACGAGGTAGAGGTGCAGTGTCGTGGTTGTCCGCGGCTGGGCGACGTCAAGCCGAAACACGGTGTCGCGGGCTCGGCACGTCGAGGTAGGGGTGGTGTAGTGTCGTGGCACGGCCGCGCGCACGTATGCCCGCGGAGCGGTGGCGCGCGCGGGCGACGGTGGGTGGAGTCCGTCGTGGCCGTGCGCTGCAGAACGTCGCTGCTGGGCTTGGCTTGGCGGCGTCTTGTCGTGGCGGCTGGCTAGCAGAGGGAGGAAGGAGAGGAAGAAGATGTGCAGTGGCGGCTGGAACGTGGAGAAGCAAGGAACCACAGCTTCCTGGCTTATATACGTGCGTAGCTAGGGTTCCGTGGTGGTGCCATCGATCTTGGACGGCATCGATCCTTGGGAGGCGCGCCTCAGATGCGTGGTAGCATCCACGCAGAGGAGCGCGTCGCAGTGCGCAGGAGCGTGGGGACAGGCGTCCTGGCGGTGGTGGCGGCTCCCTGGGAGCACCAGCTCCGTTTAGGGTTTCCAGGGGGCGTGGCTAATGGGCCTGGTGGGCTATGCGTACGGGCCGTGTGGCAGGAGGGAAAGTGGGCCATGCAGTGGGGGAGGGGGAAGCTGGAGGAGTGGGCTGGGCCCGTGCGGGTAGGGAGAAGGGACGAGGGAAGAGAAGGGCCGGTTGGGCTAGTTTGATGGGAGAAAGGGGGAAGGCTTTTTCCATTTTGGTTTTTAGGGATAGGTCTACTACATGTATTTGCAAAAGCTTATGGTATATGATAACTCCCCAAAAGGAGATTGAGATGAAAATACAAAGGAGCATAGAGTTGGGTTACGGTCTAGGTAGAATTTGCATAGTGGTTCTCGGAGGGAACTGACAAGTAGTGATTTGCCATGGCTTTGTGCACTCCCAACTCCGAATAGAACTCAACCCGAGGTTGACACAAAATCCGAGACACATTCCTACAACCAATTCTAAATGAATGCACCGATCTGTGTAGGATCTTTTTTTTGTCTGACATAGGTTCGACCTAGCAATTACATGCTTACACATGATTCAGGAAAAATTTTAAAAGTTCGCATTTTTGGCTTTCGGAAAAATCCGGGTTGTTACAGTGAGCCTCCGCCATCGCCATGGCAATGACCGCGCCCCGCCGAACCGCGCGCTCCACGAAGACGTGGATGCTGGCCTATGCCATCTGGAGGCGCTTGCGAACATCGCCAGCAGGGGCGTGGACGAGGTCGGCGACGGCCGCGCCGGTAGCCTCCAGGGCCTCGAGCTCCACCAGCGACCCTGCAGGACACAAAAACATAAGAACGGAGAAAGCCAGGAATCCCGAGCGGAGAGGTGAAAAAACCCTCACCAGCGTAGCGGTGGTCCGCCTCCTCGCACTGCCGGTGGGCCACGGCAGCCTCCCGCTCCAGCTCCCCGATTGCCACCTCGAGGGTAGTGAGGCACTCGAGGGCATCCTCCAGGGAAAGGGAAGGAGCGGAAGGCACCGCCGGGGCGGCCACCGGAGGAGGGACAGGGGCGTGGCCACCGAAAGAAATGCGGCAGGTATGAAGCCGCCGTCCCCCGCCTCCGAAGGCCTGGTCGCCTCCCCAGCTCCGCACATTGCGGACGCTCGACGCGTCCGCCTCCTCCGAGCGTGGCCTCCTCAAGGAACCACCTCCTCCATGAGGACCGGTGGAGAAGGAAGGAAGGAAAGGACGAGGAAGAAGGCAAGGAGCTAGAAGGAGAAAGGATTGAAGGCGGGAGCAGGGATGGAGAGAGGTCGAGCACCTCGACCCCTTTTATAGGGGGCGCGGAGACCCCAAGGGTCGCTGTGACCGAGCGGCGGGAAAACCCTCCTCCTTCCCGCTCGATGCCTCATCCGCCTGCCACCTACCGCATTAACCACGGCGCTGGGCTCAAAACCACAGCACCGCACTTACGCCTCTCTCGGATAAGTCCGGGCGTGGGCTCCAAGCCCGTCTGGCTGTCGTGTCCCATCGACTGCGCGACAGTTCCGCAGCACCATCATTACGGCGGGGCCGTCCCACGAACGAGCCCAAAACCGATGCACAAATGCCAATACCCTAGAGCGTACGCTTCAGTCTCTATGGATGTGGCCAACATCCCCAGAGACTCGGGGGGCTACACCCGGCGGGTGCACTCGCAAGCACCCACCGGAGAAGTCGGAGTGACCCTTCGACTACAAGTCCCTGCAGGCATGGGCCCACACCTGCAAGGACTCGGGGGCTATTGTCAGGGGCCAAACAACTGGTCTGTTAAATCCTCGGCTAAGCGACCAAATCAGGCTATCCAAAGCGCTCTGGTCCAGCCCACCGAAGGGCCTGGCCACGTAGGCCGTCGCCCCACTGCACAACAAAAGGCCCGGACGGGCCAAGGTGGAAGGCCCACGAACGGGCCACGCCGCGCAGCCCTAGGCGGAAGGGTCGAACCACAACCTCCGGGCGCGCGGCTCGCATGACCACCCAGCCGAACGGGAGGGCTCACGGAGCCGCACCTCAGGACGCCGTGATTTGCACGACCCTCCACGCGCGCCTTCACCCGGAAGGAACCTAGGCTTGCACCGCAAGCCTGAGGGGTGGCGCTATAGCCGGATGCCTACGCGACGAGACGGTCAACACCCACTCCGTCTGCGCCCCATGCAGGGCATAGGCTAATCACGCCAGAAACCAGAGCAGGGCATGGAACGGCACTTAACCACACTGTTAGCCAAGCGTAGGGTGTGGCTTGCCGTTTAATCGCCCTTATAGCTTGACAGTCCGGACAACCGGTCCGCCACGACCCACACCCAGGTTGTACGATGCCATTAACTATAACCCGATACGACAAGGATTCTCATCAACTGCTCAACCTCTCCATCCACTGTGGAGGAATGGGCAGGAGCTTCGACGATGCGACAACACCAGTGAACAGTTCACGACGGCATACGCGACACGGGAAGGAAGGACGCCCCGACCCCAGGAGGACAGATGAGCCACTCCACACCGTCCTTTTTTCCTTTTACTCTTTTTCTTCCTTTGCACGGCACACCCATTCCTCTCCCGCAGAGCACGTGTAAGGCCTCCCCCTCCCTTCATCTATAAAAGGGAGGGCGAGCCATTCTTCAAGATCATCACCTACATCATCGAAAAATACCGCACACATCACATACACGCCATGATATTGGGACCACGCTCAATCACAGAGACTTGGGAGCTCCCCTCTCTCGAACCGTTTGTAACCCCTACTACGAATCACCGCTAAGTAACACGATCCATTTGAACTGGACGTAGGGCCCCTCGCCCGAACCATCATACCTCCTCGTGTCCTCTTAGCAAACCATCCAGGCATAAACACGCATCTATAAATTTACTAATAGGTGCTTTTACAAAACACCAACACTAAGGGTTCTTTAGTCCTCTTTCTTCTTAATATAATGAAGTGCAACTCTCCTTTGTTTTAGAGAAAAAAATTTCCCATGTAAAGTCAAAATTTCTCCTTCACTCCAATTCCTACAAACAAACATTAGCGTAGAATTTTGATGATAAACTCCAAAATTTTGGGGGCATAGGTTTTGGTTGTAGAGTTGGAACATTGGTTGCATAACTTGCTAGGTTAGTTGATAGAGTTTGATCCTAGATTGCATAACTTTGCAAAACTTAGATGCACATTTAGATAGTATCTTGCAAAGGTTTTGGTATGTAGAGTTCTAGTTTTGTATTGTTTTTAAGTTGCCAGATTCATACCTAACTTAGCTGTCATGGTCCCTTGAGTAGTGCTGATTGGCCTTTATGGAACTAGTTGGACCTTGGATGCTTGACCTCTTATCCAACACTTCACAATATCCTCTAGAGATGATCATTGAACCATCCAAGGCTATGGATGTTGAATTGGCATGGGAGCCAAGCCATATAACTTGGCGTGGCTAGCCAATCTATGGGTTGATCTCTTAGTCCTCTAATTTTTTACCATGTGATGTAGACATTTGGAATGGTTCATTCAAGAAAGTGCTGGTAAGTTAGTTGTTTTTGGATTGAAGAGTGGACCCTTTAGTCCTTGATTAACTACTTTCCATCCCTTTGATTAAGCAGGCTTGGATCCAACCGTTTTCATATTATAACATGTTCTTATTTGCATGGCGATCAAAGTTGACATGGTGGAGCCGCCATGGTAGGGATGGCTGACCAGGTTAGACAAGGAAGTTTGATCCTCATTAGCCGTTCTCATGGATTGTTCTTGTATTCACCAACGTCACAAAACTTGTTTAAATTTATTAGTTTAATTGAAGTATGCATATAATCTTAGTGTATAATCCCTTTATTCTTGAGACACTGATAGTCGTAACAGTACTAGTTGGATGCCAACACCCCACCAAAGTAGAAACTTTTTCTCATCCTCTTGCAAAGGTGTCGACGGTAGTTAAAAACCATTATAAACCATAAATAAAACATGGATAAGGACATGAAAGCAATCACCAACATAGGTTTAGGGGTTAAACTAAAAGAATTTCACAAGTTTTGGTGAAACTATGTTTCAAGAGTGTTTATTTAGAAAACTCATTAGGATTAATTGCATATTTTGCACGGACACCAAATCTAGAAGGATCTAGAAGACACTAGAAGGCGTCGTGATGAAGTAGAGAAGGAGAGGGTGCTAGGTGGGGTTAGGCCGGCTAGCCCCTTGTTCTCACCAATCAGTCTTCGCTTCAAATGTCGACTCTCCACCACCTACTAGACTACACCTACGCCGTTGCTCAAGGTCAATTTGTTCTGATATATAATCAGACCCAGACCCCCCTCTCTGAAGGCATCCCTAAAACCATAATTCATATCCTCCTCATCATGAGTAGAGCTAGCTCTCTAGAGAAGATTAGTTCTTCATAGGATCTAGTCTTGTAGATAGTAGTGAGATAGAGAGTGAGGGAGGAGTTTGGAGGAAGTGTCAGCCTATTGGTACTCTCTCTATGGTTTGTACCTTGGCAGGATCAAGTTCTACTACTTGAGCTTGCTCCTGAGATATCTCTGGTAATCAACTGTGTCTATATTGTTCATTAGGATCATGACTCTTTTGGGTGCTTTAATCCTTACTGCTAGCTTGGGTTAAAGTATTAATTATCAGTGTAAGCGTTGTGCTTATATTTGGGTTAATCATGGATGCACCCTACATTCCGGATTGGTGGTAGATCACGATTGCGATTTCAATAATATATAGCCTTGTTGAGTACTATGTAGCATCTTTAGATTCTCTATAGTTGACCTCCTATTTGTAGGTCAAGTAGGACCCAGTTACGAAGGGAAGTATCCTCTGTTGGTGTCTTTTCTTATTAGTAATGTCCCTTGTTGAACGGTAGAAGACATAGCTTAATGAAGTCAGAACTATAGGGCCTTAGTTGTGCTCTCTATGCTCATATTATCCTTAACCTTGTTTGCTACTCCTAGACAAGTTAAACCTTAATCTAGTTTCTACCTAATCTAGTTTTCTTGTGGATAGGATACTTGGAACACTTCCAGGTGAAAGCCACAGTGGTATCTATGCGTGTGCGGATTTATCTATGTGCGATACTTAGGCTTAGTGTATTAGGAGTTGCATCAGTATTAACATGTTTCCAGTACCATATAGAAAACATGCGACTCCAACACACAAATTGATTGGGTAAGTTGGAACTTGCAAGAATTGAAACTTTCTGATGCATTTGGGTTACTATTCTCATCTTGTCTCAAGCAGTTGAAAGACATAACAATTGTAAGAAAGATTCACAAGATATTTGCTTCTTTTTTGTCTAGTTTCTTGAAAGTTTTGTAAGGTTAAAAAATGAAGCTCAAATTTAACAAAATGGAACTCTAGAATTTATCACTCAAGGATGTTTGTGTCCTCATTGGCTACCAAAATTTACCCTGTCGAGGTTTGGCAAGCCAAAAGTTGGACAAAAAAGTTGCCAAAGATTTTGTTGGCTACCAAAATTTTGCTACCTTTTCACATTTGGCTTGCCAAATCTTGGCAACTTTTTTGTCCAACTTTTGGCTTGCCAAATCCTTGGCATGGCAAATTTTGGTAGCCAACCAATCAAACCCACAATCGCTGCATCTAGACTTGGTTTTGTACAGAGTGTCATTCCATGCCCTCTTTTCCCATTGTGTTTTGGGATGGACTTTTCAGCAAGACTAGATGAGGAAGTGGCTTGAGGGTGATCATCGTCGTTGAAGATTCTAAAGTTTGGACCTTTTGTTGGGCCAACTAAGGCCTAATATCCGAGGGGAAACTATTGGGCGTTGGCCAGACCTATGCATAGCAACTCCTGAAAAAGGGAATGTTATAAGGGCTGTGGACTTGTCTAAAAAGTTTTGACATATTGAGGCTTGGTAGCAAGATTTTTCTCCTCCAAACAAATTGATAAATAAATCCCGTAGGGAAGAGAAAATGGGTGATTCGCCTTACTCACCCTAACTCATTTACCCTCTCTTTGGGCCTTATCCAACAAAACCTGAACCACGTGCTAGAATATATATGCATTCTTTACAGTAAATTCCTAAAGTATATATAAGTTTACATTTGTACTTTTATCATGTCCTTTCATGAGCTTCTAAAGTATTTATGAATGAATGAGTCAACTGTGGCAACTTGTTTTCCACTCGAAAGGAATTTCATGCAAATTGGTGGCTGCACGTTGAAGATGCTGAGTATTGATGATGGCAAAACCCACAATCCATCTCCACATATTAAGCCTGCTGCAACGGCTGACGACAATAATTCTGCACATTGTCTATTTCTTTTGGTCCATATGATTAATACGACACTGCCTAGGCACATATCAATTGTGAAGTAAGGCCCAGTAAGGAATGGCAGAGCTATTGCTATCATGTATGGGATGAAATTTTGTAGTTTCCAATCCTTTCTTTGGGACACTAATCTAATTGTTTCAATAGTTATTGTTATGAAGAAAGTAACCAAACAGAGAGTGAGGCAGTGATCTGGGAGCTCCTTCACACCTCCCTTACCAAGTAGCCCAATGGCACGATAGACTGCCGCAGAGGGACATTTGTACTCTGAATCCTTTGATCCAATGGGAGCAGTACTTTTGGCATTTGCCTCGAATGCAAGAAAAATGCATGGGTTAATGATTGAACCAATTAGGACACCATATATATGCCCAGCCACTACAGCTCTTGGGGAAGTCAAAGTCATATAAGCAGTCTTAAGGTCTTGCATGGCTTGTGAAGAAACATTAAGAGCTGCCATAGACACTCCACAAGCTGCAAGGCTAGCGATAACTGCACCAGGTTTGGCAACCCATGCTGCTATGACAAACAGTATGAACCTGCCATAAGATTGTGCAACTGACCAATCTGTGAGTCCTGTTCCATATATGTTGCAGAAGGTAAAAACAGGAAGAATGATGAACAATAGGGCCATGTGATAGAATCTAATATGATGGAAGATCCAAGGGATAACAACTGAACATACTATTGCACATCCAATGTATCCAGCAACCGGTACATAAAGCGGGATTCGATGATGAAGAAACACCTCAAGCCTTTTACGATCATCATAGTTAAGGTTGGGACTTGTGAACATGTATTTAGTCTCCCCTGACTCATTTTCTTGCCTCTTCTTGTAGAAGTCGATTGAGCTCACGGTAAGAAGTTTAATGAAGTTAAACATTCCTTCAGTGATAATCATTGTTACAGCAATGAAAATCTGCCACATAACATAGAGGAGTTAGCCATTCTGTATTGTGAAATGTTTAACAAATGGAGCATAAGAATTATATAATTGGATATAACATCAATAAGACCATGTTTATAATACCATAAATGGGGGTGAATGTACAAATATTCTACAATGCTACATAGTCCAAACACGAAGTTTAAGTTTGACATCTAGCAAGGGCCTAAAAGTATGACAAAGAGTGTGTGTGTGTGTGAACCTCAAAGAAACTAGTGACTTTATATTAAGAAGAACATAATGACCTTGATCTGTTACAATATGAACTTAGGTGGTTGAGGCATACCGACACCCTTCACTAAATTACATTGGTTCATGCGTGTGCGTGTGCGCGTGTGGGAACCAGCAGATAGACTTCTCTCTTTTTGTTTAGGCTGTGTGTTTTCATGCAAAGGACTATTGTATCACTTCGATGGATTATTATGTATATACACAATTGACGTGTATAAAATCCTTCCTTTTATAAAAATGTAAAATAGAAATAAACATGTTTTTCTCTTATCCTCATTATACAACACTGAAAAACCAAAGCTGATGGACAAGCAACTAGGTGGGGTTGTCCCACACTTGGTGGATGGTGGTCTCCCTATTCTACATATACTACTGATCTTCCAACTCTTACCATGGACTGTAAACTGGAGAAGGCACACAAAATGAAGCTACTGTTTTGTGCATTTCAACTTTTTTGCTTTGGTGATGCTTGGAATATAAAGGAGAAATATGCCGATCTGTTTGGATGTAAATCATGTGAGTTTCCTATATGTATCTTGGCATCCTCATTCAATAGGATGTTCAGAAATCTGGTAGGAAATCTATTTTTTTTAGATAATTGGTAGGAAATCTATAAAAGAAAGGTTCTATAAAAGATTTAGTAACTGGAATGGTGAAGCTTTATCTACATATGGGCCATTTACATTGATAAATTAAGTGCTCAGTTGTCTACTATTGTTTATGATGACTTTTGTTATTTCCACAGATGTACATAAGAAGCTTATTAGGTTAGTTTGGATCTATATTATACTGGCAACAACAAAAACATGAGAAAAAAAATACCTTCTCACCAGTTGGATCATACTATATATTTCATCCACTTTTCTAGAGGACAGGTAGACAGAGGAACATTGATTTGAACATTAAATGGGTATTTAAGTTACTCACACTTGATGTGATTTTGCAATAGTATATTTGATGTACTTGAGCTCAAAACCTTTATCATAGGTTAAGTGGACAATCAGGGACTCACATTTTGGGCTAGAATTATGAGGTAAATTGGGATTTCTTCTACTTTGGATCCATTATAATCAAAGATTGCTCACCCATAAGGTTATGGGCGGACAAATGGTTAGAAAATGTTACACTTACAGAGCATTACCCTTGTTTGTACTATATAGAATGACAAAGACAAACTTGCAGAAATTGTTGTTCTCATTTCTCCCCACCCAGATCAGTAGTTTTTCCAGGCAGCGTTTGTAACACAAGATTTTATTTTCCTAGTTGAGATTGAGTTGCTTCATAGAATGCTAGTTAAATTCCTATGTCGTAAGGAGGGCTTGGCATAGTTTAATAAACAAAAGAGGATATGTTACAGTGCTTGGGAGGAGCCAGTCTGCCAGTGGTTCCTCCTTATTGATTTTTTTTGAGAGGTCAGCAGGGGAGTCCCCTACCTTCCTTCTTATTTATTTTTGAGCCATTGATCCTAAAAGGATTAATTAGTTAAATTTAAGGGCAGTTTAACCATCACACTCCTAAGCTTAATGATCGACATATACACCTAACAAACTTGAGGAATGCAACATATGGATCAAGATCAACAGACTTGAGGATCTAACATATGGATCAGGATCAAGAGGGAGGGCTCACCACAGTGGTGGTGACTCAACAAGGAAGCAGGAGTTCTGCTTGGAATGAATCTGTCTGGCAGAGTGGACGTGGTCATTGAGTGACAGACGATTTTTTTTTTGACGAGTTTAGTCAGGCTCGTTATACACCAAGGAGAGGGAAGCAAGGGGGTGGTGGTTTTGGTGGCTCAGAGTGGTCAATGTGAAGGATTGAATGATAGAGAGAAGCCAGAGATCAGCGTTGCTCACCAGCCACTGGTGGCTGAGTGGAATGGCAGTGGAGAGATGCTATTGTTGCAGAGGCGATCGACAGGAGCCCAGATCAGATATATATCTTGACACAAAAATACCATTTTATTTTTATCAGTTCCTGGCCCATAAATTTTAGGTACTAGCACACAACTTAAGTTTCTCCTATGACCTACGTGGTACCTCTCAATTCTAAACCATTAGATCTCAATGAATAAACAGCTACCACTTTTTCCAAGCATAGTATAATTTCTCAGCAACAGATTCTTGGAAATGATTTCCCCTATTAGCACAATGTTGTGTCGAGAAATCATCAGCATTTGGGAAGAAAAATAATGAAATGATTAAAGAAACATGCATAACCATTATTCAAGTGTACCTTATATCCATTTATTCCATTTAAACTTGTAGGACTGTCAGTATGATACCATTGGCCTCTTTTACTTCGAAGGAAAGGATATAATAATCCCCAAGAGGTGATGGCCCCAAAAAGCAACCCAAAGTTTACAACATGTGGGACAATCATACCCAGACCAACAAAGGATGCAGAAAAATCGAAATAGAATCTGTAAGTATAAAAACATATATTAGGACTGAACAAATATATAGAATAAATGATTTTGGCTTGTTCTGCAAGAGTTATTCTACATATTCCATGGAAAGGTGTTAAGTAGTAAAAGGATTATAATTTGAGTTTGTTACCTAAGGTACCAAACTTTTAGTAACTTCATGTTAGGATCAGTGGTAACTTGTCAAGGATGGTAAAAGAACTTGAAAGAAATCCTACAGGATAGAACTTTCAAAGCTTTGACCATCGACTTTTCAGAATATTTGGTTTGCAAGAAAATGAGTCATAGGTACCGCGTAAGTTTCTCTTTAAAATAAAATTTAATCTAATACATTTTTCAGATATTACAGATACAATGAAATTGAAAATAGTGGTCCTAGTAAAAAGTGCCAAGTGGTTGTAGTAGCCAATGATTTAAAAAGGTCACATGGCCACTTGGCGCTTTTGACTATATGATCACTATTTTCCATTTCATTGTACATGTGGTGTCTACAGAATGTATTGGATTATCAAATTTTCTTTCCAAGTGAAATCTACCACCTATGATTTATTTTTGTCCAAACCAGATACTCTGAAAGCTATTGAAGGCCTGTTTTAAAAGTTTTGACATAATTTTGATCAAAGCACAACCATTATTACCTGATATTGTAATGATATGTGTTGGACCTGAGATTGTAAATGATATGTGTTGGACACTTCTTAAAATGTCCAGTATGCAGACAAATATAAGGGTTATTCCTTCGGATCTTTTATGTTCATGTCATAGCACATATTTATTCTTGAGATTATTACCCTTTAGTACTTGTTTCAGATTAAACATATGAATATCCATGTGGATAGGTACAACTGTTGAGGACTGTGATCCTTCTATCAGTTTCCAGCCAACCAAACATAGTTATTTTGAGGTTCCTGTAAAGTGGTCTTCATATTCCTCCAAATCAATGCTAAGATACCAACGACTTTGATCAATGATTATCTGGGTTGGTCTTTTATGACTATATTAGTTCTGGGTTCTGTTAGAACATGAAAAGTACGAAAATTTTATATCACAATCCCCCATAACCAACTGACACTTTGTAGTTTTGGCATCCATTTGTTAAAGCGATTTTGTAATTCAATTTCAGGTCTAATGCTTTTCAGTAGTTCAAATTGTTTTTAGTTCCGATCTATTATGTTTTAATTATGACCTACTGCTGAAAAGAGATTTTGTAATTGAAATCCTGTGTCAGAAGATGGTGAATTGGTTGCTTCTACCATGTTTCATGTGTTGCAACTTGCAAGTCATCCATATTTTTCAGAACAGAGGGAGCAGGGATGAAGCTACAAGGGCTAGTAGTGCTTTTGTAAACTTTATTTATCTGTCCATTCTGTAGTTTTTTATAATAATCTTGCATTTGGATTTTAGTTCTACACCGATGGCCATAGCCCCTAGTTGCCCGCCCCTGATAAGGAGTGTTGACTGCATAAAAATGGATTTTTTTTAATGATATTGGTATCAATATCACATGTAAACATTTGTCAAGCATGTTCGATCCGGAGCTGTTTTCCCACCTGTTGCGCTTATATACCTCTAGCCCAAACATTGGAAAGGCCTGAAATCCACAATTATCGCCTCCAGAGTAGAACCACTGGAACATAGACCAAGAAAAGCTTCCCAGAAATGTTTTGAATATAGCGGCAACCTGCAACCTGAAGAGATGACGAATATTACCGCGAGGCCCAAAAAGAAGATAAAAAAAGATCGTGCGACTTTCATTTTACATTCAGAAAGGACAGAACTTTGCTGCATAGGCTCCTTGCGGCGTGTGAAAACTATTGATAAGATGAGCCACAACCGAGCCCGTTGGAAACAACAATCTGTAGTCGACAATCATAACCTATATATAGATAAAAGAAAAGCCATCCGTGAGTCATGTTTGTGTATGCCGCTAGAGGTAAACATAGAGTAGAGTCCTTGATAGTTCTTTTGTATCATTCTTTCCAACGAAGTCTGGTCACAGAGTTATAACAACTAGAGGGACAAATAACGATATGTGTAGGCATTTTATGTTTCCTTGTTCGCTTGTTCTGTGGATGGAAAGTGGTTGACTGGTCCTACTACTAATAGTAAAATAAATATTATCTCGTCCCCCAAAAAAATTACAATTCTAAGATTGTCCTAAATAAAGTCATCTCAAGTTGATTAAGTTCATATATAAATAAACCTACATTGTGAATCTAAATACGGTCGCTATAGATTTGGCCAAACTAACATGATTTGATTTAGGACAAAATTAGAATTGAAAATTTTTGGGTCAGATAGAGTAATAATTTTCTTTTATGATTTAGAATCCACTTTCTGAAAAGTACTAGTGGATTGCAAATTTTGCAATTGCAAACAAGGAACATTGTTTGGGAACATTGTTTATACTGATTAGGGTCATGAGGTACTTACTCTGTCCTGTAATATAATGCATTCTAAAGACTTTAGGACAAAGAGAGAACACAAAAGACGCACCCATCCTCACTTTATTTCCTAATCTGACGCTGTTCTTAACATAAGTAATGGTGATTGGTTTATAAAGGGCAAGTAATAATATAATGACTACTCAATTTGTGCTACTATTTAATGCAAACTGTTTACTGCTGTCATCTAGAATGCCTGATATTTGAGTACAAATTTTGAATATTTGACTCCCCTATATTATAGGACAGAGGAGGTAAGTCAAAGATATATATGCAAAAATATCAATGCAGTGAAGTGAAGAAGAAAATAAAGGATATGGAAAAATATCTCTGATAACTGTAGTCAAAAGATCTCGCCAGAAATAACACTTAATGCTATTTCTAGATATTAAGGAGATTTGTCAAGATGTAGCCACAAACAATTTGCAAACACACAAATATGGAATAAATAAAATACAAACAATCACAGCAAAAAATGCATACATGGACCTGCATTTCCAAAATATAATAAATTTAAGTTGGTGCAGAGCATACTGGTATACTCTTATTACACTCTTTCTTTTAGTCTACAAGCCTTCTTCGTGATTTCAAACTAGCCCAAATTGTATTGTGGGCCCTATCCTTGTGTAAGTTGTCCTACCAATAGATGTACCCACTCTATGTATAGTGTTGTGGGTTTGTAACCACGGCGAGCATCGTGGTTGCTCATCAGTAGTTGATGTGTGGGTCTCCGGTGGCTTGGACACTAAAAACATAAGAGTGACATGACGATATATCCTGGTTCAGCCCCTGAGCCCTACATCCAGCGATGTAGTGTTCTTCGTGTTAGGGACTCAACAACAGAAAAAAGAAGCTACTTCTAGAGAGTGTACTGAAGAGATGCATTGGATTTGTCCGATGAGCACCAAAGAAAGGGCACGGAAGAGGAAAGCCCGGTCAATGATTCAACAATTGAAATCAAACATTAGCTTGTACATGTGGCATCACTAGAATTCTCTGGTGGGTTCACCAGATCTTTCCTATGCTCACGACGCAACAATAGTTTGCTAGATGGCTATATTTGGACTTGGGCTATGTATACTCCATGTGGCTGGCACTGTTGAGGAGTTTGGAGTGTGTTGCATATAGGGGGTGTTGTGACACCATGTCAAGTGCTCTAGCCACCTAAAGCATGAGGTGATTAGCGTAGTGCTTTGCAAAGTGCTTAGACTAGTTTGACCACTACTTTGGTGCTTTGCTCTAGGCTTAGGCTTAGTGTCTACTGAGATTTGCATTCTTACCTCTCGATGATTGCATGGAACCATTGCTTGCACATTAGGATTTTGTAGTCTTGCGAGACCTTCTAACATGTGGAGAAGCCCCCAAGCATGTATGAAAGGGAACATATGAGTGAAGATGGTGGGGAGCAGCCTGAAAGAAGGCCTAGTGGACATCCACTATGCATGTGGGGAAGGACCGCAGGCTTCACAAAGTTACCTGATCAGGAGCTTAGCCCTTTGTGATGGTCTCAAACAAGGACTATGGAAAGCGTGAGCTTCTCGATACCTTAGAAAAAATATCATCATCAACAGTAGTTAGATTCTCTACCTCTTAAGCTTCCATTTACATTGTGTACTTAGGTTGGTTGTATGTTTGCCTTTTCTAGTTTCCTAGGCTAGTTAATAGGTTTCAAACCTGGTTGCGTAGCTCTTCTGCAACAGAGATAGCAACACATAGAAAAATCATAGTGCACATTTAATTCCCTATCACATGTAAGCCATGCATGATGCAGAAACAAGGATCAATCAGGCCCAAAAGCCCAAAAATGGAGAAAGGCGGCGACGTGGGCCGCGACCACCCCAAACCCTAGAGGTGGGGTACGCCGCACACCGCCACTACCAAGGGCGCCACGGGAGGCACCGCCCTCCCCGCGGACCCATGTCCACGTGCCGTTATCTTAATTAATATTTATTTCTTAGAGATATTTGGAGATTTTAGGTAAAATTGCAAAAAGGAAGAATCCGGTCGATAAGTTCAATCGGGACTATAAATAGGAGAAGATTGTAATTGGATCAGTAAATAAAATAATTGGGTAAATCCCCATTATTCTAATCTCCCACGCTCTCTCTCCTCCCTCTCCACCGCCGCCCCCTGCGCCACCGCCTCCTGCGGGCGCACCGCCCCCTCCTCCCTCCTCCTCTCCTAATCCACTAGCCCAATCCACCCTCCCGCTGCGTGTGTTACAACTAGTATCAGAGATTGTTAACGGTCGTTAATGTATAAATTTAACCATCAACTAGCCATGGGAAAGGATGCAATTGCGATCACCAAAGTAGATTAGGATTTACACTGACAGAATTCCACGAGTTTTGGTGTTTTACTATTTTTGCAGGTGTAAACTGGAAAAGACGCAACTCCAGGAGTTTGTCGGAACATAGAACAGGAAATCAGGCACCACGACAACACAAGAAGATTCTAGAAGAGACCAGAAGACACCACGCCGAAGTGGAGGGCCAACGGGCGCCTGGCGGGACCGGCCGATCCCACCTTGGACCGGTCAGTCTCCCCTCTGGCCCATTTGTGGCCCGCTTCACCCAGGTTGCTCCATCGCCTTTGAGGATCGATCTCAGCCGCACGTTGAAGTTGGTTTGATCTGATGGCTCATGATCATCGCCCAGGGCTATAAAACAAGGGCAAGAGCCCCTGGGAGGAGGCACATTCATTCATCTCTCATCCAAAGTCCGATCATTAGCCAGAAACCCTAATCAGAGCTCCTTAGCTAGTGCCTAGATAGCTAGTTAGAACTAGGGGGAGGCAAGCGAAGGCTTGGATTCCAAAGCCATCAAGAACTTGGATTTGGTATAGTTCTTACCTTCTCTCATCTTTGTTCTCTTTTATTGTATAAAAACTATGATTGCTACAATTGAATTGATGAATACTTATCTTCTTATATCCATAGTTATTATGTTCTTTGTCTATTGTGGTTATATGCTTAGTATAGCTAGATTAACATTATACTTATTCATAGGTTTGTATAGCGCTCATCTAATTGGTCGTTGGGTGAGTGGTCAACATTTTGTAAGCGTGGTGCTTATGCGTTGTTTACCTGTGAATGCACCCTATAGGACAGGTTTGGTAGATCGTGGGTGTGACGGCCCCATTGAGTCATATGTATTCCAACTCCTGTTTATAGGCACAATAGGATTTATATACGAAGGAAGGGCGTGCTATGTTCTCCAACTCCCTAGTATGTCCTCTGTGAATAGATATAATGCTAACCTTAGCGATGGCTACTAGGTATAATTGCACTAACCATAGTATGAATGATATGTAGCTAAGAATAACTTAGGAATATCTCTTGATGTTCTGCTAGTAACCCTAATGATATAGCTAGGAGTCTCTATCTATTTACGCTAATGATTTATACTTATCTTTATCATTTATCTTGTGACTTACCCTTGTATTGAGTAGCGAGGACATGGTTATGCCCATCTATTACACTATAGGTTATTCAGCTATGCTACACATATACACCGTAGACCTTCCCATGGGAAAAATATAAATAACAACCTGGTAATACTCTAGGTAAAATGCTACAATGGTATTTGATCTATGCGCTTGCGGATACTATTTCTATATTTTAAATGGTGGCATGATTTAATACCACACTCCTAATGTCATAGCTGGGGATGATAACCTGGCGTTTTAGTGGCGATGCTATGATATGCTCACCAGCGTTTCTGGCACCGTTGCTGAGGATAGGTTTTATATCTATTTTCATAGTGACATTAAGGAGTGTCAATAAGCATTTTTGGCGCCATTGCCGAGGAAGGTAATGGCGAGTGTAAAAAGGAATAGCGATAGACGTAGCCAACTAATGAGATAGAGGAAACTATAGACCCATACTCAATGTAGGCTTACCCTTATGCTTTCTATCGTTGTGATATCTTATGCAGCATAATGAATGAGTGGTTTTGATCTTCTAGATAACTATGTTGAAAATACAGAGAAACTCTTTCGAAGAAGGAAATTCTAGCAAGTGAGGGATATCTTTGAATCTCCATCAAGGGCACCCACTGCTGAGGTTCGTTCTTTGGAGGGGCAAGCTCCAACAAGAGAGGAAGAAGAACAACAAGAGGGCAACTTGGCACCAGCTTTTGAGGAAATGGCTGATAAGTCAGTGCGCAAGTTCTCCACTCCAACCACCAAAAACATCCGCACTGGACCTAACGTCGAAGTTGGGGAGAATGGTTTTGAGCTCAAGCCAGCTCTTATCACCATGGTGCAAGCCTGTTTTGTGCAAAAGTACATGGAGATGCAAGTGCTCATCTCCAACACTTCTTGGAGATTTGCAGCACTTTCAAGATGAAGGATGTACCAAGAGACACCATACTGTTGCATCTGTTGCCATTCTCACTGTTGGAAAAGGCAAAGTAATGGTTCTACGCCAATAAAGACAATCATATAACTTGGTATAAGTGCTCCATAACTTTTCTATCAAGATTCTTTCCTATGGGTAAGACAAATGCCCTAAGGAGGAAGATCTCAAGTTTTCCACAACAACATGATGAGTCAGTCCTAGAAGCATGGGAACGCTTTTAAGACTAGATATCAGAAATGTCATCATCATAGGATCGAGAATTGGCTCCTCATGCAGACTTTCTATCATGGGCTCACCAACAACACCTATGACAATGTTGATGCTACTGCTGGAGGTGCATTTATGTCATTGACCATACAACAAGCTACTGCTCTTATGGAGAGGATGGCTTCCAACCAAGGTTGAAATGATGAACGCCAATCAACCCGCAAGAGGACCAGAGGAATGCACCAGCTTAAGGAGGTAGACATGATGTCTACCAAGATAGATCTGCTCATGAAGAAGCTAGAAGACAAGGCCAGCTTGAAACAAGACGTCATGCACATTAGTAATTTATGCATGACTTGTGAAGTGTGTGGCTATATGAAACACTCAGGCAACAGCTGCCCTGAGACCCATGAGGATGTGAACTTCATCAACAACAATAACTATCATCCTCAAAATCAAGGATGGAACCAGCAAAGGCCCAACTACCAAGGTAATTACCAAGGTAACTTTCAAGGCACTAATTTCAATAGCTATGCTCAATTGCCTTTGAGAGAAGTGATCTCCAACCAAAATAAAATTATGGAGACTTTATCTAGAAAGGTAGCATCCAATGATAAAATACTAGAAAACATAAATACTAAAATAGATAGCTTTACCTTTGCTGTTAAGAACTGGCTTGGCCTTAATAAAATGATAGAACAACAATTAGCTCAGCTAGCGGCCGCTGTTCCATCAACCAACAAAGGTAAGATTCCAGGGCAACCTCTAGAGCCTAAAACCATGAATCTTGTTGATGTACATGCATGTTAGTATATTGAAGCATCATCAGGAGGATGGAAGGATGAGTCCTTGCTACTCAAGAGAGGAGATCTAGGGAGACCTGTGATCCCCTTCTCTATTGGACAACATGACTTTCCTAAAGTTATCTGTGATCTGGGTGCCAGTGTCAACATCATGCCTAAGGTAATCCTTGACCAAGTCTTTCCATAGACATCCTTGTTGTACATGAATATGTGCTTGCAGCTTGCAGACTAGACGGTTAAGCACCCTAAAGGAATCTTAGACGATGTGTGCATACAAATCGGGAGATCATATATCCCTATAGACTTTATAGTCCTGGATACCGGCAGAGATCCTAAGAGTCCAATCATTCTGGACCAACCATTGCTGAGTACTGCAAAGGCTGTCATCTACACGGATAGTGCGAAGATTTGTTTCACCATCAAGGGCAACAAAGAGAAGTTCAGTTTCAAGAATAAGACCCTTGAAGCTCCTATAGATCCAAGAAGAACTTACTTTCTAGTCAAGCTAACAATTAAAGAAGCCAAGAAGAAGAACTCAAATGGAAAGAGAAAGAACAAGAATAGGAGGCCAGGAAGAAAGCAAGTCCAAGTAGTCAAGGCTGTTGAGTTTGAGCATGACCACCTCTTAGCCTCACCATTCCTGATCAAGAGGTAGGATCCAGACATGCCAACCATTGAGTGTACTATTAGGTAATCCTCCTTCTACCACGCATGTGACACTGGATCAGCTATTAATATCATGTCCATAAAGGTATATGACTTATTATTCGATACATCTCTGTACCCTACCTATATGCAGCTGTAGCTGGCGGACAACACGACGAGATTCATGGAGGGAGTAGCAAGAGACATCTTGGTCAAAATCCACACCCACTACACCTCAACCGACTTTATGATCCTGGACATGGGAGAAGAAGATGAGACACCCATCATCTTTTGGAGGCCATTCCTTAGTACCACCAACGCCATCATCTAAAATGGATCGAGCTAAGTCCACTTCCAATTCCTAGGAGAGAAGGTACACTGTTATTTCAAAGATTCTCCTAGACTACCAGCTTCCACCCAATCTAAGCGGAGACGCCAGCGCCGGAAGAATCGCTCTCCAAAGAGCAACGTTGAGCAGGAGGCAATCAAAAAAGAATCTACTGCACTGAAGGAACATCCCCAACCTACAAAGGTATGGAAAGAAAAGGTAATCTCCTCAACCGAGTCATTATCACCAAGAGGTCCAACATCAGGGTCCCTATCCTCAGGATCCGATGAAGCACCCTAGGAGTGAGGACGACGAGAAGTCTTGTCCGGAGGACTCCAAACTTTGAACCCTTGTCACAAGGTAACAATGGTGGTTGTCCATTTACTTTCTTTCACTTTTAATTCATAGTGATGGTCGTTAATGTATGAATTCAACTGTCAACTAGCCATGGAAAAGGATACAATTGCGATCACCAAAGTAGATATTGGGTTTGCACTGACAAAATTTTACGAGTTTTGGTGTTTCACTGTTTCTGCAGGTGTAAACTAGAAAAGACGCAACTCCAGGAGTTTATCTGAACATTGAGGGCCTGTTTGGGAGTAAGGTATTTTTTTCAGATGTAAACCACTTCCGCCTATAATTTACTGTGCACAACAATGCTCCTGTTTTTATTACACTTGGAAAATGTTGTTTGGGTAACAACTAGCTGCTTTGAATCAGCTACTGAGTCGCTTGCTTCCCTGTTGTGCTTTGCATCTCAAAAGCACAAATAGCAATTTCTCAGCAAAATTCATAGCAAATCTCAGCAAGTTTAAAATTTAACGAAGATGGAAATACACAATCACATAAACAACAAAGACAAAATCGAGTCTGAGTCCAAGTCATCAAATCGCACACAGTGCGCAAGGAGAGATGGGACCTGAAAAAGAGGGACTGATGAAGTGGATCTGAACCATCGCCATGGATTTGCTTGGTGCGACAGATCAGCTCTCGCCGTGGATCCATGATGATGTGCTCGCACGTGTGTGTCGTCGGCAGCACCGCTCATAGCCGCTGCGGATACCCCTGCCCCTTCGAGGAATCCGCGTTGGATCATCCGGCCGCTGCCAAATCCGGTGCCTCGAGCCCTCGACCGAGTCGAGGAGTCAGGAGGGAGTTAGCGTTGGATCGGCGCCGGCTGCCGCTGGCTCGCGGTGCTTGGTGCCCGCCGCTGGGTCACGGTGCCCGGTGGCTGGTGCCCGCCATCGAGTCGACGACGAGGAGGAGTGAGGAGTCGAGACAGAGACCCGATATTTGTCGTATCATTTTTCAGACCTGGAGAGGCAACACTTTTTTTACAATGGTTTTGGCCCAATCCAGAAGTAAATTTAGTGGTTTCACCGTCTATCCAAACAATATTTTGAGGTGTGGCCCGTTAAAATATATGGGCATGTAATTTACAGTGGTTTTGGTCTGAAAACTAAACTTCCAAACAGCACCTGAATGGGAAATCAGGCGTTATGGCAACATAGGAAGATTCTAGAAGAGACCAGAAGACACCACGCCAAAGCGGAGGGCTAACGGGCCCCTGGTGGGACCAGCCGATCCCACCTTGGACCAGTCGGTCTCCTCGTGGCCCATTTGTGGCCCGCTTCTCCCAGGTTGCTCCACCACCTTTGAGGATCGATCTCAGCCGCATGTTAAAGTCGGTTTGATCTGATGGCTCACGATTATCGCCCAGGGCTATAAAAGAAGGACAGGACCCCTCTGGGAGGAGGCACATTCATTCATCTCTCATTCAAAGTCTGATCATTAGCCAGAAACTCTAATCGGAGCTCCTTAGCTAGGGCCTAGATAGCTAGTTAGAACTAGAGGCAAGTAAAGGCTTGGATTCCGGAACCATCAAGAACTTGGATTTGGTATCGTTTTTACCTCCTCTCATCTTTGTTCTCTTTCATTGTATAAACTCTATGATTGCTACAATTAAATTGATGAATACTTATCTTCTTATATTCATAGTTATTATGTTCTTTATCTATTATGGTTATATGCTTAGTATAGCTAGATTAACATTATTATTTATAGGTTCATATAGTGCTCATCTAATTGATCGTTGGGTGAGTGTTCAACATTGTGTAAGCGTGGTGCTTATGCGTTGTTTACCTGCGAATGCACCCTATAGGCTAGGTTTGGTAGATCATGGATGTGACAACCCTATTAAGTCCTATGTATTCCAACTCCCATTTATAGGCACAATAGGATTTGTATACGAAGGAAGGGCGTGCTATGTTCTCAAACTTCTCTAGTATGTCCTCTATGAGTAGATATAATGCTAACCTTAGCGATGACTACTAGGTGTAATTGCACTAATCATAGTATGCATTGGCATATAGCTAGACATAACTTTGGAATATCTCTTGATATTCTACTTGTAACCCTAATGATATAGCTAGGAGTCTCTATCTGTTGACGCTGATGATTTATACTTATCTTTATTATTTATCTTGTGACTTACTCCTGCATTGAGTAGCGAGGATATGGTTAACAACATAGTAATACTCTAGGTAAAATGCTATAATGGTATTTGATCTGTGCGCTTGTGGATACTATTTTTATATTCTAAATAGTGGTATGATTTAATACCACACTCCTGATGTCATAGCTAGGGATGACAACACGGCGCTTTAGTGGTGATGCTATGATATGCTCACCAGCATTTCTAGCACAGTTGCTGAGGATAGGTTTTATATCTATTTTCGTAGTGACGTTAAGGAGTTTCAATAGAGATCCAGATCTATTTCACCATGGACGTTGAGACAATCAAGCAACTCTTCACCGACTTCGAAGGATCTGTCCTATAGAAGATCGACTATGTCACTGAGCAACTGGACGATCTTAGCAGTCGCCTCTCGACGATTGAGATAGGGCAATCAGTTAAGGCCACAAAAGAGAGCCTGGACCAGACAAAGCAGAGGATGGTGATAGCTCTGGAGGCGGTCAGCAAGAAGAAGATGGTGGAGGCTACCCACCGTACATCCAAGATAAGGTAAACCAAACCAACTCATCTACTATGTCTGAACGTTAACATGAAACCCAAAGAGGAATCAGTACTCCTTCAGGGACCCAATGCCTTCCAAGGCCTAGAGATCTGCCCGCACAAACTGTCCTTCATAATATATGATGGGAAAGATGACCCGGTACCATGGCTCAATCGGTGCGAGCAATTTTTCAAGGGGCAGCGCACCCCGGAAAATAGAAAACATGGTATGCTTCTTATCATCTCACTAGAGCAGCACGACAGTGGTATATTAGATTATCGCAGGATCATGATGACATGAGTTGGATGTATTTTGCTAAATCTGTTAATGAGAGATTCAGACCACCGACACATCACAATCGACTGGGAGAATTAGCAGCCCTTAGGAAGACAGGCTCTGTTAATGAATACACAGAGCATTTCCTAGAATTAGTGGCCTGTGTAGGACATCTTGATGGACTACAACAAGTCAATATATTCACTGTGGGTCTACTGGAACCACTAAAAAATGTTTTTGAGTTACTAAATCCACAAGACATTGAAACAACAATGTCCTTAGCTCGTTCTTATGAGCGCCGACTAGCAGTGATGGCAGTTGCAAACAAATCTACAACACCCAAACAGAGCCATCTCCCACCCCCACGGACATCAACTACAACAGTAGCTGCAACAACTATGACTTCACCCCCACCAACAACCCTAGCTAGTGACCCTCATCAACGACGCCCTTTCAAACGGCTCACAGCAAATGAGATGGCAACTCGACGGTCAGCTGGCCTCTGCTTCAACTGCGATGAACCATTTTCACGCGGTCATAAATGTAACATGCTATTCGAAATCACATAGTCAATGATTTTATAATGGAGGATACTCAGGAAAGCATGATGATGATTGGCAAACCATATTCTGGGGTAATAGAGCCTCACCAATGTACCTAGAAGCAATGATTAATGGAACTCGGGTGATAGCATTGATTGATTTAGGAGCTACACACAACATAATTGATATCAACGTGGCTCGCTCCATAGGACTCAATAAACAACGCATAGAAACAACTATAATGGTGGGCAGCGGAAACGAGGTACTGTGCAAATGTGCATCCTTTAATGTTCATCTGAGAATTGCTAGTGACATCTTTGACATTAATGCCTTCTTACTAGATATTGGTATTGATATCGATGTTATCCGAGGAGCACCATGGTTAGCAGGACTTGACAGAAACACTTGGGATTTCACGGACTTGGAACTTTGCTATATAAAGGACGGGCGCTCACACACTCTGATTGCTCAATGTCGACATCGCACATAGCCAACTGTGCAAGCACTACCGGCTCCCCCACCCATGGTACATATGAGCAACACCACTGATGTCATGGGAAATCCAATAAATAAATCTATCAGAGCACGACAACCGAATGCCAACCACATCGTTGCTGAGGTAAACAACATTGATATTGGGCTCTTACCCAACTCAAACCTCCAGTCTCTATCACTTAGAGTCTCAGATTTGGGTATGTTTGGAATTATGATTGACCTCCTTCAAAATCTCAAATACACTCTGCATCAACAATATGGAGGATCATACCAGCTCTCATTGATATGTCAACCAATACGGTCGCTACAGATTTCAAGGAGCCTCCATGGGTACTGGTTCAATTCAGCATGGACTCGATAATTCATCCGGCTCTTCTCCCTCCGATACTCGCTACCTCATACTTTATATTTGGATACATTGGTACACTGCAATACTGCGTTGAGTTTAAAAGAAAATTTCATGACAATGACAAGGATGGGAGCTATTGCATCCAGGGTTTAGTCACTTGCTTCCTGGAAGCAATCAATAGGGGAGCACCACCACCAGAAGGGACCAATACATGTCTTGCACTTTGCTGCAAGGACGCGTCGAGCGGAGAAGGAGAAGTTATGTCACACGTATGCCACAGTAGGACGAGATCGCCTTCATGCCACCGCAGCTGGTCGAGTTGGCTCGTGTACCGGTGTCTACCCTCGGTCTACGCGATTTCATCCGGCGGTTCGGTAGGACAGAGACGACAATTTTTCTCCGCGTGAAGGAACTTGGAAGAAAGGGGCTGGCGATTCAATCATTTCCTTTTTTTTCTTTTTCTACCTTTTTCTCAATTTTAATATTTGAAGTTGCAGTACTATTCCTCTTTTTTCGGTTAAGTTGCAGTATTATTTTATATAATGCTATAAAATTGAAATGTTTATTTCCACAGTAACACACGGAATATATATCATCTAGTGAATTTATATGGGGGGCAACAATTTTAGAGTTGGACTATACTGCCAAATCCCTCCAAAGATATAGTACTTCTTTTCTAGAGACAGTTGGTGCTGCGTGTTAATTCAATGTTAGCCATTTCTAGAAAAAAAATTAGGTAACGTCATCTCTAAAAAAATGTTTCTCTAGCAGTGCATTTTATTTGCAATTCTTTTGATATTATTGTCTGATTAATGTAGAATATTGGCCCTTTAGCACTGAAGTAACGTATCTAAATTTTTTACATAATTCATTGAGTTTGCAATCTTACAGCCTTTCATGAGACGGATGGGAGTTTGTACACATGGTTCAAGGACTTGCGAAATGAGTCATAGGGAGTGATGAGCGCACAAATATAATTGGTACTTCCTCAATTCTAAATTCTAAATTATTCTATTTCTAAAAATACATACCGAGTAGTCTTAATATGTATATATATATCCAGAAATTTAAAATCACAATTTCGAATAGAGGAAGGGTCTGATAAATGGAAGATAAATTACCTGCACCAGTGGCAGCATCAATGTTATGGCGACCAGACCAGTTAGGAGAAGGAATAGCGCATATTTTCCTGTTGGTATGCGGTCAATAATGTCTGCTTTATCTGGATCATCTCTAAGAGATTTTGCCACCTGAGCGTTCATTGCAATAATGTAATTCGGCATACCACCTATAGAATAGATGCGAAAACTTGATTATCTAGGTTCGAATGGCTACAATACTTGGTGCGGGCTGCAGAGCAAGCAGGTAAAAAAAAAAAAAAAAAAGCAGACACCTATACATATCCTTTACACAATTGTCTTTTCTAAAACACTGCTTCATTTGTATTTCATTAAGAAGATCTTCACACAATTGTTGACTTTGGATCGAGTAATTAACACAAGAACACACACAAGTAGAGAGGAAAAGAATTTTCTACCCAGACACATCTTGGTGGCAGTCTAATCTACGAATTGATTGTCGTTAGGGTGTCTGTATTTGTCAAGGCTATAACTTTTTATAGTGTGCTTTAATACAGAGGTCTAAAGTGGTCTCAAAATGGTTGTATCAACTCGATGTAATTATCTTGAGTTAATAAAATGCTATTCCTTTATAAAAAAGGGTAGAGAGGAAAAGTTGTTTCTAGCATTACCTGAAATTGCAGTGTTAACACAAGTGATCACACAAGTCTGGAGGAAGATATTCTCCTGGCGCGTGAACGGAGCTGCAGCAAAGCCATAGCGCTGCTGCAGGGAGACGAGGCTCTTCACGGAGAAGAAGCTCAGGACGTTTGTAGGCATGTTGAGTGCTCCTACCACCCCAATGGTCATGTAGATCCGCAGTGTGACCAAAGAGAAGATGGCCGCAAGCACCACAGCAATGGCCATGGAACGCAAGGTCACCTGCTCCCAGAACCCAGGATATGGCAGCTCGTCGAATCCCCGCTCTACACACGGTGAAGCCTCTTTTGTTGTAGAATCCTCCATGATGATCCACACCTGCTCGCCTAAGCTAGATCGATCTTGATCTCTCTCCTAGTCTCCTTGTGATCGGATTCTTGATAGACAAATTTTTTAGGAGGTGTTGCATGGGTTTGGATTGTTGTGAGGTCGGGAGCGTGTATAGCCGGAGAAAGAGTAAAAATAGAATGGGTAGCAGATGTTAAGTTCTTTTTACATGCTAGTAGTAATGCACGTTGAGACAGACACACAGGTGTTGAAAAATCGATCATACTCAACAAACAAAAATTTTTATCGATATATATTATATTTTTAAGATAAAAGTCATTTATATTGAAACAAAAAAAATTATTCGGAAAGAAATATCAAGTAACACGCAATATACATGGTCATAACAAAACAACATGATACTAATATGATAGAACTGTTATCCTGGAAGAAATTATGACAAAAGTTTCCTGATCCGAATGCTATTTTTGAACAAGAAATGAAAATCATTGTTTGGCAGTTCGGCATACACAATAACTTTGAAGTTAACAGTTAACTTCTAATTCCTATATATATCATGCCATACATATATAGCTCGAGGCCTCTAAATTTTGTTTTGTTGCCTGCATTTGGCAACCCCAGTGATAGCAGCATTTGGCAAGTGCACAGTATATAACAATAGAGTGTCGATCACCAAAAGAAAAGAAAGCGCAGGGAGATGTAGACAATAATATGGACAGAAAAATTTGTACCTCGATTAAGCATGAACAGAACTCATGTTTGTCGAGGGCCATAGGTCTCTCCTTGAGGAAGCTACTCACATTACACCACAGTAGAAAAGAAAAGAAAAGGCAGACATATGCATATAGCTTTAGCAGTGATTTGAACCATTCTTACACACCTCAAACTCGCCGGAGAATTGTAGGTCATATAAACTTATTACAATCTACTCAAAGCATATGACAGAATGCCAGTGATCCTCATGATAGTATCTGTAAGTAGCTCTAAGAATTGAGTAAGCAACCAAGTGTTGTGCTTCATAATCAGTAGAGAAATTCATTTAATGAAAAAAAGAGATTTTATTCATTAGTTCGAAACTTGGATGCATATCTAATGGTCATTGCAATCTTAGCAATCGAACCAAATGCTTATCTATAAAGAAGCCCGTTCAAAACAACCAAAAACAAAGTTGTTCTCCTATACAGCAAAAGTCTGGCAAAACAATCTATAATCTTTAGAGAGCTGTTTGATCAGGCAACATATCATTGGACTGGTACATCACCACCACAACAATCCAAATTGCTACAAAGAAGCCCGTTCAAAACAACCCAAAAAAAAGTTGTTCGCCTAAGATTTATGGCAGATGGAAAATATAGTTGAATTATTGTAAAGGATATATTGATAGTCAGATGATATTTTCATGTAAAAAATCTACAATATTTTCACAACAAGAACAGAAATCGAAGGATCTTTTAGCCTATAACTACAGCTATCTAATTATAGAAACCAACAGAAAGACAGCCAGTTACATAGTCAAGCGCCATAAAGAAAGAAATGAATATTAATCAATGAGAAAATACGCAATCACTAGTACACAAATCATTTCTCTTGACACTGGCGTTTTATTTCTAACAGCCAGTAGAAATCGGCTCTATTTCTACTTGGTAGATTTCTTAAGGAACCGCCAGTAGAAATCGTATTTCTACTGGTGGTTCCTTAAGAAATCCGCTAGTAGAAATAGTTTGAAATTGATTTTTTTTAGTTTTTCAAACTTCTTCGAATTGCGAAACTCCCAAAAGAAAAGTTGTAGATCTCAAAAAGTTATAAAACTTTGTAGTTGACAACTTTTCATTTGAAATCAACTTTTCAAGGAAAACTACATCCGGAATTGTCAAATTTAAAATTCAAATTTTGCAAACGACCTCGGATGTAAAAACTTCCAAAATAAAAGTTGTAGATCTTGAAAAGTCATGAAACTTTATAATTGACAACTTTTTTATTTGAATTCGTTTGGATCCTCAAACACTCAATTTATACTCAATTTTGAATAATATGTGGGGAAAGAAAAAGGGATATGGACACATGAGTCTGTGGTGTAGTGGTAGGGGAGGGATCGCGTGAGGCCGGGGTCGTGGGTTCGAAGGCCGGCAACCGCGTAACGCGTGATTTTATGCGAAAAAATACGCGACTTGTGATATTGTTTCTAAAATATTATTTTGCTATTTTTTCATGTTTTCTGGGCAGCCATTTCTACTGGCGGTTTCTTAAGTGAACCAACAGTAGAAATCGATTTCTACTGGCGGTTTTCAACAAACCGCCATGGAAATAACCCATTTTCACTAGCCTCTCCCCCTGGCGGTTTGAAAAAAAAAACGCCAGTAGAAATGGATTGTGAACTGTCGATAATAATATTTTTTGTACCAATGAATTGAATACAAAAACCTACCTATCCCTTTTATATGCAAGAATATTATTTTCATGTATTCTGCGCTCATGCTTTTGCCTTATACCCATATAAAGCAAGATTACCTTTGCCCTAACTTCATTTTTAAAAGGATGGATCCACAATGCATAGGATTTCTTACTGTTTAAAATGTATGATCAACTGAATACTAAGCTTCACCAGACAAGTGGAGCTATATCTCAACCGGCGCGCGATCTCGCACAGGAATATATTGTTTGGTACATCCTATCGCACTCACCATTATAGGCCACATTCTCATGCCACCAAACATTGATGGTGGATCGCAGATCTCAGTTGCCAGCCACTCTTTCATGGACGGGATGCTGCCGGGGTTCCCATGGCTAATGATCACTGGAATATACTCTCGGGTGGCCTCGAGCCCCTGAGTGTTGTTGGTGTCGACCTCAAGAACTCGAGGCGTGGCTTGCTTCAGGTAATTGTTTAGCGGCCACCACGATTAGATCTTGATCTTCCGAAGCCTTGGGCATCCTCCAAATGATGACTGTAGCATATCCGCTGCTACCACTAAGGCCTCAGCCATTTTTTTGGCTGGCTCTTGGTTGCAGGTGGCCTTCTCGTTATAGCCTCGTTGAATCATCTATGGTCCACCACCCAGTTGTAGGCTGAGCAAGACCTGTTGCTAAGAAGGGCATACTCTGTCTGTGTTCTTGCTTAGTAATTTCCCCAGTTGAACAGTACTAGACATAGCTTACTGAAGTCAAAACTAGACAACCATGGTGATCTCCTTTACGCTTCTATCTTCTCAGGCCTTGCTGCTACTCAGGGGTTAAGTTAGACTTAGTTATCCTCATACACATTTTCTTGAGTTTGTTATTCTGGAATACTTTCTAGTGAAATGCTATGTTGGTAAGCTTTTTGAGAAGGAAGTTCTTCACAGATTTTCATCCTTGGTTCATGATCCGTCCTCTTCACCGGATGGATCCTTCTCCTTGCTCGTGGTTTTTCGAAGATTTCTCTTTCACCTGACTGAGGATTCAGTTGCATGGCTCTGCATTGTTGCCTTGGGGAGACCCCTAATGGCTTTCACGTCACTTTCTTGAAAGATCACCATTTTTGGTTCTCTGTTGCCTCCAAACATGTTGGTCTTCTTGTTCGTGGCCTTAAGAGAATCATTACCGGTCAGCTGACACCTACATCCATTTGTGGCGTGATGGTGGTGCTATGTGGGAACTAGAATGGAGAAGATGAGAAAATGAAGAAGAAGCAAGCTGGACAACTAAGGTTTAATCGAAAGGATAAACACAAGATGTCTGCTAGAGCATCATTAAGGATGATTTCATAAGAATGCTCATGAATTTTAGTCAGTCCAATACTGATCTATCTAGTATCAACTCTTTTTTTATTGCCTTGGTCCAAAAAAAAGACAACCTAGAAACTATGGATGACTTTAGGCCCATATCCCTATTGAACTATTCTTTCAAAAGCATTACCATGATCATGTCAACAAGGTTGCAGAAACTTATTCTACAATTAGTGCACACTAACCATTATGGTTTTATCAAGGATAGAACCATACAAGATTGCTTAGCCTAGTCTTTCTAATTCTTACATCAATGTCATAAATCTAAAAAGGAAATTGTTATTCTTAAACTGGACTTTGAGAAGGCCTTTGATAATTTGGAACATCAGACCATCATTCAAGTTCTTAAGCATAAGAGCTTCTTTGATAAATGGGTCAATTGGATTCAAAACATTTTGGGTACAGGTTCCTCCTCTATCCTCCTCAATGGCATTTGAGGCAAACCTTTTAGATGCAAAAGAGGTGTAAGGCAGGGTGATCCCCTTTTCCCCATTCTTGTTTGTTTTGGCTGCAGATATCTTACAGTCCATATTGTTAATAAAGCCTGACAACTAAGGATCATTTCTCATCCAATTAGTGACAACTTCACTGATGATTATCCCATTATACAGTATGCTGACGATACTCTAATAATCCTGCCAGGTGATGCAAAAACTCTCTTCAATCTGAAAGGTCTTCTCAGATCCTTCTCTAACTCCACAGGATTGCAGGTCAATTTTGCTAAGTCTTTTCTAGTTCCCATTAACCTGGATGAGAACAAAGCTCTTCACTTGGCTAATACTTTTGGTTGCAAGGTGGGCCAAATGCCATTCACATATCTGGGTTTACCTCTTGGTACAACAAAACCAACTATCATGGAATTCTCTCCCCTTCCGTGAGAATTGAGAAAAGGCTCTCAGGAATAAGCAAATTTTTGTCCTACAATGGCAGACTTATCTTGGTGGACTCAGTCTTCTCTGCCCTACCAGCTTTCTATATGTGTAGTCTGAAGCTTCCTCCACAAGTCATAAAGCAAATTGATGTCTACAGAAAACATAAAGGGGACATTAATCGAAGGGGACTTGCCTAGTTGCTTAGGAAGCTGCCTGTAAGCCAAAAGATCAAGGAGGATTAGGTATTACTGACATACAGAGACAAAATGAGGGCCTCCTAATGAAATTTTTAGACAAGTTCTTCAATAAAGCTGACTTAGCCTAGGTCAAGTTAACTTGGAAATCTCTGTATTCCAATAGTCAAACCCCACCTCAAGCAAGAGGTCCTATTGGTCCCTTCTGGTGGAAGGACATTATCAAACTGTTTGATAAATTCCAAAAACTTAGTTCGTGCTCACCAAGTAATGGCTTATCTATCCTTTTTTGGTTGGACAATTTTTGGTTGGACAATTGGTCCAAAAAAACATGTATATTTGGACAAAAGTGCTGAAGGATCTTGTAAGTATCCCCAATTATACTCCTATTGTTTATATTTTTCTGAATATAAGAAACTGAAATGCTCTCTGTACTTTTTCAGACAACAGGAAGTAGATAGGCTGTTTAGCCTCCCTCTGTCTCAAGTTGCTGCAATACAGCTTAATGAAATCCAAACCCACATACAGAGCATATCCTGGAATGAAGATGAAACTGATACTTGGAGTTACAATTGGAGCACTATGGCTAATAGCAGCAAGAAAGCATACTTATTTCTTACAGGCGACATGGAAGCTTCACCTCTCTTCAGGTGGCTTTGGAAAGCTGGTAATCTGGGCCACCACAAATTCTTATTCTGGCTTCTTCTTAGAGACAGACTAAACACTAGAAATCTTATCTGAAGGAAAAACATGATCTTGGATGACTACAACTACAACTGTGTCCTCTGTAACTTGGGATGTGAAGAAACCAGTTTCCATCTCTTTTTTGAATGCCCCATTCAGCCGTGATTGCTGGCTCACCTATCAATTAATTGGGATTTCAACCTGAGTGCTCTGAATATGATGTTTAAGGCTAGAGAGGACTTTGGCAGTGCAATCTTTAGGGAAATAGTCATCACTGCTTGCTGGATTATCTGGATCACGAGAAATGGGGTCATTTTCAACAATGAAACTGCCAATGTCAATAGATGGAAACGTCGCTTTAAAGAGGAACTTGGCTTGGTGTGTACCAAGGCCAAACCGACATTACAGATACAACTAAATTTATGGAGAGATAGCTTTCTTTGATCTGCTTCTATTTTCTTTTTTGGGCCTACGCCTTGTAAATTTTGTACATAAACTTTCTTTCATTTAATTGAAAAAAATATAGGTAGGGGAATTCTCCAGCTGTTTCGGTCAAAAAAAAAAAAAAAAGATCATTCAAGACTCTCCTGTGTGCAAATCCCGTCCTAGGGAATTGTCTTCAGTAGTCAAAATTGGCGACTTCTTTTGTCCTTTTTCCAAACTACTCCTTTAGCTCCAAGTTTGGCCGGCCTTCTAGTCCTTCAGCTGCTCAAGGTGTTTCTGATGCCACTGGTGATCTTGATATTCATGCTGCACATGAGAATCATCCGCAACCAGCCAGGTCTTTGGATATCTCAGTTAGTTTTTCAAAAACTCAAACGTGATCATGGTATTAACAGTCATGAACTCTAGATGGTCAGGCTGCCAGCTCTCAGCCGCCTGAACATTTAGTTGATGGACATTTCTCCCAAGGTGAACGTTTCAATTTCTTCCCTGATGCTGCCACCCGCTTGTGTTTCAAGTTCTTAAGCCCGAGTCACCTTGCTAAAGATTGCCAGGAAAAATTTGGTTGCTTCTACTGTTACAATTTTGGCTATCGGGCTTGCTTTTGCTCCAAGAGAAAAGTCGATCTATCTTAGAAGAAAATGGGCCGCCAAGCTTATTCAGTCCATCTCGCATAGCGAGCTCAGTGAAAATGGGGGGAGGGTGCTGAATCACCCTGGTGCACTAAGTGACGCCTCGCCTTCCTTCTCCTCCCAGAGTCCCATCATCAGTGAACCCTCGGAGAAGTTTTCAATGCCAAACTTCACCATAGTTGCCCATGTGGTTCAGATGACAGACCTGGGTCTGCTTATTGGAGACATCCAAAACAAAAACAAAGAGGTCATGGAAGAAGACCAACGATCTGCTATCATGGTTCAGATGCCGAACCAGACTGAGATAGATGTTCAAGGCAATCAGGTGCCCAACCAGAGTGAGAATCTGCTATCCAACCGGCTCCCATTAGGATCTTATCTAGCCAGTGGTTTTAACTTTTAAGTGATTTCCCCTGATCATCCAAAAATCATCATTTGGAGGAGAGCCTTGCTACGATACTCCCATAACCTTCTAGGAGGTAAGAGGTCAAATAAATCTGTGCTCTTCATTTTAGAAAAAAAGGTAAAATAATTAATACAATGGAACAAAAAAGAAATATCTAGCAAAATAATTAGTTTTAGATGGAAAATTATGTCAACCTCAATGTCCATACACAGGCTTAATAAAGCTCTCGGTTTATATTCTAATTAAAATAATGAAGGGGACATCAAATTTATCAGCCCCTGATCTCGTCAATCTGCTCTGTGTTTGAAGTCTTCCTCTTGTGCTCACATATGTACAGCTAGCAGGTATCATCCAACCAGCGTTTGCTAGAAATTTCTATTTTTACCCTTGGCCTGCCTATTCTACCTCTCGACCTCTCGACTCTCCCAACCCCATGCATCCCCTCCCATCCCCTCATTGAGAAATTAACTTCTTCCTCCATCAGTAATCAGAAATACTAGCGACATCAGAAGGGAAGCTTGTGCTCGACGGCTCGAGCAACCAGTCGGGCCGCCTCATTATGGATGCCACAATTGGAGAGTCGGCACCCTCAGTGGAGAAAGCATTTGAGGGTCAGCCATATCCTGGGTTTTGGGGACTGGTGACACTGCGATCCATGGCCATCGCAGTGGTGTATGCGTTCATATTCTCTATGGTGTCAATACGGATCTACATGATCGTCGGTCTCGTAGGAGCATTCAACATGCCTTCAAATATCCTCTGCTTCGTCACTCTCAAGAGCCTCGTATCCCTTATGCGGCGCTGCGGTATAGCTGCGGCCCCATTCACCCGGCAGGAGAATGTCTTCCTCCAGACCAGTGTCATCACATGCGTTAATGTGGCAGTCGCAAGTAAGTATGTGTGTGTATAATAATGTAACATTATAGAGGTCTCCATGCTGTTTTTATATATGTGTTCATCGTAAATAATATTCAATATATGTGGATCAGTATGTAATAATCAACCATGTCAAGTTAAGAATCATGATATGTACGCTGTTTTTGGTCTAGTTGTTTGCATGCACTGCATAACAATTATTTTTGCCGTTCAAATTAAGTAATCAAATTTTAATTTCCCCTTTCTTTCTAGGTGGTTTTGCAACGTACCTTGTTGCAATGACTTCTGACTTAGCAAAATCTCTTAGCGATAATCCAAACAAAGAAGACATTGTTGAGGAAGTACCGATGGGAAGATATGGGTTATTAATTTTCTTCACCGGTATGGTGGGAATAATGGCAATGATACCCATGGTAAAGGTAATTAATCGTCCAATATTCGTAGATCACTGCTATATTTCTACTTTTTTAATAAAAAATAGAAACTATCCGGCTTCATCTATCCGTGGGTAGAATCAGGCCAAATTATTACAACTGAAAAATTAAAAAGAAAAAACTGACGGGAAAAAATACATCCCCAACAAGGAGCTCGAGTAGTCCTACGCGACAAACAGACTTGCTCCATGATGTCGACTCCACTAGAATAAAATCACAAATGTGATGACAATTCTACTAGAATAAGATTACCAACATCAAGACAAAGTCGCCAAAAACATGTTTGTCAGACCTGAAAAGATATTGAAAACATTGGACACCGACCACCATCGAAGACTACATGCTTTTTCCAAGGCAACAACACAGAGCTCTTGGTGCAGATGCAAGCCTGCCCACCAAAAATTGAGCTATTACGCCATCGCCACGTCCGTCTTCAGTCGCGCAGCAAGGTAACACACGGTAGGACATCCCGGCCCTGACGAACAACAACTTCGACGACACGCCAACTGCGCCACCACCGTTGGCCCGGAGAAACCAGGCTAAGTTTTCACCCAGTTATTGAACGCCCACAGGTGCAACAGCTTCAGGGACGTCTTCAACAAGGTCGTGGCACAGTTAGTAGCACCGCCGCCGGCCCGACAGAAGATGCCAGGCAGGGTTTTCACCCAAGCTACCACCCCGTGAACCGGCCGCCACGCGTTGGAATCGGTCGCCGTCCAGATCAGTCGCCGCAAGGGTTGGCGGTCAGATCTAGATCCAGCCGCTGTCACCCAAGAAAGCTCGGCCACGGCGTTGCCCACACGGCTGCCCCAGGCCCGGAGCCAACTGAACTGCCCACCGAAGGGCTCCATCCTCCTGTCTGGTCGGCTGCCGCAGTTATCAATGGAGATGGATGAGGGGAGGGAACTACTAGGGGAGAATTTAGGGAGGACAAGGAGGGGATAGGATGGGGCTGAGGAAGGGAAACGGGCCGCCGCCACCGCAAGCCAGGAAGGAGTGGTGATGGCGGCCGGGGTGGCCCCGAGGGGCGGCGGTGGCAGGATCCCCCGTGTCGCCTCAGAGACGACGCGGGGGTGATGATTTTTAATGAAACAATTTCCACCGCTCTGTTGACATATAAATAAGCGTATCATTACAACATTTAACTCCAAGCATTTAGGCAAGCCCACCATAGCCTAAGCTGATCGCATTATTGCAGATTCATCATTGCAACTCGAACATACAGCTTTAACAATGGAATGAGACACAAACAATGGAATGAGACACAATGGTGGATCCCGTTGAACAATGGAATGAGACACAATGGTGGATCCCGTTGAACAATGGAATGAGACACAATGGTGGATCCGGTTCACTACAACCGAGGCGCTTTCCGTCCACCTCCAATTAAAGGTCATAGTTAATCCAGCTTTAACAGAGGTGGTTGCCGCCGTCCTCAGTTAATCAAATAAAAAAACAAAAGAACTAGGCAAACCCGTGGACAAGCCCAGCAAGCCCATCCATGGGCCATCCGAGCGCGTCCACGGGCCACCACCACCGTAGCTCACTGGACTGCCAAATCCGGCCTCCAGTCGCTGGGCTTCTTTATTAAGGCCTATGTATGGATGGGCTTCTTTATTAAGGCCTGTGTTTGAAGGGTTAATAGATTCTAGGAGGCAGCAATTTTTTAAGCACATCCATAAATCGATTAGCCGAGGCAGATTTTTTGACCGCCTTGGTTAATAAAAATGCCCACCTGGGCCATGTGGAAATGCCTTGGATGTTGCTTTGTGTAGTAGATGCCTAGGCGAGAGTCCATCTCCTCCCCGACTAACTCTTGCTTTGTCTCTAAGGCCTTTCGGTCAATTCCTGTCGGATGCTAAGAAGATGGATGAAAATGTTAATTCGAGCTGATATCAGGAGATTGGATAGAATCGACAACCAACATGGTTGATATGTGTACTTCTCTAGATCTTTCACAAACGATTCCATCCAATCTCCTGACATCAGCTCAAATTAACATTTTCATCCATCTTCTTAGCATCCGACAGTCCATTGCAGTAAACATTTCTCCCTAGTGGTCCAAAACTTTCCTTTGTTCCATAATTTCTAGAAACACCAATGCACTAAAGAACTAATAGTATTAAAGCAGTTTGCATGGTTTTTATTCATAATCCAGCCTGAAACAATAAGCTCAAAATCATTTAGATGTAACACCTCAAAAATAATTGTCCAAACTCTCTTAGCTACATACACCTCAGTCAAAGAACAAATGCATAATTGTCTCCTTTTCCTAACAGAACAAACAAGACTAATCCATGACAATAAGCTCAAAATTATTTAG
Source organism: Chrysopogon serrulatus (assembly GCA_015844335.1). Taxonomy (NCBI): domain Eukaryota; kingdom Viridiplantae; phylum Streptophyta; class Magnoliopsida; order Poales; family Poaceae; genus Chrysopogon; species Chrysopogon serrulatus. The sequence continues at coordinate 271,694 of JADLZL010004092.1, forward strand.
ATGTAACACCTCAAAAATAATAGTCCAAACTCTCTTAGCAACATGTTATTAGCTAACAGCCACAAAAAGATCTAGGAGGAATTTGGAGCTTCCAAACAGCATGAACATAAATAGGCATAACACCTCTATGATTAATCATTGTGTAAAGAGAATCGACTGAAAATTTTCCATAGGAGCCAAAGCTCCATATAATCTGATCCTGTTCATTCAGGAAACTTATACTCTTTACCACCACCAAAAGCTCATACTATAAATGCATCGTCTTTTGGAGACAGTTCTTCTCTGAAAGGGTTTTAAAACCTCCCCATCTCAAACCTCACTAAGCTAGAGTTACCAAACCAGTGATCTATGGTCAAAATTTTTGTCCAAATAAAATTAGAGTTTTAATGATAAATATATATATATATATATATATATATTTAATGATAAATATATATATATATATATATATAAAAGGCATATCAAAAGGCTCAAAAGTGAAAGGTTTAGACTTCTTAGATCAGGATCCCAAAGGCCCCTACCTCTTTTTTGAGCTACTACCTGCCATTTGGCCAAATGATAATTATGTTTATGTTCATTGTTATTCCAGTGGAAATGAGCCATTTGAGAATTAATGATATACAATAAGTAAATGGGAATGCTTCTAAACAAACCTTAAGTAGGGTCGCCTGCCTCCATAAGACACTAGTAACTTACCCTCCAACCAGCAATTTGTCTAATCACCATATCAATCACAGGCTGCAAATCTTCTCTTTTCAGTTTTGAGAAATGTAAGGGGACCTAAATATTTTATGGGGAAGCTCCTACTCTCTTGCAGCAAAAAATTTTAGCGAACTCATTTTTCCCAATCCTATTCAAAGCCAAATAGTAAGCAAATCACTTTTGTCAATGGATTTTCTTGCTAGTGATACACTCATCACAAATAAGTAATTTTCATGGGGTCGAAACCATGACATGTATAGTTGTTAGTCGGGTGTCGGAAGTGTGTGCCTGTGGTGGCTCGGGTGGACTCAAGAACACTAAGAACACAGAGATGGACACAAAGATTTATCATGATTTGGGCTATTGGGGCTCCATGTCTAGCAACTGATGATCTCAATACTCAAGAGCATGCAAAATCGGGGGTTACAGCGGAGTGTAAGAGAGTATTGGTAGAGGGGTTTCTAATGCTAACCCTAGGAAGGTCGCTAGACTGCCGTCTTCCCCCTCGCTGGATAGGAGGAAGACGACTTGATTGTGGGGAGGAGCTCTTGGGGCTCCTCATGAGGGGGCTCAGCTCTCGGTACAGAGCGCTGAGCCAGAGAGTTGGATCTGATTTCAGTTTGCCTCTCCTCTGTTCTGCTTGGTTACCTTTCTCCCTCCCCTGTGATCTGACCACCCCTTATATACCAAGGTCCATCTGGTTCATGGCAGTTTGGAGTTTCGTCATCTATGGTCTACCTATACACCGGAGTCCATGGAGTCCCATCCATGGCGTTGGTGGATCCTGTTATTGTCATGCAGCAGGAGCAGCGCAGGGCTTTGTTCGGCAGTTGTTCCATAATATGCCGAGTGTTAGGCGTTGTCGCTTGGACTGGCTCTCTGTCAGTTTGGCCTTCTGGAGTCTTCTTGGCGGTAAAGGAAGCCAGACCGAGGAGCCAATAGGTGGGCCTAGAGGCCCTTGAGCCTAAAATTGGGAGCTTGGTAGAAGGGTCCTTGTCTTCTTGCGTCATGCCCATTGTGTGACCCTGTCAGAAGGGTGGCTGGCAAGCCCACGCTCGCTGGGTGTTGTGATTGAGGCCATGAGCCCTAGCTGGCACTCGTGGTGGCGGGACGCGGTCAGGGCTCAGGCTTCTCACTAGTTGGGGAACCTGGTGCTTGGGCAAGCCCCTGAGCCCTCGAGCAGGGGCAGAGGGCCTGCTCTGGCTCGGGCTCTCCACTTGGGCGGCAGGTGCATGCGAGTGCACCTGACGGGTGTAGCCCCTAATCTCCTGTCCGATCCCAAGGGGTCGGTCGGGGGTCTTCTTCGTCCTGGAGCGGAGTACTGAGGGCTCTAACTTAATCCTATGTTAGGAACTCAACAATAACCATTTCAGGTTCTTTGCCCTTTCAATGTCAGCCTCTAAAAATAGTGTAATGTCATCAGCATAATGTAAACTAATTATATCACCATCAACTACCTGCCAGAGATGAGGTTATGTCTAGCGGCTTAGCGTATAGCATTTGATGATCAGCCTCGTGAAGTTACTAGTTGCCAGTTAAATGGAACTGTAGCAGTCAAAAGTATCATCAAATCATGTTCCTTGTATGGTCTATAATTGTAGAGGCTTATGAATGTATCCAATACAAGAATCCTAGCAAACATAGAAGTACATGGTAATTTATGAAACCAAATATTATTTTCAGCATTTAAGCATTTTTAATAGCAATATTTATTTATTTATTTGTGATCGTCATGGAAATTTGAAAATTAATTTTTACTTGTGGACATAATTAATGACACTCCACTTACTGTTTTTCTTCTCACTATAGGTCATAATCGTTGATTACAGACTGCTATTTCCAACAGGCTCAGTTGTGGCTCACCTTATAAATAGTTTCCATACCCCTCAAGGGGCATATGTAGCAAAGTAAAGTTTAGCATTTCTAACAGAAACTGTAAGTGACATAATTTAATTGTTCTTTAGGGTACTCGCACTAACATTTGTTCAGGTTGCAGGTCCGTGCTTTACTGAAAGCATTTCTCGGAAGCATTTCTTGGTCTGTATTCCAATGGTTCTATACAGGAGGTGATAGTTGTGGATTTCAGGTCTTCCCGACATTTGGGCTAGAACTTTATAAGCGTAGGTGGGAAATTTATTCGGATTATTTCCTCCACAATTTTTATTTGTGATCTTGTGCATAATATCACAAATAATTGTGATTTCTATTCAGAAGCTAGAAAAAGATATTGCTCACACATTCACGAATGGGTAGCTTTGTAGAAAGATAACCATAGGCCATAATTTAGAAACTATGTGCCTTGGACTTAGAGGTTTCCTTCAATGATTATGTAGATGAGTACTCTCTTAGTCTTGTAAAATAGCGCATTCAAACATTCAAAGATGTACTCAAATATAAGGCATTGGACAAAATAGGTTTCACATTAAATAGTAGCATAATTAAAATGGTAGGTATTATAATGTTACTTGCCATTAACCATTCACTGTTAATCATGTTTATAATAGCATCTAATTAGTAAATAAAATGACCATTAACCGTAACAGTAATACCTTTTATGGCCACGCTGGTCATCATTAACCATAGCAGTATTATCTTTTATGGCCATTCTGGTCATTACCATATCTCGACTTTTGATTTTTCTAATTTTTTATTACTTTATTGATGTCCTTACCTAATGAAAATATGGTGAGTTTCTAATCAACTAGGAATTCTTTTTATATAGTAAATATGATATCTGATTGTTTGTGATTATTTTCATCCCTACTAATGACATGCCATAGAAATGCATTTTTATAATAAAAGCTGTACTTTTCTTCTACTTCCTTTCCACATGCATGCGTAGTTGATTCTACCATTAATATATGATTGCTTTCCAATGTTTTTTGAAAGACGCTACTTTCCAGTGTTCGCTTACTTATTATATCATTTTGAGTACGCTGATACACGCATTCTATGACATTCCAAAGCAAACTACTAAAAAACATAGAAAGATAAAAGCTTTAACATACCATTGTGTTACATCCATATAGACATACAATAGTACTCCCTTCATCCCATAATAAGTTAAGGACATTGGTGAAATACGCATGTACCGTCATCTCCTTTCCTTCATGGAAGATATGTCTTGATTTTGGCAGTTATCATCTACATGTACCCATAATTAAGTTTGGGCATTAGGAAACAATAATGTTCCATGTTTGTATGGAATGTTAGTTTTTTGGGACAAATTTTATTATGGGATGGAGGGAGTAGTCGTCTTTCAGGTTCACTACACATCTTTCACATACTCAGTTCATCTTCAGTGGACATGTAACTACAACATGGACATATAAACCCTATGTTGGACTAGATATATATGATGCATACACCCCTAGGTTGAGGTAACAAACATGGAAACTAGTTATGAGAGCACAAGAAGGTTTCCTTTCATTATCCTTGCAGCATAAATATTTACAAGAGCATTCTACAAAGTACTAATATGTGTTTTATATTCACAGATTCTATTTTGATTTCTCTGCGTCATGGGTTGGTCTTGGTATGATTGTTCCACATGTTGTAAACTTTGGGTTGCTTTTTGGGGGCTTCATCTCTGGGGGAATCATATATCCTTACCTTGAAAGTAAAAGAGGGCAATGGTATTTCACCAAAAATCCATCATCCTTGGATGGAATCAACGGATACAAGGTACCCTTGAATAATGTATATATATGTGTTAATTCATTTAAAGAATGCATTCATCAACACACAAGGCTCGGTTGTCTATCAGACTAGACCTATCCTAATTTTCTATGTAACTATTTTGTAATAATACCTGCATAGTCCATGGGTTAGAAATCCAACATAAACTAGTTCAACATCATCTGAACTATCATTCAACTATTTATTGTTCAATTATTTTCATAGAAGGGGAGGTAAATTCAAGCCTTTGCTAGACAATTAATGATATAAGTGGGCATTCTTTCTTTTATTAATTATGGTAGGTTGGGTTATGCATCCCCAAATCTAATATATCAAATTTAATCAAATAATGCAATAATTGTAGCACATTGGTGCTATTTCTGGTATTCTAACTATAAAATTCCATTACATTTTTCTAGATCTAGATTTTTTCGTGTTTCATGCTCACAATTCCTCAAATTATTTTCATTAATATACCTACAATTTGATTTCAATAACGATAACTTTGTTCCTTCTAATCCAAATATAATATTTTCCTAAAATCACATAAATGATTATACACAAAGATATACCCTAGTAATTTTCATTCGATGGGAATTTAGGTAATAAACTCAATAAGGGGGCCAAATTAAAGTTGATTGCCAAATAAACAATAGTACTATTTTAATTACAATAGCCATGAGCATGCTAATGGTTATGAACATTTAAATATAACATTATGCAAATAAATAAGATTGGATGTCATAAATATGTAAAATTTAGCAAAGTGAGTTTTGGTCCATGAGACAGGTTTATATGTCACCAAAAAAAGAAAGGGGTAAATGTGTTTATGGGTACATAGTTGTAGGCATGTTGCCATCACTGACCAATATCTTTGAAATAGTGGTAGGGTCAAAATCCATGTAACATTTGTATGTCCCATTAAATTTGATAGCAACATTTATGTCACCAGATAATGGCAAATTCCCTTGAGCTCCTAATCCCTAATCCCTTAGGAATAGTCTAGTTGATCTCTATGGCATTGTTCATGATGATCACAATTTCAAAATAAATTCTAAATGGCAAATCCAATTTGATGACACGCTTCAAATGCGTGATTTCACGTGACTATGCTAGAATAAAAAGAATAAGAGATGGGCATTAGATTTAGGTTTAGGATGGTTGCCGAGTTCCATGGAGGGGGTGGTGGGCCAAGGCTAAGTGTTGATATTGATTGGTGGACTATGGTAGCTAAGTCACTGCTGCTGAAAGGAGTGATGGACCTAGCAAACATATGAAGGTTTGGCCTAGAAGGTAGAGAATATGAACCAACACTAGACAAACTAAAAAAACTAGCAATGTGCACCTAAAGTTTATATAGTAATTTCTCTTACCTAGACATAGAGTTTTGTAACCTACAGCCAATCCTATCAACTAGCATAGGCTCACTGGAATAGGTAAAGGTGCACAACCTGTAACACCATGCATCCAAAATCTTCTTATATGGCCTACCTTCACACGTAGAATGGGCCTGCATATGTATAGCATCTCTCTTACACTTTTGTCCTTGTTTTGTGTAAAAGAGTTAACTCCAAGGTGCTCATAGGTGCTATGTTTGGAATAACACGGATTAGAATGGTATAACATTCAACCCCCTTAAGGGTTGACACCCTTGGTAGCTCACCACAATATGCTGCAAGGTTGATGCTATGATACAATTTGTAAAACCATACATCCAAAATCTTCTTATATGGCCTAACTCCGCATGTGGAATAGGAGTACATGTGTAGCACCTCTCTTGTACTTTCTTCATCGCTTCATGTGAAAGGATTAACTAGGAGGCACTACATTTGGAACCATAAAGATTATAAGCTGGCCTCCTCCCTTAGTAAACTTTGAAGGTAGTAGTAAACCCGCCCACTATAGCTCCTTATGTGCCATCTAGGCCAACAACACAATACTACAAGCTCCTAATGGGTTGGGGTGCTACACAACCAGAATCATAAAAGCATTAAGTAAAATGTGTGCAATCTCCCAATACTCGGCAAAGTATGTTGTGGTATTGGTTGTCATAAAGAAACTCCAAGTTCATGTTCAAGCTCCATGAAGGTATGCTTCATGTCACCAGTCCATCCACCAATCTGCATGTTGAGCTTACAACAAAGGATCCTACCAACCAAGACAAGTAATAAGGGCCGTAGAGTCTCACCACTTGTGATTGCCTCTCTTAATCACTACGATATAATCTAGTATGAATCTTCTCCACAAAGGGGTCTCCTCATTCCAAAACATGGTGTTGTTGTTGGCCCACACCAACTTTTGAAACATGTAGAGTTACCATGAATCCAAGGCACTAGCATGCCAGATTATAAGAACACTAATTCAAGCTCATTCTATATCACAAGTTAAGGCCAGCAATAGTGCAAGCCTCAAATATTACCATTAATCTCACATATGTTTTTAAGGGGTCACAATAGCCTAAAACAAATTAACAAGCAACAAATATATGTTTCCTACAATCATCAACTGATATGATGATAAACAATTTCATCATTAGATTAGCCTATGAGCCCAACTAGGTGTTGCCCCTACAATAACTTTTTAGTGAACAATGTATTATAATGTGAGACCCATAATAATTTTGCACTGAGCATTTCATTACTTTCATCGGTCCTTTTTATCGATGGGTCTAGCACATAACTTAACAATTTATCACCATTTATGTAGTCAGATAATATTTTCATATGATGAGGTTTTGGTGTTTTGTCCATAACGCTTTACTCTATAATCCAATTTTGATGATCTTATACTATATAGAGAAGTTGTGGAATTGCTAACAAGACTATGTAAAAAATCTTTCATTTATTCAGGCATTGGACAATTTTAGAAAGATAGTAACATTGATAATTCAACCATAACTTTGATTTGATGATCATGGAAATGCTAGCAAGTTTGTGAATGCTCTACAAGATGATACTAATGATTTTTCCATCTCCAAGTTCATAACATAAGTCCAATTAATCCCTCTCTTTGTTGTGGTTCAATGACTTCCTTTCTTTAGGTATCTTTGAAAATTGATTTGCTTCTGTATTCCCATCAGTAAGTGCATTCAATTTTTGTATGAGATGGTTGATCCAATATATATCTTCCCTAATTGCAATATCAAGGTTTTCACCTTGCATCCATGTGACCACGTCCATGTATACTAGTAAACACTGTTAGTCCTATTGATTATGTTTTCATTTTAATCACAAAAACCACATAATACAAGGCACTAAGCCACATTTGCTACAATAGCTCCCATATTCATTGGAATCAAACTTGTTCTTCACCTATGTCCATTGTATCGAAGCCTATAGTAGTTGTGAAGTTGGCTCATGTGGCCCAAGTGCCACATATGTGGTTGTGCTTGGTGAGTTTAGTACCACCTTGGAAGTTTAGGATGGTGAGGGCTAGATTATAAGCCCTGTCATCCTAATGTAGCACCTTTGGGTTAACCCTTTTACAAAAGTGTAAGCGAGGTGCTATAGGTATGCAAGCATGTTCCACATGTGGAGCTGGACCATATCAACAACTTTGGACACAAGATGTTAAAGTTGGTAATCAGAATATCAACCCTTGCTGAGGGGTGTACCAAGGGTGGTCCTAGACATTGGTTGCGTATTGTGGTGAGATGATGATGGCATCAGCGTTTATGGGGGTGAATGTAACAGCCCAACCCATTAGAAGCTTGTAGTAGTTGTGAAGTTGGCCCATATGGCCTAAGCGGCATATATGTAGTTGTGGTTGGTGAGTTTAGTACCACCTTGTAAGTTTAAGATCATGAGGACCAGGTTAACCCTTTTATACTAAGTGAGGAAGAAAGTGTAAGTGAGATGCTACGTGTATGCATGCCCACTCCCCGTGCAGAGCTAGGCCAACCTTTTATACTAAGCGAGGAAGAAAGTGTAAGCGAGATGCTACGCGTATGCATGCCCACTCCCCGTGCAGAGCTAGGCCATATGAGTAATTTTGGATATGGGGTGTTATAGTTTCATAGGCATATGACCCAATGTTGGCATTTCTTATGTTCAAGTAGAGAATTCTGCAAGTGCATATAATACTATGTAGCGATACAGGATGTAGTATTCCAAGGTAGCGCTATTTATTTAATCCAATGGAAAGCAGTAGCTAGGAATGATAAATGAGAGATCTATATGTTTAACCAACATAATATCAACTAGTGCAAGGGGTAATTAAAAAATGATAAGGAAGGGTTGATGCAACAAGCCAAAATAAAGATAGCTTAACATAACTAGTATCGTATAGCTTGGTGCGAGAACAACGATAGATAAAGTTTCCCTAAAATTCAAACTCTACTTCTATGGTTTTTTCATAAAATAGCAACACAAAGTATACTAAGTGATAGGTGATACAATAGGAGATATAACTCCTACCCAAAGCAACTACCTTTTTCCTCATGCCTTACCTTTTAAGAACTTTCCCATAAAACATAATGGCTCACAAAGGGCAAGACAAGGTTGTCACCAATTGGTAGCTGCCACAAATAGTCTATGTGACAAGCAGTAACCAAAGGCAATATAGTGTATAAGCACCACACTTACACCTTCTCTCACTACTCTAATTATTAACACATAGGCTAACTACAACACCTAATTCAAGGCAATGATTGTAATATAGGTCTAGGCTTGGATCATAATGTAATATGTAACAACTATAAGCTAAGGTATACCACAACAACAATATGGCAAGTATAAAGTTTCACAAAGTAATATCTAAGTAAAGTAGAGAATGAATATGATATATACTAAATAAAGTAAAGTCCTACCCCAAAGGGAAAGGTACAAGAGCTATACCACTCTCCAAAAGACTAGATCTAGAAAGTAGAGTGAAGCTCACTACTCAACTCTTACTCCCGCACTAGAATATTGTACTCTACTCTTCACTTGGAGCTTGAAGGCATGAATGGTGAGGGGGATGTAAGCCTCTATTTATAGTGATTTAGAGGTGGACCCATGGATCCATGTGCTCTTCGTCACCTTCCTTGGAGCAAACCAACCTCAAATGGGTGGTTTGGAGGCTACACATTTTACTTCTCTACATGGAGGCATGCACCAAGGTGATGGAAGTCACCAAGAGGCTAGTCAACCAAGGTGGGGGCTAGCACACTCATTGAGTATGGGGTCTCTTGCCATCATTCTTAGTGGGTATGTGTTGTCTGAATTTAGTTGGCACGTCAGTTTGCTTGAATGTGACCCATGTATCCTTGTTCCACCCTTGAGAAGAAACACAATTTTCACCCATGTATGGAGTATCACTCTAGAGTGCCTCACTTGGATCATAGTTGCTTGGACAAGCTAGAGGGTCCTAGGTGGTTGGCCAATGCCTCTAGGTGTGTCTCATTAGCTTACATTTCTCCATTTTGCTAACTTCTATAGAGAATACCTGAAGTACAAGTGGAACTTGTCATTTTGATAAAATATGTTGATCATATGCTTATTTTTCCATTATTCTGAGGATTTTGATAGTATTTGAGTGTGTGCAAGTATGACATTTTGATCGTTAATATAACGTTCCGGCTCCTCAAGGCTAGGTCCGCTTACATCTGACAGCTTTAATAGGATCAATACTACCCCCACAGATCAATACCAGTCTTTTCTACGCACTTTGTCCTCACTCATGCGCACCTAGAAATGAATTCCTGATCGGTCACCCATCCTGAAATTGCTCCAGGCCAAGCACGCTTAACCCTGAAGTTCTTTCGAGACGAGCTTCTGGAAAAGAAGTTGCAACTTATTGGTATGAGTATTATATTAATCCTATTAATCCCTGTGCCGGGGTGTCACATCCTCACCCTCTTAAAATATCGACGTCCTTGTCGATCAACCCTAGGCCAGGAACCTCCTCTCTTGGCCATGTCTGTGTATCCAGTGTCAGCGCATGTGCAATGCTGTCACACCAGCCATGCGCACCATGCCTGCGCAATTGCGACACACGCGTCCGTGAAACCGCAAGAGTCAGCTCTGATACCATTTGTAACGTCCCGCCTCCTCGAGGTCAGGCCCGCTTACATCTGACAGCTTTAATAGGATCAATACTACCCCCACAGACCAACACCAGTCTTTTCTACGCACTTTGTCGTCACTCATGCGTATCCAGGAATAAATTTCCGGTCGGTCACCCATCCTAAAATTGCTCCAGGCCAAGCACGCTTAACTCTGAAGTTCTTTCGAGATGAGCTTCCAGAAAAGAAGTTGCAACTTATTGGTATGAGTATCATATTAATCTTATTAAGCCCTGGGCCGAGGTGTCACAGTTAACACCCTACCGCTTTGATCCTTGACCCCAACTTTGCCTTTGCTTCCATGTGTCCATTTGCAATGTTTGCATCTCTCCATCTTGGGAATATGCTTGTTCCCTTACCAAGGAAGCATCATTTTCCCTTTGTTCTTGACATTTGTCATAAAGTCATTGAAAAGTATTACAAAGAGGGTATTAGTAAAAATGGACCTTATTTCAGTCTTTTCTTACTTATGTTCCACTTATAGAAGCACCTTACAAAAAATAGACCAAGAAAAATTGATGTTTTTACCATTGACAATGAATCAAAGGTATCACTCAAGACACGAAAGTTTATATTGGTTAGAAGGGGTGCCTAAGTTCAGTTATGAGGGTGTTTTTTATTGCTCATGCACTAAATTCTATGGTTTGGTGTCGAGTAGAGCCCTGGAGGATGCTGATCGCAGCCTCCCTATACCTCCTTATATAGTCTCTAAGCTTATAGAGAGTACTACCCTCATTGGTCAAATATATTTTTCATCTTTGGTTATGATAGAGTCCCAACCTAGTTGGTTTCCATATATGTTCACAACTATCCTTGTGGGCTAGTTTTTTTCCTTATGAGAATATTCCTAGGTTGTGTACTCTTCAGTAGTCCCAAGACTCCATGTGGTTCATAGAATTAGACGATGGTTTAGAAATAGTCTTCTTGTATTCTTGTACTCCCTAGGTGTGTGATGAGTGCATATATTGGGTTTGGATCTAAGTCTTAGTCCAACTTTACAAAGTTAGGTAGAGGGTCTTCTACTATATATAACTTCTAGGTAGCTTAGGGATCCTTGAATGGTTTAGAGGATACCAACCATTATTCTTGAAGTGCATCAAGTTGTCATCTTGAGTCAAGTTAGCTTGGCACATAGGTGACATTCTAAGGATTCCTCCATCTTGTGTCAAGTCAACAGCCTGTACCTAGGGGCTATACAAAGTGGTCATGGTTCCTAAATTAGATTGATAGTTTGGTACCCAAACACTATTAGTAATCATACTCTTGGCATCTATATCCAAAAATGGTTCATCATATATCTTAAAGTGTCAAGTTTGATAAAAAAATATGCCTCACCTCTACAACATATTTTCATTAAGAACCTTAGTTGAATGGTCTAGCCCACAAACATAGAAGAGAGATGTATGGTAGAAGGATTTTACCTAAATTTGCTATGTCCTTGAGTGCACCCATTAGGTGTTGCCTAAACTTGCTACTATGTCGGAAGCTAAATTAGAGGAAAGTAAGAAGCAAAAGGATATAAGTTGGCAAAACAATTTTGAAAGTTATTAAGTCAATTTGATGTGGTGCCAAGGACATTAAAGTCATAAGTGGGAATGATGTTGGTGATATTGCAAGCAACAACATGACAAACTAGGAATAGATGAAGCGTGCTTGAAGAGGCATAGATGAAGCGTGCTTGAGTTGCAAGGGACACCGATGGTGCAAAGAGGCATAGATGTTTGATGAGAGACACTGCATCAAGTAATGAGCAGTAATGTATGTCGTGGGACAACAAGTCAACTTGTCATTATAGTGAGAGATGTGATGGAATAATCAGTCATGTTATGATTAGTAGAAGACATCATAGGATCCTAAAACACACCACATGCTACCAAGGGTGTCGCAGGATAAGATGTCATCAAAAGTGACATTATAACACCATGTATCCAAACTTTGCTTATATGGTCCGGCTCCACATGTGGAACGGGCCAGCTTACACATAGCACCTCGCTTACACTTTCATTCTCGCTTTGAATAAAAAGGTTAACCTAGAGGTGTTACATTTGGAATGGCAACTATTATAAGCTGACCCTCACCCTTCTAGACTTCTAAGGTGATACTACACCCACCAACTACAACTCCACATGTGTCACATGGGCCAACTTCACAACTACTATAGTCACTTACACTTTTGCCCTTGCATTTTGTAAGAGGGTTTTCGGAATGAAAAGGATTATAAGCTGATCCTCACTCTCCTAAACTTCCAAGGTGGTACTAAGCCTACTAGCCACAACTCCACATGTGCCACATGTGCCAACTTCACAAATACTAGAGGGTACTAACAGCTTGGGGTGTTATATTCACCCCTACGACACACACAATAGCTCACCATATACGCAGTAGATGTCAAGGATCTAGCCCTTGGTACATCCCTCCATGGGCACATGCAGCAAGGATTGATGCTCGGATACCATTTGTAACACCCCATGTCCAAATTCTACCTATATGGCTTAGCTACGCACATTGAATGGGCCTGCATATGCGAGGAACCTCACTTACACTTTTGTCCTCACTTTGTGTAAAAGGGTTAACCTAGAGGTGCTATGTTTGGAATGTTAGGGATTAGAAGCTAGCTCTCACCCTACTAAACTTCTAAGGTGGTACTAAATCGGCCAACTATAACTCCACATGTGCCACATGGGTCAACATCACAACTACTAACGGGTTGGGTGTTATAGACATAATGGGACATTGTGGGATGTCAAATTGTGATGGAGGATACCATGTGACTTCACAGGATGACTAGGACACCACACCACATGCTGAGGCACAATATGGGATTCTAAGTTATGCCTTAGATGCAATTGTTGAAGAAACCCATCTATTCTATCTAGATGAATTTTCATGCAAAAGTCTTGTACCCAACATGCCAATCGCCAGTGTTTTTTCATCAACAATGAATTTTGTGTATCACATAAAATAGCTAAACGAGGGTTAGTGTTTGGAACATGGAAGTTTAAACCAGTTTAGGTAGGATGCTCTTCATCTAGTACATGTGGTTGTTGTATTTATCATGCATGAATATTGGGGTCAGTGTCAAATAGGAATGATGGTATGCCAATTATTGACTCCCTACCTCTGCTTTCGTAGTCCAACAAGTAGGGTTATAGAGATCTATATATTCACCAGTTTACTAATGTGTTTCCTATTCGGTTACAAAAGAGTCTCAGTCTAGTTAGTTTTCATATATATCTATTGATTTCTTGTACATTAAGTCATGAGATACCCTATAAAGATGTATTCCTCCGAGTAGTCAACCCATCACACCCTTGCTTAGGGGCCAAATATGTCATGCATGGGGATAACTCTCTTTGACACAAGGGCATAAGACATTGATCAAGTACCCCTAAATGTGTGGATTTTGTGTTTGATTCACCTATAAGTGTATGCACATTGTTTTTACCAAAATAGGTTAGGGAAAAGTCATATAACTTGGCACAATTAATGTACATGAAAATTTGCAACCATAATCGATCAAGCACATGGTTATAGATTTCTATATAATGCAATACACCAATTGAAATCTTTCATTGGTTTTTGAAACCACAGGGTGGATAAATTTGGTTAGATGATGAACATTCAAATTTTTGGCTTTGAGTTGAACCAACTTGATCCACCCCTACTTATGTATTCCTGACTTGAACCAACTTGATCCACCCTACTTATGTATTCCTTGTATTCTAAGTCCCAAAATTCTTTAAAATCATGAATTCTATTTACACCATGGACACCCAAATAGGTTGAATCCATTCCTAACTCTTTGCCCCAAGTTTAATGGTAACCACGTCTTATTGTTCACCTTATTGAATATGTGATGGTTTTAGTGATCTTACTTATGTAATTTGGATTTTTATATGCGATGAATGCTTTAATTGTTGGGTTCATATTCCTCTTGTTCTTGTCTCCCTTTTTGAATTTGTTGCATAGGAAGGAATTGTGGCTTTCTAGTGACCCTTGAAGCATGTCTGTATTGCTCCACGTCTCATCATTCATCAACATGTGATCACAATTACCTTGTGGAGGATAGACACTATTTGTTGTGTACTTGCTTTTATAGTGTCAACTTCCTTATTGAGCCTCTCCACTCTTGCTTAACCTCATTGTTCTGTTTCATAATGAAGTCACTGCATGTTTCTACAACATTTCTTAATGTCCACTTCATTACAAAGTGTTATATCTAAATTAAGATTTAAGACATCAAACTTATACAAATATAAATTGAACAAAAGGTAAATTGATGCATGCATAACAATGGTTCACTTTTAGAGTTAAAGCTATCAAGTTTGCATTTAAGATCCTTGACCTCATTGTCCAACAAATTCAGTTTGTAAATAAATAATTCATACTATGTGATAAAGCTATAGTTCAATAGTATGCAAAGTTGTGGAGTTGAACCTACCATCAAAAGAATAGCATTGATAAACCTTGCAATAAATCTATGAAAATATGAGCATCTATGCCAAGTTGCGGAGGGTAGACAAGCTCCTCCCTAAAGAACCTAACCATCCTTTCATGGATCAGAAAAACCTAGAAATCAATTTATCTCTAGCTAGGAGCTACCATGGCCATGGAATCCTTATCTCAATTTGCATGTTCAACTATATTGTGTTATCATTCCTAGTTGATGAGGGGTCTAGATACAGATTAACATATTCATCACATGTGAACCATAGATCACATGTTAAAAACATAGAATGGTTGGTTTCATGGTTGTTTCCATGCTAAATCTAAACAAATAAAACTAGCATTCTTAGTAGTCCAAGAAGAAATAAAAACATCTATGAAAACAATTCAATGTTCATTGAAAATGATTCCTAGAAACTAGAATAATGAAACATTGGGATTCCCAATAATTTATTATTATACTCACCAGACTGCCTTTGAGGCAT
Source organism: Chrysopogon serrulatus (assembly GCA_015844335.1). Lineage (NCBI taxonomy): Eukaryota > Viridiplantae > Streptophyta > Magnoliopsida > Poales > Poaceae > Chrysopogon > Chrysopogon serrulatus. The sequence continues at coordinate 287,048 of JADLZL010004092.1, forward strand.
GTGGTTGTGGAGTTCAATAGCTTGGATGGATACATATGTGTTTTATTTACTTTGGGGCCATCACAAAGAATGAAAGTAAGTACATTTAGATTAAGGGGTTTACTTTGGGAACAAAAAGAAGATGGTCCTCAGTGTGGTTAGCAAGTACATTTTGCTTTCCACTTTTTTATTATGTCAAATTGAGAAATTAATCTAAATCACTTCATTTAAACACATGCATATGTAGTTCTAGAGAGAATGAATATTTCCTAAATTTACTCAATCAACACTATGTTTTCAAAAGGAAACTATGCAATCAAAACAAAACTTGTAGTATGATAATAATATAAACAAAAATTAAGAAATTGAGTACATTCTTTGGTACATGTCACTTGGTTACATATATATGAAACCTAGACTTCTGGTTTAAGCTAGGTAAAAGCAAGGCAAATGTTAACAATTGTATAATCTATGTGTAGGTATTTATAAGTATAGACATTATATGTTGTATCCAATTGTCTTAATAATGTCACAATTCATTTGAAAATAAATAATTTTATGGCAAAGCAAGACTAACTCTTTTTATGGTAGGTTTTCATGGGCTTAACTATGGTTGTCACTGAGGGAATTTATAACTTCATTACACTCATGACTGTATTGGTAATGGACTTCTACAACAAAAGGCAAGAAAATAATTTAGGGATGTCTAAGTATATCTTGAAACAACCAAGTCTTCACTATGATGATCATAAAAGGCTTGAGATTTTTCTTGGTGATCATATCCCTATTATTGGAGGGGTAGTTGGATACATTGGATTTGGGATAATGTGTGCAGTTGTTTACCCTTGGATCTTCCATCAAATTAAGTTCTATCACATAGCTACTTTATTCATCACCATTTTTCCAGTTTTCTTCTTTAGTAATACATATGTGACAGGACTCACAGATTGGACAGTTTCACCAACTTATTGCAAGGTCGTACTTTTCATTATAGCGGCGTGGATTGCCAAACCTGGTGCAGTTATTGCTGGCCTTGCAGCTTGCGGTCTGGCATTGATATCTCTCAATGTTTCTTGTCAAGCAATGCAAGACCTCAAGACAGGTTATATGACACTAACTTCTCCAAGAGTCGTAGTTGCAGGGCATATTTATGGTGTACTAATTGCTTCTATTATCAACCCACTCATCTATCTTTTCTTCAAAGCACATGCCAAAAAGTCTACACCCCTTGGAACAAAAAAATCACAATACCCATGCCCTGGTGCAGCAGTGTATCGTGCCATTGCCCTACTTAGTACTGGAGGAGTAAAGGAGCTACCTAAACATTGTTTCACATTTTGTTTCATCACCATCTTCATAACAATTGGTCTTGAAACAATTAGATTGGTGTCTCAGAGGAAAGATTGGAAAGTACAACATTACATCCCTTGTATGACAGCAATAGCGCTACCATTCCTCGTTGGACCTACCTTCACCATCGATTTTGCTCTAGGTTCAATATTGTTAATACTCTGGACCAAGGTAAATCGGCAAAGTGCAGAATTGTTGTCATCAGCAGTTGCAGCAGGCTTAGTATGTGGAGATGGAATATGGTATCTACCATCATCATTATTAGGTTTCTTCAATGTGGATCCTCCAATCTGCATGAGATTCTTAGCAAGTGGAAAACAGGCAGAGATGGCAGATTCCTTCTTGAATACATGGGGACACAAGGAATGACATGAAGAACATAAGCATATATTTATTTCTAGGGATTAGTGGAAGTTATTGTAAAGGATGCAAAATTATGTTTTATATTATGTAGCACATAATAGATATATAAAAATAGGCATTGTCATTTGAGTGCAAAACAAGAAGTTTGCACATAACATATGTATAATTGTTTTATAACAATGTACCTACGTGATCATTTTTATCTGGCAAACACTACTACAGAAAAACATAAATGTGACCTTTTGGAATAGGCCTTCGAGGCAGGCAGGATTTTCAACCGCCTTGGTTAATGTTGAGAATTAACTAAGACAGGTTGTTTTCATTAATCGAGATGGTTATAAACAACTGCCTCACTAAATCAATTAACCTAGGTGGGCACTACCTCAGTGAATATCGATTTACCGAGATAGTTATTCTAACACAAAGGCCGTGCACACTATCAGGCCTGCCTCAGATAATACTGGCCCATCCTAGGGGCCTAGACACGATATTAACCAAGGTAGTTGTTCTAACGCAAAGGATGGACAGACTATCAGGCCTGCCTCGGATAATCCTGGCCTATCTTGGGGCCCAAACTGCCCATATTGGTCCAATAGTGCGCTCATCCTATATATAATTAATCTTACTCAAATTTAACTGACTCCCTGTTAGTGTTTTATGACCGACAACTTGTCTCTAGGTTACCTGGGATGATGATTGGTGAGCTTCAGCGTATGCAGAACTCGGTGGTAAACAGAAATACACTGATTTGTACTAGTTCAGGCCGCTTGGAAGCATAATACCCTAGTCCAGTTAGGCGTTGGCCTTTGCGTTGGATACCTTGTTATGCACTCATGATCAGAATTCATACAAACATAATGAAAAACCTTTTTGCTCTATGTATCGATTCTCTCTTAGAAGTCAAAAGAGAGTGGGCTATAAAAATGAAAAGACGCCATGCCAAACAAGCATGAGCCAATAAAAGATGCCACACCAAAAGGGTATGTGCCAAAAAAGAGAGAATAAAACAAGGGGTGCAAAGACACCCGCCTGAGTGAAAAAATGGGTATAAAAAGTACCTGCCAGAGAGATAGCCCCCACTTCTCGAAAAAAAAAGAGAGAGAGAGAGTCATACATAAGAGTTCAAATGAAAAATATAATAACATTTCCTCCGATCAAGGTGTATAGCTTAGTAATTCGCTATGATCTAATCATTTGAATGTTGCTCTTCATATAAAAATATAAACTCTGAGAAGAAAGCAATTCAAAAGAGCAGATTGCATACAAGTTCTGTGTCTACCTCTCTTGCTAAATGCCAACCTAAGACAAAGTGATAGCTAGAAGCCCCACAAGTGACAAGTATAAAAGGATGAAAATGAAAATACCAATTTATTTAGATAAAAGAAAAAAAGCTTTGTTATAATCCTGGCACTTGTGAAACATAATCGGCATTGCAGCAACTACTGATCAACAACCAAGTTCTTAGCTTTTGCTCGAGGATGAGCAAAGGGTAAGCTTGGGAGATTTTGTTGGCGGTAAATACCGACATACTCTAACCACCAACTATTATCCAAAAAGGGAGAAATATCATAGTTATATTCACAACTTTATAGTCTATAGGGACATATGATCTTCAGATTCTTATGCACACGTCATCTAAGATTCCTTCAGGGTGCTTAACCGTCTGGTCTGCAAGCTGCAAGCACATATTCATGTACAACAAAGATGCCCATGGAAAGACTTGGTCAAGGATTACCTTCGGCATTATGTTGACATTGGCGCCTAGATCGCAGAAAACTTTAAGAAAGTCATGCTGCCCAATAGAGATGGGGATCACAGGTCTCCATGGATCTCCTCTTTTGAGTGGCATGGACTCATCCTTCTATCCTCCTAATGATGCTTCAATATAGTAACCTGCATGTACAACAACAAGATTCACGGTCTCGGGCTCTAGAGGTTGCCCTAGAATCTTACCTTCGTTGGTCGGTGGAACAGCGGCCGCCAGCTGAGCTAATTGTTATTCTATCATTTTATTGAAGCTAAGCTGGTTCTTAACAACAGAGGTAAAGCTATCCATTTTAGTGTTTATGTTTTCTAGCATTTTGTCATTGGATGCTACCTTCCTAGATAAAGTCTCTACAATTTTATTTTGGTTGGAGATCACTTCTCTCAAAGGCAATTGAGCATAGCTATTGAAATTAGTGTCTTGAAAGGTACCTTGGAAATTACCTTGGTAGTTGGGCCTTTGCTGATTCCATCCTTGATTTTGAGGATGATAGTTGTTGTTGTTGTTGATGAAGTTCACATCCTCACGGGTCTCAGGGCAGTTGTTGCCTGAGTGTCCCATATTGCCACACACTTTACAAGTCAAGCATGAATCACTGATGTGCATAACATCTTGTTTCAGGCTAGCCTTGTCTTCCAGCTTCTTCATGAGCAGATCTATCTTGGCAGACAGCATTGTCCACCTCTTTGAGTTGGTGCATTCCTCCACTCCTCTTGCGGGTTGGTTGGCGCTCTTCACTCCAGTCTTGATTGGAGGCCATTTTCTCTATAAAAGCAGTAGCTTGTGGTATGGTCAATGACATAAATGCACCTCCAGCAGTAGCATCAATATTATTAGGGTGCTATTGGTGAGCCCATGATAGAAAGTCTGCATGTGGAGCCAATTCTCCATCCCATGATGAGGACATTCTGATATGTAGTCTTGAAAGCGTTCCCATGCCTCTGGGACTGACTCATCATGTTGTTGCTAAAAACTTGAGATCTTCCCCCTTAGGGCACTTGTCTTACCCATAGGAGATAATCTTGATAGAAAAGCTGTGGAGCACTTATCCCAAGTTGTATGATCGTCTTTGTATGCGTAGAACCATTGCTTTGCCTTTCCCAATAGTGTGAATGGGAATAGACACAACAAGATTACGTTGTTGGCGGGCCTTAACTCCTAAATATAAGCGCCAACACTCGCATAAAATAAATATCATATGAACACCAAACATAGAATTAGGGCTTATAACTAACAAGTTCCATAAAATTTTGGTGATTCATCTTTTGCAGGAGGACAATGATGAAGACCACTACAAATGGGCTCAAAACCATGCAAGATATACATGAAAACACTACCTAAAATGAGCCCAAATGGAGAAGGCCCAGTTACCCTACAAATCCGAGCCTAGAATAGAAGGAAAATAAGTCCAAACCCAATCCAAATGACGTCAACTTTAGAAATCCCTGTCATGGGCCAAATCAACATCACCAGAGGAGGCCACCAGACAAAATTGGGCCGAAACGGGGCCAGCCATGGTGCAGCCATGGTGCACCCGCACCCCCACTGGCTCCGTTCGGGCCTATCTTTCGCGTGGCAGTAGCAACCGACATATCATGGTCGGTTCCGGTGGTTATTGCCTGGTTCAATGCACCTAGACGTAGGTTTGGAGGCCGGTTTGATGGCAAATATGCATGGAACCCCTTCCTCTCCACCTATAAAGAGGAGGCCTCACCCCTCCTCAAGAATCAACCAATCAAGCAACCAAGAGAGGGCAAGAGCAACACACAAGAGCTCCACTTCATAGGGGCCTAGGCCCTAGGCCTAGGCCCTAGCTAGCTAGTTTAGTATAGGGAGTGAGTGAGGGAAAGTAGAGAGGAGGTCGGGCGTGTCTGCCATCTCTCGTCTTGGATTCGGTGTCTTCGGGTTGAGGAGGCGGAGTGCCGGGCGTGTTGGCTCCCTCTCTACTTGTACCTCTACAGCCATTTACTACTTGGAGTATAAGGTCTGTGTTCGACTACGGTGGTGAGTCTCTATTTTATGTTATCTTGTGCATTACATTCTTGTGGGTTCGTTGTTCATTAGTTGACTTAGTAGTGGATGTTCTAGTAGAGGGTCTGATAAAGACGGATAGCCCTGGCCAATGCTAGAATAGTAATCGATAATATAGATGTGGTGTATAAGTTATAGGTTATCCTAATTTGCCTCACACTCCACGGGTGAGGGGTAGGTGTTAGGTGGTGATAGCCCTAGCATCCCTTGTATTTCCCCACGTTCAGGTGTAGCGTAGAGTTATAGGCCGGCATCACCTAGCAGACTAGGTGTGATCCGGTGCCCGAAGCAAGAGTGTAGTAAGCAAGATTATCTTCGTGTAGAGAACCTAAATCGTAGAAGAACCTCACTACCCGAGCTCTCCCTATCCTTGTGTTGTCCTTGGACGAGCTAGTTAGAAGAAGTACCTCTGTTCCCTGTAGAAATACGATACCCTGAATACTTCCGGGTGAAGTGCTACGAAGGAAATACGATACCATACAATTGGGCATAAAAATCTTAGTTGTGCCCATCATGATAGACAAAATTGAGGTATACTTAGATTTTTACATCTATGCCATCCTCGCATTTGAACTGCTCATAGGCTGTCGTCTGGAAACACTTTTTCAAGAAAAACCATCCCAGGGGAGCCTTTGTGAAAAGATGGGACAAAATGCTTACGCTACTCCCATGTCCTACTTAGGAAACCCAATGGCGAAGCAAGATCCCAACCATGAGCCATTTGAGGAGGTGAAATTCATATTTGAGGAGGTGAAATTCATATCCCCATTTGTTTCATCTGAACTTCTTTCATCCTTGTAAAACTGAATGTCCATATCACCCTCACTCAAACCCAAGACATGCCCCTCTGGCCATCCAAACGTTGCTCTTAATAGTGTTCTAGATTCAACATTGATTGTTCATGATATATCCTTTGCGTAGGAGAATGTTTGTGCTATGGACATCTCACTTAGTGCCATGTGACTCTATAAGGATCCAAACCACCTCTTCATTCTTGTTTTTAAACTTTTTAAGAGAATGGTTATGGATGCCTTTATTTATCATAAGCATTGCAAAACTCGTATATGTATTGTGGCACTAACCTTGCAGCTGGAACGATGATGCTAAACACTTGATGGTGAAGCTAGGAACTTTACCACCATTGTGAGCTGCAAGATGCTGTTCCCACGGTCAAGCTTAGGACCATAAACAAAAGTACTGCCAGGAGATACCCCGGATTATCCTTAAAAATAATATAATTTATCATTATCATAAAAAAAAGAAACTTTAAAAAAATAGCAAGAACATGTTGTCAAGATAGCATGCACCTTCGGGTATTCTTGGTTGCTAACCATTTCAGGTTAAGACTAAGAAGAACGAGGGTACATGAGATGCTAGAGAATACTGAGCCACACCGAGTGCATATTTTGATGGCCTTGGGTGGAGAAACACATGGCACACTTGACTTTTTCACAAAAGTCAAGGTGTGGGGGAGGATGGTGAGATTCTCACTACAAGCTCCATACACACCAAAGACCGTCTCGATTGAGAGAGTGCTAGCTCACTCTTGCTATAAAAAAAGAGAGAAAAAAGAAAGCTATAGAAGAAAAGAAAAAAAGATGAGAGAAAATAAAAAAATTGGAAAAAAGGAGAAGTTTGAAAATTGAAAAAAAAAGAGAGAAAAAAAGAGCACCTGATAGAAAAAGAAAGAGAGAAAAAAATGGATGCTCCTCTTTGCTGCTTGTCACCAAGGCCCATGGCCTATACACGCAATTTGTATGTAGCCTAAGCCTTGTTGATCACCTGAGTAGGACCATGTGCAAACAAACCACCGTGCAACAAGGATCAAAGCTTCATCTCTACATATACTGTCGGTAAGTATACTCAGGTATGCAAAGGTAATAAATAATCACCAACTCCTTTACTCATATTTATCTTCATGAAAATTTTAGCATGCTTATTCATGCTATCATTATTTATGACATGTGCTCTGGTTTGGATGTATTCTTAAGATATATCCATAGGCTTTTAAATTAAGCATGGTGCTTAGTTTAAAATAACCTTCTTTGATCAAAATTTGACATGGTGTTGAACTTTGATTAACGAACTTTGAGTTGGTCTCATATATAACGAAAGTAATCTTTGATAGAGATAAACCAAGGCTCGTAATTTGTTACAAAACTTTATCTTAGCCTTGTATGAGTATAAGTTTGGTGATTAAAATAAAAAAATATATAAAATAAAATAAATAATAATAATAAATTTAATATGGCAATCTTGTTTGGATCCATGCTACTTGACTTTTGCATCTAAATTCTTTTTATAGCATGGATATGGTCATACTTTCTTTTGCCATGGTAAAATAAATTAACAAAATGAATATAATAATAATAATAATAATAATAATAATAATAATAATTTATTATGATAATAAAACTTAGGCCCCCAAAGTGTTTGAGCTGGTAGAGCCCTTTCTTGTTTCTTTTTTTTGTTTTGTTTGTTTAATAAAATAGGTACAAGAATAAGTGTGGGGGAGATCTCTCAAGCTTAACACGCACATTCGAGATCCTCCCCTAACATGTTGCACAACATCATACGATCCGATATGAAGGAGGACAAGACAGATGGCTCAAGACAAGACTGGTTGAACTTCTGGTTCATGCCAAGCCATTTCTACTTCAGTTCTCCTCTACAAACGATGGTTTGTGCAACACCTCCCTCATCTCCCTACAAACTTGAGTCTAAACAAATTTAAATTCTAATTACTAAAATTAAACTCAATGAACCAAATGCCTCCATGCAACTTAAAAAAACCACACTTCTTTTTATATTCTCAAGAAGTGACATGATCATAATATTTCTGAGATAGAAGCTTGCATGAAGTTTGTTCCATATACATGCACTTATGCTTGTGGGAAAACATTTTAATAGGGCAATCATGTTAACTAAGTTGTTGAGGGGTGTGATATGGTTCTGACTTAGAAATCCTACCATTTCTATTCAAAGTACTTGGAGAATTTGTTTTGATAAAAGTACCAAGTATCACATACTCCTCATTTGGTAAAGAAATTACTACCAAGGCCAAATATGACGTGCATCCTACAAAGTTTTTAGCCTACTACATATGCTGCTTGTTATTGCATTGAGTTTGGTCAAGTCTTGTGAGCCATGTTGAGAGATTTATCATGCTCCCAAGATCAAGATCACACACACACCAGATATATGTGCTACTCCTACACTGGGAGTACACAAAAACATGCCTTCCATCTAGTCCCACCAAAAATGTTCTATTCTTACACTTAGAGTAAACACAAAAAATATAGATTTAGTAGATAAATACTCCATGTTTAAAAAGATCAAGATCTCTCTACATATATGGTTTATAAGATAAGACATGGGTTATGCAAAAGTGTTAAAAAATAGAGACACATGAAGGTCCCAAAAGAAAAAAAATATGGACACATGAAGGTCCAAAGTATGAAAAAAATGATGAGCACATGAAGGCTCATGTATTCAAAAAAAAGAAGATAGCCATGTCTATAAAATAATAAATAGTAGAGAGAGATCATATCTACAAAAGGAGTATAGTGTTTATCATATCATCTTCCACACACATGCACATCTTGATCTAAGAGTATGACACTTCTCTCCTTGGATCCTTGATTTGACTTTACAACATATGCAATGCAAGTATGCCATCTTGTTAAACGCTACCCAAAGCTCCATATAAACCTTTTAGAGGTAGGAGGAACAAAAAGAAGGCAAAGACTTTGCTATGCCTTGGTGAGGAATCAAACACATTTGAGTAGTTTGAGAATGCCTTTTAAGGAGTATAAAGTGATCTATGCTTTATTGTAAAAACTTTCAAAACTCCAAGTTGCTAAGATATGAATTTGGGAAGAAAACTTTGTTTTGAGAACCATTCCACCTTTCAACAACCTAAGGAAACATGATAGCCAATGCCACATATCCCACTTGAATAAGAAATGTGATGGAATAATTTTCCTGTAAGTTGTATATCTTAGGATTTTATGCTCATGATTACTTCCACCTTTAAGCCTTGCTCGAGGACGAGCAAGAGGTAAGTGTGGGGTTGTTTGTTGGTGGGCCTTAACTCCTAAATATAACCGCCAACATTCGCATAAAATAAATATCATATGAACACCAAACATAGAATTAGGGCTTATAACTAACAAATTCCACAAAGTTTTGGTGATTCATCTTTTGCAGGAGGACAATGATGAAGACTACTACAAATGGGCTCAAAACCATGTAAGATATACATGAAAACACTATCTAAAATGAGCCCAAATGGAGAAGGCCCAGTTACCCTACAAATCTAGGCCCAGAATAGAAGGAAAATAAGTCCATACCCGATCCAAATGACGTCAACTTAAGAAATCCTTGTCATGGGCCAAGTCAACATCACCACAAGAGGCCACCAAACGAAATTCAGCCAAAACGGGGCCAGCCATGGTGCGGCCGCACCATTGTGCGCCCGCCCCCCCACTGGCTCCGTTCATGACCATCTTTCACGTGGTGGTAGCAACCGACATACCATGGTCGGTTCCGGTGGTTATTGCCTGGTTCAATGCCCCTAGACGTGGGTTTGGAGGTCGGTCTGGTGGCAAATATGCATGGAACCCCCCTCCTCTCTACCTATAAAGAGGAGGCCTCACCCTTCCTCAAGAATCAACCAATCAAGCAACCAAGAGAGGGCAAGAGCAACACACAAGAGCTCCACTTCATAGGGGCCTAGGCCCTAGGCCTTGGCCCTGGCTAGCTAGTTTAGCATAGGGAGTGAGTGAGGGAAAGTAGAGAGGAGGTTCGGACATGTCTACCATCTCTTGTCTTGGATTCGGTGTCTCCGGGTTGAGGAGGTGGAGTGCCGGGCGTGTCGGCTCCCTCTCGACTTGTACCTCTACGGCCATTTACTACTTGAAGTATAAAGTCTGTGTTCGACTATGGTGGTGAGTCTCTATTTTGTGTTATCTTGTGCATTATATTCTTGCGGGTTTGTTGTTCGTTACTTGACTTAGTAGTGGATGTTCTAGTAGAGGGTCCCTGATAAAGACGGATAGCCCTGGTCAACGCTAGAATAGTAATCGATAACGTAGACGTGGTGTCTAAGTTATAGGTTACCCTCGTTTGCCTCACACTTCATAGGTGAGGGGTAGATGTTAGGTGGTGACAGCCCTAGCATTCCCTTGTATTCCCCCACGTTCGGGTGTGGCATAGAGTTATAGGCCAGCATCACCTAGCAGACTAGGTGCGATCCGGTGCCCGAAGCAAGAGTGTAGTAAGCAAGATTATCATCGTGTAGAGAACCTAAATCGTAGAAGAACCTCACTACCCGAGCTCTCCCTATCCTTGTGTTGTTCTTGGATGAGCTAGTTAGAAGAAGTACCTCCATTCCCTATGGAAATACGATACCCTGAATACTTCCGGGTGAAGTGCTACGATGGTAATTCCGTGCGCTTGCGGATCATTTCTGTATACGTTAAGAAATACCAATAGGCATCTCTTGGTATATTCTTCATCTTGAAAGTGCTGCAAATCTTTAGGAAGTGTTGGAGATAAGCACTTACATCATCGTGTGCTTTTCCACAAAACAAGTTGGCCTGCACCATGGTGATAAGAGCCGGCTTGAGCTCGAATCCATTCTCCCCAACTTTGACGTAAGGTCCAGTACGGATGTTGTTGGTGGTTGGAGTGGAGAACTCGCGCAGTGACTTATCAGCCATTTCCTCGAAAGCTGGTGCTAAGTTGCCTTCTTGTTGCCCTTCTTCTTCACTTATAGGAGCTTGCTCCTCCAAAAAAAGAACCTCAGCAGTGGGTGTCTTTGATGGAGATTCTGTAATATCCTAATTTTTTTAAAATAATAATAATAATAAGTTGACCAAACAGACTAAAGATAGGAGAAAAATTTGTAAACCGTAAGTCATATGAAAGATCAGAGACCGTGGATGTGTAGAGATCGTTGAGGTGATTTCGTTCGACTACTAACATGGTGCATTTGTAGACCGAATGATTTTTAGCAGAGTCATTAAATTTGGACCGTCGGATGTGGCTTAGGGTATATCTTCCTCCCTCATGTTCAAGGAAAAAAGTTGAGTCCTATTCATCTTCTGTTCAGTGCCGCCACCTGTCGGGGGCCAAACAACCGGCCTGTTGGGCCCCCGGCTAAATAAGATTAAGTAAGTCATTAGCGGCCCATGACCGGCCTACGAAAGCCGGACCAGGTGGGCCGACGCTCCAACGGCCCGCGGGAAGGCTGCGGAAGAAGCCCGCGGGTGAATCGCTGACCGCGCGCTGGGCACGACCCCTAGGGCGCGCGGCTCGCCACGACCCTACCGGACCAAAGGCCTCCCGGGGTCGAGACCCGGGAGGGCGCGGCTCGCACGACCCCTCGCGGGCGTCTTCATGAAGAAGTCACCAAGGTTTGCGCTCCACGCGTGAGCCACGACCTCGCTGCCAGCACGATCGGTCAAACCGTACCTTCCCCGCCTGCACCCCGTGCAGGACATGAGAGAGGAGCATCTTGACCGCACTGTGCGGCAGCGCAGGAGATGGACGCACACGCCGGGAGCACTGTTAGTCAGAGCAGGGCGTGGTTCAGCTCCTTAACCGTACTGTTAACCAGAGGAAGGGTGTGGCTCGACGTCTAATCGCCCTCTTGATTGACGGTCCGGACAGCCCGTCCATCATGACCCACTCCCGAACCGTACGACGTCATTAACTCCGGGATAATACTCCAAACGATCTAATCATCTATTCAGCCTCTCCGTCCACTGTTAAGGCGTGGGCAGACACTCCGGCGACGCGACCTCACCGGCGACCAACGTGTGCGACGCAAGGAAGAAGGACGCCCCGACCCCAGGAGGGCAGACGAGCCACTCCACCATTGTCCTTTTTCTTTCTTTTTCAACACGGCACGCCCATACCTTCTTCATGTAAGGCCGTTACCTTCCTTTATCTATAAAAGGGAGGGCGAGCCATTTCACTAGACAGATTCTAGAGGTTCTAAAGCTTTTAGACTCCGATAGCACACAAAAGATCACCGAAACCTATCACACACACACCACGATATTGGCAATCAGAGACTTGGCAGCCCCTCCCTCTCTCGAACCGGTTGTAACCCCTACTACGAACCGCCGCTAAGTAACACGACTCCTTCGAACTGGACGTAGGGCCTCACGCCTGAACCAGTATACTCCCCCCGTGTCCTCTTAGCGAACCATCTGGACATAAACGCGCATCTATAAATTTACTAGTTGGTGCTTTCACGAAACACCGACACCACCCACTTCGTTTTTTTCTTCCCCAATCCTATTCCTACTCGATCTATTTTTGTTGTTCCGGAACTTACGGCACCGGCACTACTCCATCCTGATCTCCAGTTGCCAGCAACTCTGAGGTGGGCTGCCGCTGCAAATCAAGTATAAAGGAAGTAGTGCTACTCATGTGCCCTTTTCATTCTCGCCTGTTGGGTATGGATGAAAATGGTACGGATATTTATCCGACCATCCGTTCGACCGAATTCATTTAGAGGGGTTTAGATCTACCCGTATCCGAATCCAGGTATTCAACATCCGGTACCGTATCCATATCTGAATACTCAAATCGTATATTTATGATGTCGATATCCAATCATATTCTATCCAGCATGGATGACACTATCCATATTCGAATCCGAATCCAGACAGAAATATGAAAACAAATGTGGTATCAGTGAGCATTTGCTTGAGCGGTGGTGCTGCTGTAGGACGGTGGCTTGACCTGGTGGATCAATTCACGTTCATCCAGGAAAATAGGCAAGGGTCAGCTGAAGAAAGGAGCTCGTGGTTTGTTTCCTGCCATTCTAATCTGGGTACCACTCAAGAGCCAATATATAGTATATATCTGAATTGCCTTGCAATTGATTAGTTGGCCTGATTGATTTATTCTGCCATGTTCATGAGTCGGCAAATATTTGGATCATGGTTAGTACGAGGAGCCTATTTTGTTTGCAATCCAGGTACCTGTTCTTTCAGCTACTTGATGACCAATCGGATTTCTTTTTATTAGAAGCTAATCATTATTCTGTATGGGATTTAAAAAATATATAGTACATCTTGTCAGTGTTATGCCTTTGGGAGCTTATCCATTAATCAGCTATAGAATCAATCTCGTCAAAGGAAATAAGCATACCCAATTTTGTGTTATTTTCAAAGTAGTAAATTTCTGAGCTATCTCTGAGTGGGAACCATGTTGTTCAGGTGCTGGCGAGTCAGTAGGCAGGACCTAAACTATTTTCAGAGTGCTTCTTGTGTCGCTAAGGCACTCATGACGAATCTTTACTTGGGCTCTGCGCCTCTTTGTGTTTTCCTCATTGATTCACGTGTCCTATATATTTTATATTTTCATGATTTATATTCAAGTTTCGGATTTGAGATCCATGTTTCAAGTTTCATTTACATTCAATTCTGGTGTCGGATTTATCCGAAGGTGCAGTTTGGTTCTTATATTTAGGTTCCTGTGAGTAAGTGTTGGCCCCACTTACTCGGCTTTACCGGTAAATGCTAAGGAGTATTCAGGTGTTGTCCATTTCAGACGGAAACAACTATTTAATTGATATTCCGGTTATTCGTTCATGGATTCCCATGTTAAATTCGTTCTTCCGGTTCCGATTGTACTTGCTGAGTGTTTTTACTCACCCTTGTGTTTATTTGGGTTTTCAGGTACCAATGACCACGGCATGCATGGGAACAACTGGGAGTAGTACTTTCATGAACACAAATATTAGTAGATTATACATCATCATTCATTAAATCTAATCTTTTGGCATTGTAATAGTTTAATTTAAAGGTTACTTAAATGTTAGTTGTCCGTAATGGTTATTGCTGTTGGGATGGTCCTTATGTTTGTCCCTTTGGGATGGGCTAAGATGCTTATGATTTTAGTCAGGTTATTATTACTTTGGAACTGTAATTTATTTGTCTCGAATACGTCTAGTTTTAGGGGAGGTACTGTCGAAATTTTTAATACCTTTAGACTTAGATTTTCTTTTATGTCGTTGGGTAGCCTCCGTGTTAAATTTCAAGCCGGGGCGTTACATTTGGTATTCAGAGCCAGGCTAGGTTAGAGTATAAAAAAACATAAAACTTGATATGGAAAAAAATTCACACACTTTTGCACTATAGGATGGGTTTCGTGGGCTGTATTGCATTTTTTAGTCCATTGTTTTTCTTGTATTTTTTTATCTCAAATTGATAACATGTTAGTTGTTGCAAGGTTACTTTGTCTTGTGGGTCAAAGTTGTTCCCAAAGAAGGGACTGCTCATATATTGTACGATGACCTTTGCCATAATCTATTGTTGTGTATTGGCACATCTTTGTCCTAAGAGGCTTCTAGTGTTGTGTTCCCAGTAGGAATGCTTGTTTTTTTTATCATTCGAATCTAGCAAACATTATATGTCCACCTATTATCTTGAAATGTCTATATTGAAAGTTAGAGACACAGTTTGCTGGGTTTCGATGGTACGTGTCGAACCTTGTACCTCATGAAGAACTAATTAGGAAATAAAGGATATTTGAATATTGGTATTAGATTTCAATCATTTGACAAGGGGTGAACATGAATTTGTGATTATGGAATACTAGAGAACATTTTTGGAGACATGTTAGATGGAGATATGATGACTTCAACCATTGTTAGTTCCTTAGCATCTAATCATGGAATCATTGTGCCCAACATTTAATCTTTCCTAGTGTACATCTGATGGAGCTAGCGTTTTGATGGTTCAGCTTCATATTCCTTGCTTCAGCCAAGTGGATCATTGTTCAAACCATGAGGCCTTGCTCACTAATTAGCTCTTGTGAAGTAAAGGCCAAGACATGGAGTTTGTCGTGACTTTTGCCTTCTCTTGGCGTTCTATATATTACCTAATCTCTATCCTTTAACCTATTATCCTTTAGAGTACTATAAATAGGTCATGGATGGTTGCTATAAAGTGGGCTAGTGTTTTAGCCAATGTCCATTTTCTTCCTCCTATTTCTTTTATATGTATCTCAAGGTAACTATATCAAATATTAGTTGGGTTATGTTTGATCTATCTATTCCATTGTAGAGTGTGATTAATATGTGCAGTGGATGACCTGATCAACCATACCACTAGTTCATGTTATTCACACCAACCACATTGAAGTAATGGGCCCAAACATTTCCCTTTATATGTTCCTCAAGAGTTCTTCACTATTTTGTGCGAAGAACGAGAGTGAGCGGTATTGGATCATGTGTCATGCCTGAGGCGTCATTTTGTAGTTTGAAGATTCTCTTGCTAGTATATGCCAATAAAAATTATAGTATGACTGTTATTAACTGTGTCTTTTTATGGATAAGATTTTATAAACCGCATTGAGGTGAGTGTACCATGCATTGTCCATAAATATTACAGCCTGGGTTTAGCGAATGGTTAAGATCATCTATCAAATGCAAACTTGTGCTATGCCCCTATCCGTATTCACAGGATTGGATTTCTCTAGACTCCATCTAAGAAGCTACCTTTGAATCATTTAATTTAATCAAGTATGACATGTTGACTATCAAACATAATGTTCCTTATTCTCATTTATGGATGCCAGTTTACTTCCTAGTCATCTTTCTCTAAATTATAGATCTTAACTCTACCTAAATTCACTTGTGATTGAAGAAATCCCTGCTGTTCGAGATTACCATGATGTTTTCTAGACAAACTTCCAGCAGTGTCACCCAAGTGTGAGATGGGGTTATGTATTGTACTAGACCTATTTCCATAGCACCATATCATGTGTATCACCCTTTCCAAGAAGAGTTGGAAAAAAAATTTCGTTGATCTTTTATCCAAAAAGTTTGATTCGTTGTAGTGTCACCTTACAGAGCTGTGGTTATTTCTACTAAGGAAAGGGATGGGAGTTATCAGATGTGTGTGGATTATCATAGTTTGACTGTAGTAACCATCAAAAATTACAAATTGCCTCGTATTGATGACTTGTTTAATTATCTAAAAGATGTCTGGGGTGTTTTCCAAAGATTGCCCTATGGTTAGGTTATAATCAGATTCTGGTAAGAGGAGAATAATGAGAGGACAATTTTTGTGACCATGTATGGGCACTATGAGTTTAGAGTTATGTCGTTTGGGTTGACACCGCACCGTCTAGTTTATGGAGACAATGAACAACATGCTAAGCAAGTTTGATCAGTTTGGCATGGTATTCATTAATGACATACTAGTCTTTTCAAGGAGAAACAAAGGGCATAAGCAACATTTGAAGATGATATTCCAAACATTGTGAGATAACAAGATTTATGCCAAATTGAAGAAGGGTGAAATTAGGCTTTCAAAAGTTAGCTTCATAGGACATGTTATTAATGATAAAGGTATCTCTACTGATCTAGTCAAGCTTTCTATGATAGTAGATTGGGAAAGACCGTCTAATGTGAAGGACCTGAGCAGTTTTTAAGCTTGGTTGGCTATTACCAAAGATTTTGTGACAAGAATTTTTTCTATAATGTCTAAACATTTATCTGTGCTCACCAAAAATAATATGAAGTTTAAATGGACTAATGAGTGTGAGCATAGCTTCCAAGTATTAAGGAGAAGTTGGTTGTTGCTCCTATTCTCACCTTATCTAAGTCTGTAAGTGCTTCGCCGCCTACTCTGATGCTTCATGAGGACTAGTGTGTGTCCTTATGCAAGATGAGATGGTTACTGCCTATGCATCAAGGTAGTCGAGAATGCATTAGGACAACTACCCTACTCATAATCTAGAGCTTGCTATGGTTGTACTTTCTTTGAAGAAATGAAGATGTTATCTTTATGCAAGTCTTGTGATGATTTCAGTAAGTCAGAATTCACCTAGAAGGATTTGAACTTAAGACAATGAGGATGACTAGAGCTAATTAAGAATTATGATCTCACTATCTAGGATACACAGTGCAATGCCAATGTTGTGGCTAATACTTTGACTCATAACACCACACCATTCCCCTACATTGAATTATTTGGTAACTGAATTTGAACAAATGGATATATTTATGTGGGAGTACCAGAAACAAAATAAGAATATTTTGTGACTCTACCATACCAAAGAGAGTGTTGGTGGCACAACATGGTCGGTCATTGCAAGTTATTATTATGAAGAAGCTCTTATCCAAGGAAGAGTCATGAATTTAGCTTATATATAATTAGGATCAAATCAGTTTAGTGGGTGCCTTTTTGTTCCACAGAAGTTCACATAAAGGAAAACATTCTTCATAAAGCGCATCGTTACTGATTCACGAGGTATTGGTGATCGAAGAGATAGAAAGTGGACATGAAACATCATTATAGCAAACATGCCGGGTATGCCAATGAGTTAAGACTGAGCATAGGTGTGCAGTTAGAAAGCTGCACTCTATAGATGTTCCTATGTAGCTCTTGGATGACATCACTATGGATCTTGTGGTTGGTTTACCATATATCACAAGGGAAAAGATGCTATTGGGGTTCTCATAGACCGCTTGAGTAAGATGGCATATTTTATTCCTTATTTCTCTACATCATCCAATGAGTGACCTAGCTATTGTGAGACCATGGATTGACCAGAACCATTATTTCCAATAGAGATGCTAAGTTTGTGTCCATGTTGTAGGAGAGCTTGTAGGGTGCCTTGGGTACTAATATGATACTTAGGACAACATTCACTCTCTAATTGGGTCAATCTTGGTGCAGCACCCACCTCTGAGAGGATATGAATTTGTTCCATCTGGGAAAGGCTGTTGTTGAGGATTATTTGACATTTCTGGAGTTCTCTTTCCATAATAGTCATCATGTGTACAACTAGTGTTCCTTCTTGATTCTCTTCAACCGAAAGTGTAGAACACCCTGGTTTGCAGTCAATGGATGAGAAGGCAGTCCAAAAGACAACTGATCTAGTAGTTCATATGCAGAATTAAGTATTTCTCAAAGTATTCCCTATTGCCACTGTTATGAGATTTGGAATTAAATCGAAGCTTAGTCTGAGGTATATTGGTGCTTTCCAGATCATGGTACAAGTTGGAAGGTAGGCCATATTGATTGGAGTTACTAGAATCGATGAAGGCTATGCCTAAAGCATTTCATGTTTCTACGTTGTGTATGTGTGGGATTCCGAAAACCATAAAAATTTGGAGCTACCTAATTCCATGAATGGTGTCCATAATGTGTCCATGTTTCTATGCTGAGAAAGTATCTACAAGATCCAGAACAACATATATATGACCTTGAAACCATAAATCATCGAGGAAGATTTGACCTTCAAGGCATGTTCTATAAGAATTTTGGAGGAGTCTGATAAAGTCTTGTGACGAAAGACAATTAAGTATCTGAAGGTTCTTTGGACTAATCAGACAGAGTGGGGAACAACATGGGAGCTCGAGTCGTGAATGCGGAAGAAGTATCCAGAATTCTTCTCATCTGGTGAGTAGCTCGATATCTTGTTTAATTTATGCCTATTCCTCACCAAGACTAATAAGAATTCGAGGACGAATTCCATTGAAGGAGGGGAGAATGTAATATCCTGATTTTTTAAAATAATAATAATATGTTGACCAAACAGACTAAAGATAGGAGAAAAAATTTTATTTTTTAAACCGTAAGTCATATGGAAGATCAGAGACAATGGATGCGTAGAGATCGTTGAGGCGATTCCGATCGACTACTAACATGGTGCATTTGAAGACGGAATGATTTTTAGCAGAGTCCTTAAATTGGACCGTCGGATGTTGCTTAGGGTATCTCTTCCTCCCTCATGTTCAAGGAAAAAAAAAGTGAGTCCTATTCATCTTCTGTTCAGCGCCGCCACCCACTTCGTTTTTTCTTCTCCAATCCTATTCCTGCTCGATCTATTTTTGCTGTTCCGGAACTTACTGACTCCGGCACTACTCCATCCTGATCTCCTGTTGCCGGCAACTCTGAGGTGGGCTGCCGCTGCAAATCAAGTATAAAGGAGGTAGTGCTACTCATGTGCCCTTTTCATTCTCGCCTGTTGGGCGCATCTACTGCTGCCCTCGTCCATATGCAATTGCTTGAGCGGTGGTGCTGCCGTAGGACGGTGGCTTGACCTGGTGGATCAATTCACATTCATCCAGGAAAATAGGCGAGGATCAGCTGAGGAAAGGAGCTCGTGGTTTGTTTCCTGCCATTCTAATCTAGGTATCACTCAAGAGCCAATATGTAGTATATATCTGAATGTGCCTTGCAATTGATTAGTTGGCCTGATTGATAAGGTTTACTTCTTGCCTAGTTATTCTGCCATGTTCACGAGTCGGCAAATATTTGGATCATGGTTAGTACGAGGAGCCTATTTTGTTTGCAATCCAGGTACCTGTTCTTTCAGCTACTTGATGACCAATCGGATTTATTTTTATTAGAAGCTAATCATTATTCTGTATGGGATTTAAAAAATATATAGTACATCTTGTCAGTGTTATGCCTTTGGAAGCTTATTCATTAATCAGCTATAGAATCAATCTCGTCAAAGGAAATAAGCATACCCAATTTTGTGTTATTTTCAAAGTAGTAAATTTCTGAGCTATCTCTGAGTGGGAACATGTTGTTCAGGTGCTGGCGAGTCAGTAGGCAGGACCTAAACTATTTTCAGAGTGCTTCTTGTGTCGCTAAGGCAAGTGCATGACGAATCTTTACTTGGGCTCTGCGCCTCTGTTTGTGTTTTCCTCATTGATTCACGTGTCCCATATATTTTATATTTTCATGATTTATATTCAAGTTTCGGATTTGAGATCTACGTTTCAAGTTTTATTTACATTCAATTCTGGTGTCGGATTTATCCGAAGGTGCAGTTTGGTTCTTATATTCAGGTTCCTGTGAATAAGTGTTGGCCCCACTTACTCGGCTTTACCGGTAAATGCTAAGGAGTATTCAGGTGTTGTCCATTTCAGACGGAAACTAATATTTAATTGATGTTCCGGTTATTCGTTCATGGATTCCCATGTGAAATTCGTTCTTCCGGTTCCGATTGTACTTGCTGAGTGTTTTTACTCACCCTTGTGTTTATTTGGGTTTTTAGGTACCAATGACCACGGCATGCATGGGAACAACTGGGAGTAGTACTTTCATGAGCACAAATATTAGTAGACTATACATCATCATTCATTAAATCTAAACTTTTGGCATTGTAATAGTTTAATTTAAAGATTACTTAAATGTTAGTTGTCCGTAATGGTTATTGCAGTTGTGATGGTCTTTATGTTTGTCCCTTTGGGATGGGCTAAGATGCTTATGGATTTTAGTCAGGTTATTATTACTTTGGAACTGTAATTTATTTGTCTCGAATACGTCTAGTTTTAGGGGAGGTGCTGTCGAAATTTTTAATACCTTTAGATTTAGATTTTCTTTTATGTCGTTGGGTAGCCTCCGTGTTAAATTTCAAGTCGGGGCGTTATAGATTCAAAGATATGCTTCACTTGCTGGAATTTCCTTCTTCAAAAGAGTTTCTCTGCAATTACACCTAGTGTCATTGCTAAGGTTAGCATTATATCTACTTATAGTGGACATACTAGGGAAGTTTGAGAACATAGCACGTCCTTCCTTCGTATATAAGTCCTACTGTGCCTATAAACAAGGGTAGGACTACATAGGACTCAATAGGATTGTCACACCCGCAATCTACCCATCCCGGCCTATAGGATGCATTTGTAGGTAAATAACGTATAAGCACCATGCTTACATAATATTGACCACTCACCCAACGATCAATTAGATGAGCGCTATACGAACCTATGAAAAAGTATAACGTTAATCTATCTATACTAAGCATATAACCACAATAGACAAAGAACAATATAACTATGAATATAAACAGATAAGTATTCATCAATTCAATTGTAGCAATCATATAATCTATACAATAAAAGAGAACAAAGGTGAGAGGAGGTATGAACTATACCAAATCCAAGCTCTTTATGGCTCCGGAATCCAAGCCTTCGCTTGCCTCCCTTAGTTCTAACTAGCTATCTAGGCCCTAGCTAAGAACCTCTGATTAGGGTTTCTGGCTGATGATCGGACTTCAAATGAGAATGAATGAATGTGCCTCTTTCCCAAGGGGGGTCCTGCTCTTCTTTTATAGCCCTGGGCGATGATCGTGAGCCATTGGATCAAACCGACTTTGACGTGCGGCCGAGATTGAAACCCTAAGACGGTGGAGCAACCTGGGCGAAGCGGGCCCCGAGTGGGCCCAGGCCCAGACCGGCCCATCTGGCCTGGTGGCCTCCGGCCCTCCGCTTTGACATGGTGTCTTCTAGCCTCTTCTGGAACCTTCCTGTGTTGCCGTGGCGTCTGATTTCCCATTCTATGTTCCGATAAACTCCTGGGATTGCGTTTTTTCTAATTTACACCTACAGAAATAGTGAAACACCAAAACTCATAAAATTCTATCAGTGCAAACCCTATATCTACTTTGGTGATTGCAATTGTATCCGTTTCAATGGCTAGTTGATGGTTGAATTCGTACATTAACGACCATCAACAAGTAGCTATCTAGTCTTAGAATTAGAGAGAGGAGTTGTGAGTAGAGTTTTAGAGGAGTTCCGGTCTGTCGGTGCTTCTCTTCGGTTGTATTCTCTGGGATCAAGTTCCTTCACATAGGACTTGCTTCTGAGGTTCTTCAATCATCATCTTCTTATGTAAGCAATATTGTATTCATATTGTTCATATTTTTTTGTTCTTCTAGTTAATATAGGTGTAAGTGTGGTGCTTAGATTTTTTTGAATGTTCCCTGTCTTTCCGGTAGATGGTAGCTATTGAAGGTGACTTTACAAGGAGCTTCAGTAGCTCGCGAAGGTGACTTTATAGCTTCATTGAATCCTCTACAATCCATATAGGGGCCGTATATAGATGCTAGTTGAAAGTATTAATATAGAACATTAGAAAATACATTTTTACTGAGATTTGTAAGTGTTTTGGTGCTTAGAGGTTCTAGATTCACACGTTTCCTTGTGGATGAATGTATTATTCCCGGATCGTCATATTTTCTTGTGTGCATTTAATTTATGGTAGACTATGTTCGAGGGGTCGAGTTACACTCGGCATTATGGCCATGGCGAGACGAATCCCATGATCGCAACATCCGAGAGATATGACTTTATAGATAAACACACATACATCATTGAATCGAAAAGACTAGAGTAGCACAATTGCATAGCTCTACATTCCATACATATACAAGATAGGGTACAATAGGGTTGTCACACCCCAAAATTTCAATTTTGGGTTGTGCTTTAAATAAAAGAAATGTTTTTGATATTTAGATAAAATTTTCTAAGTTTTGTTTAATTTAATGCAAATTTAGTTATAGAAGAAAATGTGAATTTTAAAGACTGGCTTGTTTGTTAGTTGCATGACTTTGTTTTGTGGGTGTGTGAAGAACGCATTAGGAGTTAGTCGTTTAACTTTCCAGTACGTCTCCCATCTTTTTCCCATCATCAAATTCCTTGTTGGACCTTGAGCCTTCATATGGAGTTTCTCGGAACCTTTTTCTCCCACTCTAAATCACTTATTTGAGTTCATCGTGCATCATCCCATCATATCTAAAAACTCCCTAAAAATGGTCTGCCTTTATCATGATCTCTTTCCACTCTTTTGCGAGTATAGTCTAATTCTTTAAACGTGTCAAAATATTTTGCATGAGCTCTAATTACTTTATTTGGGTTCATCATGTCTAAAATGTCTCCGGGAATTTTCCTATAGTTTTTTGAGCTTTTGGATTATTTTGACTGATTTAAATCTCTAGACCTGGTCCAAGGTTAATTGTTGGACTTATTCTAGTCCTACCCTGTCTCAGCCGCCGTTTTGCTCTTTTGCCCATTCGTTCCTTCTCTCGGATACTTGATTTATTTTTAATTTGTTCTGTAGGGCATGTATGCTTTAGCATGATGATCCAATTGAAGCAAGCAAACCACCCTCCCTTGATCATCCATCTGTCTAATCTATATATACGTCACAACATAAGGATAGCCGTCCATCACGCCGTATAGTGCCCATCTATAAGGGGGCGTTTGGTTGCCTTCTCAGTCCAGCCTGGGTGGCTCAGCATAGCCAGGCTCTCGGTAGCCTGTATAAAGTCATGCATAGTACGTTTGTTTGGATGCTGGTCGGACAGAGCCTGTGTTTGGTTACCCAGTTGGATAGAAATGTGTCAGCTTCTCTCGTCAAAGTGCCGCCGCCGCTCCTCTCGCTGTATGCCACCCGGCCTTTCCTCGGCAACAAGCAAGATCGCCTGCCCCTATGTTCCTGCATGCCGATCTCGTAGGTGGCTGTGTTCGATGGATTCATTATTTATTCCGGGCAATCTTCTGGTGCTTTGCTGACTGTGTGTGCTGGCGCCGCCGCCGGTAAGTAGCTCTGGAGGAATCTATACTTAATTATTATTATTACCCTTATTTGTATATTACCCTTATTTGTATACGTACTCATCTATCTGATCCCTTGCGAAGCCATGTCACTAGAATTTCCTACCCATTGGATCCATAGCCAACGGCCCATAATAGCCGCGCCGACCTCACTCCCAGGGTGTACGACCTCCCACATGGAGAAAGAAAAAAAAAAGAAAAGAAAACTTCTCGCCTCTTCGACATCTTCCTCCGTCCCGTGCTTCCCCCGCCTCTCCCTCCCCGTCACGACGCCGCTTCCCCACCTGCAGCGCCTCCGCTTCCACCCTCCGCGATTGCCGCCCTTGCTTCCGGCGCCTCTCCCCTGTGAGGACGGGCTGCCTGCCGCTTCCTCCCCTCCCTCGCCTCCCTCGACGCCGGCGCCACCGGACCACAGCTTCACCTCCAACAACTCCGATTCGCGTCGTGCCGCGCCTCTCCCAGCACCGTGCGCTCCACCTTCGTCGTTTGCTCCATCCTTCCCTCATCTCGGCACACGGGAGCCCCTCCGCGGCCAAACCCTAGCGGTGCAGCTGTGGTGCCGCTGCGCGCGATGCCTCCGGCGACAGTAGATCGAGGTACTCTCTCGCTTCCACATATGTTCCTTTTGCTGTGCATGTTGCTCTTCACATCGTACTTTGTCATTTCCATGAAGCTGTGGTGTTCGACTTAATGCCTCTGAGTATGCTAAGATAAGTTTGTGACCATATTCATCTCTGATAGGTGATGCCTATTCTCTGATTTAATGGCTATGAGGACGTTGAGACACATTTGTGACCGTATTCATCTGTTCTCTGATATGTGATGTTGGGTGTGATTTGCAACCTCTCTACTAATTGCTTCATCACATACCTGATATGGTAACTGTTAATTTTTGGTTTACTTCATGCAACCTCATGTTGGGTACGATTTTCAGGTCAGTTAATTAAAAAAACATAGAGGAATATGGTATGGAATCATCAACTGTTCGCTTCAAAGAAAAAGAATCATTAACTATTTTCATCCCTAATTGGCGATTGCAATTGCTTCACATTGCCGAGTTGGTAACTATTAGATTTTGGTTTGCTTCATGCCTTAATGCAAGCTCTATATTCATTATATTTTCGAAGTGATTTCGGGTATTATTTGCAGGTTACCAATTTCAATTCACAAAATTACACAGGATGTTTTCTTCCTTGCAATTTCTCTCCACACTGATCCAGTGAGTCTGCTTGCCTTTTTGAATGGTGTAATTTTGTCCAGAATTCTTTGTCTTTTTTAGAAATTGATTTTCTAATCAATTAAAAATGGTGCTAACCACCGGATCAATAATATTATTCTGTTTTCCTCCTTGGTTTTGGAATTATTTTATTATCAAAACTCTATCACATCCAAGTTCCGCAACGATGATTCTAGGATGAAGGAACAAATCCTTTTTTTTTTGCTACACAATCTTTTTGTTGCAGTGTACTATTTTTTTCCTTAAAGTTAAAGCACTGCACTATTACCTGTTTACCAATTCAGGTGATGTCCTTCCTATGTATCCTATGTATTCATGATTGGTGCATTCAGCTCGCCTAATTGACTGTAATCTGAACCCTCCAAATCATTTCTATAGTTGAATTTTCGTTTCTTTGCCTTATCACCATATATCATATGATGCATTGACAGGCTATTAAGAGGAATGGTTATCATATGATGCATATCATATGATGCATTGATAGACTGCTAAGAGGAAAGGTCTTCTTATGTTCCAATCATGCTAATAATGACATAAAAGATTCCTAGATTGCTTCGCATGCACAAATTTGCTGTCGTGTTAGTCCAAACTTGCTTTTTATCTACATTAGCAGTTAATTTGTCTTCGGTACTCATAAGCCTTTTGTTTGGTAAATAGTCATAGATTATTGCAAGTGAGTCAATGCACTTGGGTTTTTACAAACAGCAATGGACAGATTATCTACACAATTTTTTTTTGCAGTGTACTTATTTTGCTTCAAAGCACGTAGCCATCTGCCCATTTGACGTGTATATGCTGCTGTAGTGTTACCTGTTTACCAATTCAGGGGACGTCCTTCCTATGTATTCATGCTTGATGCATTCAGCTCGCCTAATTGACTCTGAAATCTGAACCCTACAAGTTATCTCTACCGGTAAATTTTTATTTCTTTGGCTGACCACCATATATCATATGATGCATTGATAGGCTGGTAAGAGGAAAGGTCTTCTCCTTATGTTCCAATCATGCTAATAATGACATAAAAAATTCCTAAATTGATTTGCCTGCACAAACGTGCTATGTCCTGTTAGTCCAAACTTGCTTTTTATCTTCATTAGCAGTTGATTTGTCTTCAGTACTCATAAGCCTTTTGTTTGGTAAATGGTCATACATTATTGAAATTGGATCTATGCACTCAGATTTTTACAAACATCAGTGGATATGTTATATATCTTAATTTGAGATTTTCTTTTTCTTCTACTTGCTAAAGTATTGCTTTTGCCTGAATATAGTTTCATGGCATTGCCTTCGAATGGTGACTTACTAAAAGGAGTGGTTGGATATAAAATTGAGCTGTACTGCAACAGTGCAACCTCTTAAATGTGTTTTTTAATTAACCTGGCCTTCTAACAATATATCCTATATACCTGAACACCTCATATGTATTGCTTACAAGGATTACAGGTTGTGCTATGATTAATCGATTTGATTTGGCATTTTGGTTCATCTACAGGTTGTGCCATCCAAGAAGGCTACGTGTCTTGTAGAGATGCCAATCCTGTAGGTTTAAGTCCAATATTTTTGTACACTTAACCCATACTAATACATTATGGTGCCAAATATTGATGTATTCTAGCGTATAGTGCCTTTAGTTTGCCTGATGCTTCACGTAGAATCTATCCCAGATTGCGCCTGAGTACCAGCAAGAATTTATATATTCTTAGCCTCAATAACCAGATTGTATTTTATGACAAGAAGATTGTGAAATGTCTTTTTCTAAAAAAAAGAAGATTGTGAAATACGATTACATCTCAGAAATACCAGCATCTAAAAATACTAATGTATCAAATTTATTCAATTTTTTTATGAGCAAAATTATATGCTACAAATTGCTTTGCGCAGGGTTCCTGCTAGTACATACGTACATATATAATAACTTGCATGTGGAGTGTCCGTCGTCATCCTCGTCTGTCAGGTGCCAGTCTTGAAGTGCCGATCAAACCTACAAGTCGGCTACGTCGTCGTGCGGCATGCAATCCAGCACCCTGTTGAATAGTTGATTGGAGGTCAGCAGCGTACAGTCCATCCATTATTTTAATTATCAAAGATTATGCTGATCTCACGCCTATGTCATCATCCTTATACAACAAATCAACTTCCTCCTTCATATTTTTCTGAATCTCGATTCAAGAAATTGCCTTTTGCATTCAACGTGACTGACATTTGAGTCCGTGTACTACTCATACATGTCCATCCTTGCCCTGAACATTATATTCATCATATCTTATTTAGTTTAGCTCCGTTTAATTTTGCTTCTTGCCTGTACCGACGCGATCTATGGTCTAACAACTACATATAGATATATAAGACGTGTTTTCTAAATTTAAATTAAATATCAATTGGAATGACGTGGATGCAACTTGCTTTCAGTTAAAAACAAGCTAGGTTTTAAACCTCAGCTTTTCATAAAACAATATCAATTTGACTAATATCTACTTAATGTGTTCTATTAATTAAAATTTGTTAGTTTGAAACATGGTTGTATTAAAATTGAATTAGATGTTCTCACCTGTTATTTATTTAATAATTCAAATATTAATGTAATTAATATGCATGTCGAGCTAGCTTTTCTAATTTAAAAAGGCATATAGGTAACCCATATGCTAGCAGGATGTTTTATGCACAAATATTAGTAATATGATTCCTATCATCAATTTGTTTTATTTTAAATTATAGTTTGTTTAGTTGAACCCACGTCATATGCAGTTCACATCATATGCAGCTCAGCTAGATGCTCTCAGATGTCCTTTTATTTTTGCAAAGATAAAATCAAACTTACTTAAATTGTACGATAATATATGTTAATAAAATATGACCAGTTTCAACTTTCAACTCATCTTTTGAATTAAAATAAGGTTTATCTAATCTGAATTAATAACTTTCTGATGATTTTCTTCAACTACAATAAAATAAGCTTGTAGTTCTCTCGATTGTAATGTAATATAAAACACTCGGTAGTCATATATTTCTTAACCGTAGCTCCGTTCCTGATGTTTCTTGTGATCATGTGACCGTAGCGTCTAGTTTTCTTTTAGTATGTTGTTTTCTCTCATGTGGTGTATTGTTCTTAGTTGCTTTTATTTGTTTTTTTTTTTGCATGTTTACCTATATGTGGTGCTTGCTACGAGTAGAACAAGCATCGACTATGAGTGTTGAAGATCAGAAGGTGGTGACTAAAAGCAGAGTATGTGAAAGTTTAAGCAAGTATTAAGGCAAGTATAGCTTGAGACCTCCTTGATTACCAATTTATAATATCCACTATATCATATGCATGTGTCATTGATACCCTAATAAGGATGCATGACTTAGTGTTGATTACTATTTACCTTGATGACCTTGGGATATGTGCATATGGGTAGTAATTGCTAGCGCTGAATATAAGTACCCATCATCTTGTAACACGAAAGTGGAATATGCAATAACATTAAAAAATGATTTTATTACTATTTATAGAGGTCTAGAGCATGTTGTTTTATTGTTGCTCTAGTTTCTCTCCGTAAGGACTTATCTGCATGTGATCACCGGGATTTACAGTACAGCTGTGAGGGCTATATGGCTCTGGCTTTAGCTCAGTATGAGGACCTTTTCTAGCTTGTTAGAGGTTACCCTTGTGGCGCAAATGGGGAAAAGCAGACTGTGGATCCCTAGGACTGGTTGTATCACACAGACTGACTATTGTAACCTAGCAGCCCTAACTTGTTAGACGAACCTTTGAAAGGCTTTATAGTGAACCCTGCCGGCCTTCCTTGGCAGTGAGCTAAGAGGTTGGCCAACTCGAGCGAAAGGGTAAATCATGACTCACAGTGAAAGTGTACACCTCTGCGCAGAGTTTAATAAACTGGTATACTAGCCGTGCCCATGGACACGGGCGGCCTTGGGGATTCTTACGGAATAGTTGATGACTGTTATATGATGTTTAATTATATTGTTATATATTACTCTTTATTCTTGTTCACTTGATCATGTGGTTACGGGAATCACTACTACCTTGTTGCTAATAATGCCATAAATGTTAATCATTTAAAAGCTAAATGCAGTAAACCGGTGTTAGCCTTTTGAGCCTCATGAACCCCATGTTATATTTGCTGAGTACGACATGTACTTACGTGCTTGCCTTTACTTTTTATTACTTTGAAAAATCCTGGATGGGTACCAGATGATGGAGTTAGTGAGTTTTCTGAGAAGTGCTAGGCGTATGTACCCCCAGTCAACCGTTCCTATGAAGATGGAGTTTGAAGAAAAGATTAGCTACCGTTCCGCTTAACTCTGATGTAAGTGTACTTATATTTACGCTATATAACATTGTTTTCTGATACTACTCACTCTGTGGTTGTATGTGTGGACTTCCTGGGCACACATATGGCATACCTGGTTTTATCTTTAAAACTAGGTGTTACAAGTGTAGACATGTATACATAAAGGTAAAAGAAGGATAGGGTTCTCAGGAATTCTTGACGGCCCATCCTTGTGACTCGAGGTGGCCGGAGTAGTAGCGAAGTATGGTGTCAGGGCTAGGGTTCCACTAAATACGCTAATGCAATCGAAGGGGAAAACTACAGTCCAAGATGAGTAGCACAACACTATGATGTCCAAGCTATGACTAAGGTGTCCAAAACTTCAGGGGCTCACCGCAAGGTCTCGATAACTCCTCGTCGCAGCATGGTCTGGCTATGGTGAGTCCATGGGTGGCATATCCTCCCCAGCATCTCAGACGTCGTGGATCCATTTGGCTATGGTCGTTCATGTGCAAGTGTGTGTGTGGCATGTGTGATGTGTCCATGAGGGTGATGGCATGAAGGCCAGGCAAATCGGTCACGGGGCTAGGGCCGATAGGGGCAAAACTATGGTGTTTTGGAGCTCACCGGCGGTGTTCGAGGAGCGACGTCGAGGTCGTGACCGTTGTTGTTGAGGTGACCGTGGGGACCACAGTGTGGTGGCCGGCATTGCTTAGCACAGCGAAGACATGCCGTAGTAGTCGTCGCGGAGCGGTTCGGCTGCTGTTACTTGGCACGGTCATGGTTGCCACAGAGCATGGTGGTCGCAGTTGTATGGTGGTTGCAGCGGATGGTGCTTGACAAGAGCAGCATTCGAGACATCACTGGTGGTGTTCAGTTGGCAGTGTCACATTCCTTGACGACGAACAGCAGGACGGCGGCGACGGAGTCGTTCGGTGATCGACGAGGGCTGCGGCTGCTGCACTTGGTCGTGGGCGTCAGTGGAGATGACAAAGGCCCTCTTCCTCTATCCCTATCCCTAGGTACAACGTTTGCATCAATAGAGAACTTTTTCCTCTGTATGAATCGATATTATTCCATTCCAATTTCTTTCCAAAACTCCCCAAGAAAAATCCCGAATTGGATCCAAAATTGACGGGTTAATGTGAGTTTATCCACGCGGTTAGGCATTCTTAAAATAGGAATCCATTTTCTAACTGGCTTTCGTGCTTTGGTGAGTCGTCCGAGATCCTTTCGATGACCTATGTTGTGTTGAAGGGATATCTATATGATCCAATCGATTGCATAAGACCCGCGGTAGCAATAGAACAGGGAAAGTATACAGAAAAGACAGTTCTTTTCAATTTCGATTATCTATATATTAGTTCGTTTCTATTTCTAGATATCTATTTCTATATATCTATATATTAGTATTAATATCTATATATTAGTATTAGTTATCTATATATTAGTATTAGTTAGTAGTACTAGGCAAGTCGCAGCGAGGCAGCTAGTCAGTGAAGTGGCTCGGTGAGGGAGACGACGTCACGGGGCAGTGAATGTTGGCGCAGAGATGGGGCGTAGGGCGTTGGTAGCTGGTGTGGTTGCGGTAATGAGGCAGCTGCACGACAAGGACGAGGCGACGTAGGGCGACCCTCGGCGTCGGTGCTGTG
Source organism: Chrysopogon serrulatus (assembly GCA_015844335.1). Lineage (NCBI taxonomy): Eukaryota > Viridiplantae > Streptophyta > Magnoliopsida > Poales > Poaceae > Chrysopogon > Chrysopogon serrulatus. Next base: position 318,084 of record JADLZL010004092.1, read on the forward strand.
TCATCGTTGCTCCTTAGCTCGGTATGGCGACGTCCTGGTGACGAGGCGGTGTCAGCAGAGTGGAGCTGGGTGTCGCAGACGGCGTCGGCGTCACGTTCCAACGTTAGGGCTGGCTCGGCGTGGCGCAGGCCAATGGTAGAGGCAGGACGGTGCCGTGGGCCTGGGTGACGTTATGGCTCCGCGTGCTCGAGGCAGGAGCACAGTGTGGCACGGAGACGGTGTTGGGGACAATGAGGTATGAGCGAGGAAGAGGATGGTGAAGGGTGAGCGTCCGGCAGTGGTGGCCGAGGCTGTGCGCAGCCTAGTGCAGCGCTCGCGACGTCCCGGCATGGCGGTGCTCGGCGTAGCCCGCGCGGCCAGCTGCGTGTGGCAGGGTGAGGAAGTGTAGGAGAGGCGGGAACGCAGCCGTAGCATCGTGGAAGAGCACGGCGAGGGTGTGGCAAGCGCATGCGGCCAGCACGGCTGGGCCTGGTGCCGTGTGCAACAGCAGGAACATGGTGGCGGCTAGGGAAGAAGGGAGGAGCAGTGGCGGCAGTGTGGCATTCTGGTGCAGGAAGAGAAAGACTAGTGGGGGAAGGAAGAAGAAGATGGCGGCGGCTGGCTCAGGGAAAGAGAGCAAGGGGAGCGACGTTGGGGCTCTTATACACGCAAGTCTAGGGTTCCAATGGCCGAAGAGGATCCTCGTCGTCCGTGTCACCTGTGGGTGAGCAGCGCCAATCGTGCGGTGGGCACGGAGGCCAAGACGCAGGAATGGGCACTCCTGCCCATGCGAGCGGCAGCGGCGGCGGCTCCCAGGGAGCATCCGCTCCCTAGGGTTTGGATGGGGGTGCGCTTGATGGGCTTTGTGGGCTGTGTGTGCGTGAGGTAAGGCCTGCGGCGGAAGGTGGCGAGTGGGTCACCGACTTGGGGTGGAGCAGGGCGAGCTGTTGTCTTCTGGGTGTGGGAGAGCCAGCAGGCTTGCTGGGCCGTGTGAGCCGGGCCAAGGGAGAGCGGCATCGTTGGTCTCGGCGGGGAAGGAGGAAGGGAGGGGTGTGGTCCAGTTGGGCTGTAATGGGCCGGCAGAAAGGAGCGGTGGAGGAAAGGGTTTGTCCATTTATGGTTTTTAGAGATAAGTTTTCATATATTTCCAAGGCACATGGTATATGATGACTCTCAAACGAGGAGATTTGAGATGAAAATAGAAAAGAGAAAAGAATTTGGTTATGGTATGGAGAGAATTTTCGCAGAGTGGTTTGAGATAGAATTTATGATATATGAAGTGCAACGTCGGGCGTGGATCTTTCTATTCTTTACCCACACAATTGCAGGGAAAATTTAAAAAAAAATCATATTTTTGACTTTCTGTAAACCCGGGTTGTTACAACAATCATTAAAATACTATTTATCCACAACATTAGGAGAAGAAGAAGCTACGAAATGTCTCTTCTGCCCTTATCTCTACCTTTTTCCTCTTCTTTTTCTAAATCACTACAAGTGCATGGGGCTTGACTTGATATGGCCAGCTAAGGCTTTTATCCATGGTGAGAAACAACCTAACGAGGCACACCACACATCAGTACACCTATAGGTGGACTCACTTGGCTGGAGTTGGACTAGGCAGGCCAGCCATATGTGGCGATAGCTATTCTAGGGGTAGACCAAGTAAGGATGGAGATTGGAGAGGTGGCTCACCAAGGTATCTTCGAGGTAGCTCAGGCATAGATTTTTGCTCAGCTTGCATTCTTAAGAGAAGGAAGAACAATAGACCTATTGGGGCTATAGGCTAGATTCTGTAGGGTTGGCAATGGTGAGAATAGTAGTGTTGGCCATTATGAGCCACGCCGTAGCTTGGCCATCATGGAGTAGAGGACATAAGGTAGATATAGAAAGGAGGAAGAAGACACAATGGAGGGTAAAAGAGACTTGCCATACCTTCCGTCCTCTCTCTCTCCTTCCCTTCCTCAATGTTGGATAAATAACTCTTTCATGGCTAAGGTGTCCATTGGCAAAAATACATAGTTTCATAATTGTACTAGGCAAATTCACATAAGAATGTTGTCCCTAAGAAAATTGGATAAAAATGATCATATTGTACATATAGCTGGTATGTGCAAACTTCTTGGTCTGCACTCAAATGAAAATATCATATAATTTCATATACCTACTTTGTGAAACTTCTTTAATATGCATAAAGTATCATTTTACTTGGAAAATTAAGCTACTTAACATAAAAAAATAATTCTACAAACTTTACAATAACTTCCCTAATCCCTATAAATACATATGTGCTCACAATCTTCATGGCGTTCCTTTTGTCTCCAATGTATTTAAGAAGGCATTTGCCATCTCTGCTGGTTTTCCACTTGCTAGGAATCTCATGCAAATTGGAGGATCCACATTGAAGAAGCCTAATAATGAATATGGTATATACCATATTCCATCTCCACATACTAAGCCTGCTGCAACTGCTGATGATAATAATTCTGCACTTTGCCGATTTACCTTGGTCCAGATTTTTAACAATATTGAACCTAGAGCAAAATCAATGGTGAAGGTAGGTCCAACGAGGAATGGTAGAGCTATTGCTGTCATACAAGGGATGTAGTGCTGCACTTTCCAACTTTTTCTCTGAGACACCAGTCTAACTGTTTCGAGAGCTATTGTTACAAAGATGGTGATGAAACAAAATGTGAAACAATGTTTAGGTAGCTCCTTTACTCCACCGGTACTAAGTAGGGAAATGGCACGATACACTGCTGCGGAGGGGCATGGGTATACTGAACTCTTTGTTCCAAGGGGGGCAGATTTCTTTGCATGTGCTTTAAAGAAAAGATAGATGAGTGGGTTGATAATAGAACCTATTAGTATACCATAAATATGCCCAGCAACAATAACTCTTGGAGAAGTTAGTGTCATATAACCTGTCTTGAGGTCTTGCATTGCTTGACAGGAAACATTAAGAGATATCAATGCTATACCACAAGCTGCAAGGCTAGCAACAACTGCACCAGGTTTGCCGATCCACGCTGCTATAATGAAAAGTACAACCTTGCAATAAGTTGGTGAAACTGTCCAATCTGTGAGTCCTGTCACATATGTGTTGCTAAAGAAGAACACTGGAAAAATGGTGATGAATAATGTGGCTACGTGATAGAACTTAATTTGATGGAAGATCCAAGGGGCAACAACTGAACAGATTATCCCAAATGTAATGTATCCAACCAGTCCTCCAATAATAGGGATGTGATTACCAAGAAAAATCTCAAGCCTTTTACGATCATCATAGTTAAGACTAGGGTGTTTCAAGATATACTTAGACATCCCTGAATCATTTTCTTGCCTTTTGTGGTAGAAGTCAATTAACAATACAATCATGAGTGTAATGAAGTTATAAATTCCCTCGGTGACGACCATAGTTAAGCCCATGAAAACCTACCATAAAACAAGTTAGTATTGCTTTGCCATGAAATTATTCTATTACCGAATGAAGCATAACATTATTAACACAATTACATAAAATGTATAATGTGTTTATTTATAAATATCTACACATACATTATACAATTGCTAACATTTGTGTTGCTATTATCTAGTCTATACCTGAAGTCTAGGTTTGATATATGTAACCAAGTGACTTCTATGAAAAAATGCACTCAATCTCTTACATTTTTATTTACCTTATTATCCTAGTCCTGCAAGTAAAAGAAATGATTTGGAGTAATTTCTATTTGACAAAAAATAAATTAACACATATATGTATTATTCAAGGGTACCTTGTATCCATTAATTCCATCCAAAGATGATGGATTTAATGTTTCATACCATTGCCCTCTTTTACTTTGAAGGTAAGGATATATGATTCCTCCTGAGATTAAGCCCCCAAAAAGCAGCCCAAAGTTTACAACATGTGGGACAATCATACCAAGACCAACCCATGATGCAGAGAAATCAAAATAGAATCTGTCAAAATAAAACACGTGTAAGTACTTTTTAGAATGTTCTTATAAATATTTATGCTACAACGATGTTTAAAGGACCCTTTTGTGCTCTCATATGTAGTTATTTCCATGTTTGTTACCTCACAACCTAGGGGTGTATGTATCTTATATCTAGCCCAACATAGGGTTTACATGTATATGTTGTACATAACCAGTCCACCAGAGATGGAATGTAAAGTGATGAGTATGTCAGACATGTTATGTACTCCCTCTATACTCATATTAGTTGATGTTTTGGACAAGAACACGGTCTCCAAAACCTAATTTTATCTATTATTTTTTATTAAAATATATAAGAAAACTAAAAATAAAATTACTTTTATAAAAGTGGGTTTTAAGGTGAATCTATACATATAAGTTTCACCTTTTTCAAATTAAATATTTTAAAAGTTATTGCTAGTTTATTTTTCCAATGTTTGACCCAAACCTTGTCCAAAACATCAACTAATATGAGTATGGAGTAGTATGTGAACAGACAACTACTCCCTACATCCCATAATAAATAAGTTTGTATGGTTAAAAACTTGTCCCACAAAATTAACATTCTATACAAACATGTCCTAATGCGAAGCTAACTATCAGTGTATGCAGAAAATAACTGCAAAATTCATATCTTCTACGGAAGTAAAAGAGAAGAGGCTACATGTGTCTTTTGCCAACGTCTTCAATTTTGTCTAAAATTCTTTACTTATTTCCTATGAGATGGAGGGAATGCTATTTATATGTCTTCATGGAAGTAGTACAATGGTATATCAATGCCTTTAGCTTTCTAGTATGTTTTTAAATAATTTGCTTTGGAATGTCATGGAATGTGTATCAGCATATTCAAAGTGATATAATAAGTAAGCGAACATTGGAAAGCGGTCATGTGTTAATGGTAGAACCAACTACACATGTGTGTGCAGAAAGGAATTAGAAGAAAGGTGTAGCTTTTATTATAAAAAAAATGCATTTCCACGGCATGTCATTGGTAGAGATAAAATTAGCTGCAAATAGTTGGATATGATATTTACTGTACAAAAACAATTCCCACTTGATTAGAAACTCACTATATTTTCATTCATAAAAGACATCAATAAACTGATAAAAGAAATTATAAAAAAACAAAAGTTGAAATACAGTAATGACTAGAAATGTCTTAAAAGATATTACTATTATGGAAACGAGCCCAAGTTAATGGAATTTTCATTCTCATTTGAGTACCCCCCCTAGTCATTGGATAGGTTAAAAGACATTAAATTATAACTATAATTGATTTCATACCCAGTTAGACCCAAGGCACCAACCGTGGGTGCCTCTAATGTTCTGATCAATGGTATATTTTCAATGATAGTAAAAAGGAACTCTCGCAATGTTTTATCTCCTAAATTGGTTGTATTGATGTAAACTTTAAAATCATTAGCAAATGTGAAATAATGTGATGAACTTATGATGAATGGTTGTTGAATCCAGATCAGTTTATGTTTATTTAGTTGATTTATTCTCTTATATTTTAGAATCATCACATGTGCCTTTCATGTTGAACCTACTACCCATAATTAACCTGTCAAGAAGCATCATACACATGTTTCTTCAAAGTGTTAAATAATATATGTAGATCAATGCTTTGTGGTAAATTAATTTTTGTGGACACGGACCAGTGCCTCAATCCTAAATTAACCAAGAAAAAAAATAAAATTTTTGATATTTATGTAGGTCAATGCTTTGTGGTAAATTCTGCATTTAATTTGATATTTCTTGGATTAAAAATCCAACTTTAACCAGTGCCCCTATTCAAATATTCTAGTGCCTCTATTCGAAAAGTGCCTTTCTATATAAAAAAGACTTTTCATATTATAAAAATTAATATTTACTATTGTAGAAAGTTCAAAATTTTATTCTAAGTACTTAAAACTATTGAAGTTTAGAAGCACATTTGATGCGAATGAATTTCATTATAGCTATTTTCATATTGTAGAATTAAAAATTAATCTACCTACACAACTTTCATAGAAAATATTATTTGAAGAAATGCTACAAAACTGAAATAACGTCTTGTTAAAAATATTGTTCCTCGTTTGAGGAATTAATGTTTTGTCCTAGTAAATCGATAATATAAGGGTGTATATGGGAAACAATGATCACACATTTTAGGACAGATTAAGATATAACACAGAAGACACATGTGTTCTCATTTTATTTGCTAAGTACAGGCGATCATCAACTTAATTAATGGTGTTCAGTTAATGGCAACTAACACTGTAATACTTACCAAATTTGGTCCAATCCCTTATATTTGAGTACATTTTTGAATGCTTCGATTAGTACATGTTTTAATGCTTCAATGTGCACAGACGATGATTTGTGATATTATGCACTGAAATAAGCTGAATAAATTCCCCACCTATGCTTATAAAGTTCTAGCCCAAACGTTGGGAAGACCTGAAATCCGCAACTATCACCTCCAGTATAGAACCATTGGAATACAGACCAAGAAATGCTTCCGAGAAATGCTTTCAGTAAAGCACGAACCTGCAACCTGAACTAATGTTAGTGCCAATATCCTAAAGAACATGTAAATTATATCACTTACATTTCAGTCAGAAAGGCTAAACTTTACTTTGCTACATATGCCCCTTGAGGGGTATGGAAACAATTTATAAGGTGAGCCACAACTGAGCCTGTCGGAAATAGTAGTCTGTAATCAAGTATCATGACCTACAGTGAGAAGAAAAACAGTAGGTGAAGTGTCATTATGTCCACGAGTAAAAAACTAATTTTCAACATTCCATTATTACAAATAAATAAATATTGTTATTAAAAATGCTTAAATGCTGAAAATAAATTCTTTGTTGATAAATTATCACGTTCTTCAATGTTTGCTAGGATTCTTATATTAGCTACATTCATAAGCCTCTACAAACATGGACCATACAAGGCCCATGATTTGATGATTCTGTTGATTGCTACATTTCCATTTAAGTGGCAATTAGTAACTTCTGGACGCTGATCACCAAACGCTAATCGATAAGCAGCTAGACATAACCTCATCTCTGGTTTGTTACCTCAGGTAGTTGATGGTGGTATAATTAGTTTACTGTACCGTGATGACACTTCATTGAAGGACAAAGAATCTGAAATGATTACTTATTTGTTGCATTGTGAGCAGTGGCGGAGCCACCACCCAGCTACCTCGGGTCGCTGGCCAGGCTCGTTACCGAACTTCAAAAGAATTTTCTTCACATCAACCAAAAACTGTATAGTAATTCAACCAAAAACTGTATAATTTTTAGTAGATAAATTTTTTTGCCTAAGAAGAATTGCCAGACTCTGAAAAGTTTCTAGCTCCGCCGTTGGTTGTGAGACTGGTATAAAAATCAATTATGACATGAGTGATTTGCTTAATAATTGTCTTTGAAGAGATTGGGCAAATTAGTTTGCTAGAACTTTTTGCTGCAAGAGAGAGAGAGAGAGAGAGAGCGCTTTCCCATAAAATATTTCTGTGTCCCCTTACATTTCTCATACTTGAAAAGGGAAGATTTGCAGCCTGTGATTGGTAAGGTGATTAGAAGAATTGCTGGTTGGAAACATAGGTATCTTATCATGCAGGCAGGCAGACCCTCTTTAAGGCTTGTTTAGCTAGCATTCCCACCATCCCATGTACTGTCCATCGTTAAGTTTCCTAGATGGGCATTGAGATGATTAACTCTCAGATGGCTCATTTCCCTTGTAACGACAACGAAGATAAACATAAGTTATCATTTGATAAATTAGAAGCTAGTAGCTCACACTACTGCATATTAGATTTCTAGGGGCAGCTCCTGACCCTTGTAGGGCAGTTTTGCCAACCGCTCCTACGCAAGCATGGCTACAAATCGCTGATTTGTAGGGCCAGTTCATTATTTGTAGGGCAACTGGATATTGAGCCGCCCCTATAAATCTGTTCTCAAAATTTCGAAAATCTAGGCCATAAAAATAGCAAAAGATTTTTTAATCCATGTGGCCCCCACCCCTTTGTCACTTATGTGTAACTAATTTCGAGCAATCTCATATTATATTGAACTAAATTTAAACGGAGTGTTTGAGGCCTTAAACGAATTCAAACAAGGTTATCAACTATAAAGTTGTACAACTTTTCAATATCTGCAACTTCCATTTAGGTTGTTCCTCTAAGGTTGTTTGAAAAGTCTGAATTTCAAATTTGACAAATTCAAACATAGATTTTCTTGGAAAGATAATTTCAAATCAAAAAGTTGTGAATAACAAAGTTACATAACTTTTCATTATCTATAACTTCCATTTTGGTTATTTCTCCATCCGAGGTTGTTTGAAAAAATTAAATTTTAAAATTAAGAAATTCAAACATAGTTTTACTTGACCAAATGATATCATATAAAAAGGTTGTCAAAAATAAAGTTGCATAACTTTTTAAGATCTATAACTTTTTATTTTGGTTGTTTCTCCATCCGAGGTCATTTGAAGAATTCAAATTTGGAATTTGAGAAATTCAAACATAGTGTTACTTGACAAAATGATCTAGTTATAACTACAAACTTCTATAACTTTTTGAGATCTTCAACTTTTTTTTCTAATCTTTTATGTGACATTATTTTATCAAATTTAAATTTAAATTTTAAAAATTGACTACTTTAAACAATATTTTGAAAGAGTAAATGATTTCAGTTATAAAAATCTTGAATAAGAAAGGTGTACAACTCATAAAGATTTACAACTTTTATTTTGTTGTTGCTTCATCCGATAAAGTGACAATAGATTTTATATATCTCTCACATGGTTTCATAAAGTATATGAGAGATATATAAATTCTGTAAACAATCTTACTGTCACTTTGTTGGATGAAGAAAATGACCAAAATAAAATTTATTGATCTTGATAGGTTCTACAACTTTTATGCATATGACTTTGTCAGCTGAAATCATTTACAGCTTCAACATGTTGTTTCAAGTTCCCAATTTTTGAAATTAAATTTTCAATTCATTAAGCAAAGTCACATGAAAAGATGATCAAAATAATAGATGTAAAAAGACAATAAATTGATAGAGAATGATTTACAAAGTTTTTGAAAAAATTCATCGAGGAAGAAGTTAGTATGAGGAAGAAAGACTAGTTACAAGTTTTAGACAAAGATTAAAAAGAGAAAATAAAGTTCTTCAACAATTTCAAAACTAAGTTCAAATTAAATTTTGAAATAAAAAATTATTTTAAATAAAAAAGTTGTAAACAACAAAGTTGCATAACTTTTCGAGATCTACTACTTTTATTTGGGTAATTGCCCAGTCTGAGGTCGTTTTAAAAAATTCAAATTTTAATCCTTCATCTTTACTATTCAGTGTCTATATGCAGGGGCAGCGGATAACACTAGCAGCCTCTACAACTGGATTTATAGGGGAGGCTAGTTTGGGAACCATTTGTCAAGCCGCCCTAAAAAAAAGGAGGTGTTGCTAAAAATCCGTTTTGTAGTAGTGTCAAACGAGAAAGAGAAAGGGGGCTTTGGGATCCCTAATATAAGCAGTCTAAAATTTGACTTTTGAGCTCTTTCATTTTTAGGTATAGTTTAAACTCTAATTCCATTTGGACAAAAAGTAGACCATGATCAATAATCCTAATATGTTTTGTTGCCTAGATTCTTTTACTTTACCTTTTTGGAAGGCGGGTAAATGTAGGAATACTCATTTCTAGGAGAATAACTGGTTTGATAATTCCAGCTTAGCTATTCAATTATGGCCTTTGTTTGTGACCAATGAGCAAAAGCAAATCCATTAGTGAGGTTTGATATGAGAAGGTTTTAAAACATTCTTTCAGAACTATCTCTGGAAGACTCAAGCATTTATGATATGAGTTTTTTGAGGTGGTAGAGAGTATAAGTCTCCTGAATGAACAGGATCATATTATCTAGGACTTTAGCACCAATGGAAAATTTCAGTCCAGTCTCTATATGCTGTTATTAATCATACAGGTGTTATGCCTATTTGTGTGCATGTTGTTTGGAAGCTCCAAATTCCTCCTAGAGTGCAGATCTTTTCGTGGTTGCTAGCTAATAATAACAGAATGCTACCTAGTGACAATTTGGCAAAGCGTAGAGAGGTCATGGATCAGTCTTGTTTGTTCTGTAAGGAAAAAGAGACTAGTATTCATTTGCTCTTTGATTGCTGTGTATCTAAGAGAGTTTAGAGTAGGGTTTTTGAGGTGGTATATCAAAATGAGGGCTGTGATTTTGAGCTTACTGTTTCTTGCTTTGGTGTTTCTGGAAAATTATGGAACTAAATGTTTTGTCATGGTATGTCTTAGACCACCGCGAGAAAAGTTTACTGCAATGGATTCTTAGGATGCTAAGAAAATGGATGCTAATGTTAATTCAAGATGATGTGGGGATATTGTATGGAATCCTTTGTGGAACATCTAGAGAAATACATAGATCAACCACCAAGAATCGACTGGAAGGCCCCTTAGCACCATGCAGGACCAGTGGGGGAGGAGATGGACACTCAGCTTGTGGGGAGCTCCACCATTGTGTCTCATTCCATGGTTGAAGCTTATGTTTGAGTTGCAATCATGAATCTACAATGCAACCAGCTTAAGCTATGGCGGGCAAGCCTAAACACTTGGACTAATGGTATGCTTTTTATGTCAATAAAGTGGGAGAAATCTTTTCTCTAAAAATCATCATAGTAGAAATAAAGCAGCACCATGAATACTGGAGGAAAATTACCTTTACCATGGGTATCATTGCCATTATTCCCAACATACTAGTGAAGAAAATTAATAACCCGTATCTTCCCATCGGTACATCCTCAACAACGTCTTCTTTGTCTGGATTCTCGCTAAGAGATTTTGCTAAGTCAGCGGTCATTGCAACAAGGTACGTTGCGAAACCACCTAGAAACCAAATTAAAATTTGATCACTTGGATGGAATGGCAAAAATATTTGGTATGCAATGCATGCAAACAAGTAGACAAAAAACAGCATAGAAACTATGATTCTTAAATTGGCACGGTTGATTATTACATACTGATCTACATTTGGAGTATTATTCACGACCCACATATAAATAAGGATAGCATGGAGACTTCATCTTACAACATTATATATATATACTTACTTGCCACTGCCACGTTAACGCATGTAATGACACTGGTTTGGAGGAAGACATTCTCCTGCCGGGTGAATGGGGCCGCAGCTATACCGCAGCGCCGCAGCAGGGACACGAGGCCCTTGAGGGTGACGAAGCAGAGGATATTTGCAGGCATGTTGAATGCTCCGACGAGACCGACGATCATATAGATCCGTAGTGACACCATAGAGAATATGAACGCATACACCACGGCAACAGCCATGGATCGCAGTGTCACCAGCCCCCAGAACCCAGGATATGGCTGACCCTCGAATACCCTCTCGACAGAGGGTGCCGACTCTCCAATTGTGGCATCCATGATGAGGCCTAACTGCTTGCTCGAGCCGTTGAGCGCAAGCTCCCCCTTGTGATATTGCTAGTGTTTCTGATTACTGAGAGGAAGAAGTTAATGTCATAAGGAGGGGATGGGAGGGGATGCATGGGGTTGAGAGGGTCGAGAGGTCGAGAGGTAGTATAGCCAGGCCAAGAGTAAAAATAGAATTCCTATAGCAGATGCTGGTACGAGGATACCTGGTAGCTTTACATACATGAGCACAAGAGGAAGAGTTCAAACATAGTGACGAGAGGCTGATAAATTAGATGTCCTATTTTTCTATTTTAATTAGAACAAATAGAGAGCTTTTCTTGAAAGGTTGAAACAGAGAGCTTTATTAAGCCTGTGTTACAGACATCCTGATGAGCAATTAAATGCTCCAAACACCTTATGTATCACTGATAGTCCAGTAGTTGTGGAGTAAATACCTAGAATGTTATCGGAAATTAGCCTAATCCTTTTGAGTGTCGCTATTTGAATATTTCATTTCTCTACGATGTCCTGTTTGTATCACAAGCAGTCCAGTAATTTCAGACTTGCTCATTTTTCTCTCCGTCCGGTGTGCAAGTATGCGAATCATGCATATATGTGCCTGAGGCTGCGCTACACCTTTATCGTGTGGCATTGAGCCACCATGGTGACCAGAATGGGTAAATTAGAGCCTCAAAATTTTCCAATCAAGAATAACATATAGGCCTACACCTCGTACCACCCATCAACCCCTCAAATTAAACACAATTAGCCAAAATTATTTAGTCACAGCGGATCTACACACCTTAGAAACTAGATCATGATGATATGGAAGGAAACCAAAGATCAAAACGAGCAAACTTGAAAACCAGCAACAAAAACTGGTCTAAGCCAGTTTTCTCATACCATAGCTCACTGTAGAGAATATCTCTCCATAAAAAAATCAGCTCAATCGACTTCAAAAAATCATGAAATTTGTGAACAAGTTTGTAATACTAGAAAATACCTCTCCATAAAAAATCAGCTCAATCAGGGCAAGATGAAAAACTGGTCTAGGCTGATTTTTCAAACTGACCACAGCTGGTTTCCGTTGTTTCCAGCAGAATCCTCACAAGGCTAGTTGGACCCGGATTTCCAGCCCTGGCTAGAAATCCGAGACTATAGTCTGATTCTCTACCCGTGAACTGTCGAATGCTCCATAAAAGCATCTCCAACAGTTACCAATCCTAGATTGCCATCTTTATTTTTTTGAAAAAAAACCTTCTCCAACAGTTCCCCATCTCAGGTTGACGCGCATCTGTCCATATTAGAAGAGGTGGAAGGGTATAAACATAATTTTGTTTCAGCCTCAGGATTCCTGATGTAAGTTTTCAAGAGGTGGAAGGACATAAACATAATTTTGTTTCTGTCTCAGGGTTCCTGATGTAAGTTTGATCTAGGTTTGGCAAGTGAATTATACCAAACTATTGAAGAAAGACTCTTTTTTCACTTGCCATATATTTTAGAGAGTTGCCAAATCATAAGATTTGCCAAGTGAATTTTGGCAAACTTTTAGAGATGATCTAACAATTTATGTAGCAATGCCTCCTTTTTTTGACAAATTGTTCACAAATGAGCTATCCCTGCAAATCTAGTATTACCAGCAGCCCCTATAATGGCCCTATTTGTAGAGGCAGCTGATCCAGCCGCCCTATAAATCAATTTGTAGGGGCGACACGATCTAGAGGTGCCCCTACAAATAGTCGCTAAATAGTAAAGATTGCTTATTGAAATTTGATTTTTTTCAAATATCCTCGGATGAACAAATGACCAAAATAAAAGTTATAGATTTTGAAAAGTTATATAACTTTGTTGTTGAGAATTTTTCATTTGAAATCATTTTGTTACGGAAAACTATGTTTGAATTTCTCAAATTTAAAATTTTATTTTTTAAACAACCTTAAAAGCAAAAGTCGTAGACCTCAAAATATTATAAAACTCTATAGTTTACAACTTTTTCATTTGAAATCAGGCTAAGGATAAATACCAAAAATAGAAGTTGTAGATCTTAAAAAAGTTAAACAACTTTATAGTTGACAAATTTTGCATTTAAAAATATGTAGCCAAGGATAATTACATATAAAGTTGCACACTTCAAATTCAAATTTTGCAAACCACCTCGGATATGGAGAAATAACCAAAATCAAAGTGCAGATCCCGAAAAGTTAGACAATTTTATAGTTGACAATTTTTTTATTTTAATTTGAACCACATTTCAAATTTAGTTTAGCATGAATGTTGGGCGGAGTAGTTAAAGGGAGTACCACGCAAGGGCTTGGTCGCTATTTTAATCCCCTGCTACCGTGAAGTGCATGATTTTCTGTAGCCCCAACAACTTTTCATAGGGGTTACAAAGATTTCTAACTTTTTGGCCTAGTTTTCTGATTTCTAAAAAATGATTTGCAGGGGCTTCTCAGTTGCTCCTACAAATCAACAATTTGTAGAAACGGTACAGAGGGTCTTCAGCCGCTCTTACGGTGCCTTTTTGTTTAAACTAAAAAAATATTATTAACTTATTGATGGATGAATTATGACAATTGTAATCCTTCTAACATTAGTTGAATTCATTAAGCATAGGAAGTGGTGTCATCATTAGCAAAGGTATTATGGTCATACTTGACAACCAAATGACCACTCTAGGATGGTGCTGCAGCAGAACTGACGACAACGGCTTCTTTGGAGATGTGTACTTTGACCCTTGGTGAATGGTTGAAAGGCCTCAGTGCAATGGTGACTATGTTTAACAACACCAAATATGTTGTTGGCATGAGCTTGTGGAATGAGCTTTCAGACCCAAAACAAAGTGTTAGTTTGTTGTACAGGTATATATGGGCATGTTGCTGTGATGGAAATGTCATTATGTGACTCTTGGTATCAATAATTTTATTTACAATTTTAGCTCCATCTTAGTTACATGTATATGTGAAAGCTCTAGTTTAGTTTTGATAATGGATAAAACCTACGTGTACTAATCTTTATCATGAGTGATTTGTAAGATAGATTGGTACACAATAGCTGATGGAGCTAGATGATAGTAGATGGTGATGATCAAGTGCTCACATTTGGAAAAGAAGAAAAATAAAATGGGCTCAAGGCAAAGGTATATTTAATAGGAGCTATTTTGTTTTGCCGGTCAAGATATAATAGAGTACATAATCGGATTTAGGATAGATAACTGTACTATAAAGGGGGAAATCCTTAATTGGAATGGTTATCTAGTGCCACTAAATGCGATCTCATTTGCATATATTAAACACTTAGTGGCGTGGTGAGATTGCACGAGAAATTCTTGAAAATTTATTTATGAAGTGTTATCTCAAAGTGCCAAATTTTATTTGATATTTTATAGCACTTGAGAAAAGAGAAAATGAATTTAAAAAGGGACCGGCTTTGCTGCTTGCTTTAAACTATATTTAAATGGAGGCTTGCTATTGGTCCATCTTTTTATGCAATCGTGCATGGTCTTCATAAGGGAATTAGCATTGGCTATTAAATAAATGTAAGCATGCATGTGTGTTGACCGTGAGAGTGAGCTGCTGTTCCTGTTTGCCGAATAAAAAAATTGAGGAGACGTGGCTTGCTTTCAATGGTCACGGAGGGAAGTGGATGCTGAACGCGTTGCTCCTGTTGTGCGCTACTGCTTTGTTGGGCTGGCCCATCAACGCGTTGTGCTGTCTTTTATCAAAAAAAAAAAAAAAAAAAAAACGCGTTGTGCTGTCCTGCTGAGTGCTGGCTAGCGCAGATAAGAGAGCCAAGGAGCGTGTGCGCGTGCGGCGCCGCTGCTGCCGCTTTGCTGGTGACGTGAGGATAAAGGTCTCTCCTCCCTGTTCTCTGCTCTCTCTCTTGCTACTTCGAAAATTTCAAATCTCAAAAGAAGAACAAGCTCTCCTCTTCTCCTCTCTTACTCTCTGGCATTTGTGCTCCAATCAAAGTGAGAAATCAAACTCTAGTGATTGATTTAAGAGCTTCAAGAGCATTCTCTCTCTCTTCTCGTTTCCCTAAGCCAAGGGTTTATTTTTGGAGGATTGAGGAAAACCCTAGTGCATGCATATTATGATTATATTTGGTGGCACTAGGTGATTGTTGTGATTCGGAATTTCTTGTTACTTTTGGTGATTGCCGTCACCTAGACGGTTGGTGTTTGGTTGATTGGTGTGGGATTTGGTGATTGTATCCGCCCCAATTAAGGATTTGTGATGGGTTCTTGTGCCTTCCCCGTGGAGATTACAAAAAGCAACTTTAGTAGATTGCACGTGTCATTGAACTATCACACTTGTGGGTAGGTTCTTGCAGTGGTTGTGCTAGGCCACGTTTGTGCAATACCCCTTAGCTGTCAAACCACCGAGTGTTGGTTGACACAACGGGGAGTAGCTTGCGGGCAACCAAGTGAACCTTGGGAGAAAAATTATTGTGTCATCTTGGCTCCCGGTGATTGATTGAATTTCATTGATATATATATATATATATATATATATATATATATATATATATATATATATATATATATATATATATATATATTGTGATTTCTCACTTGGTAATTGGCATTGGCTCATCATCTCTACAACCGGTGGTATAAAAATCACCTCTCTACCTTGTGTTTATTTATTCTTATTTGTATAATATTGGTGGTAGCTAGTTGAGTAGAAATAGCTCTTATAGTTATTTTTTAGCTAAGCTTCTTGCTCACTAGTGGTAAAGTAGTAACATAGCCGTTGTGTGACATAAAGATCGTAATTAACTAGAATCGTTGAATAGAAGGCTTACACACAAACATAGGCTAGGCAAAATTGTTTTTTCGCTATTTATTTTACTAATCAAGTTTGTCTAGTACTTTGTAGAATTTTTAATAGGCTATTCACCCTGTTGAGATAAGTCCTGAGCTCCTAACTTAGAAGGAAGAGATGATTAGCATCATTAGCAGGCACGCAAGGAATGCGGCATGGCACAGGGAGTTGGGATGGCAACTACCGATCACGAGCATGCCTTATTTATTCTTGCCAAATTGGACTTGTAAATTGCTTTATATTCAGAGTTTAATCAATCAGAAAAGCTACCGCTTTGCAGCACCAAACTATCGTGTGTCCACTGTGTTCGCGTGTGTTCATCTTCCTCCTCTCGCTAGGAATTATGTCAATTGGCATCAGAGTCTGGTTCCACCATCGCCATGTCGCAGTCACCATCCAAGAAGGTGCTGACGGGTGA
Organism: Chrysopogon serrulatus; assembly: GCA_015844335.1. NCBI lineage: Eukaryota > Viridiplantae > Streptophyta > Magnoliopsida > Poales > Poaceae > Chrysopogon > Chrysopogon serrulatus. Next base: position 334,721 of record JADLZL010004092.1, read on the forward strand.
TGGCTCCAGCGACAAGAAGGGGAACGCGTCTCGCTCACCCCGACGTCGACGCAGCCACTCCAACAGCCGCCACTCGCGATGCTCCGGTTCACGCATGATTGAGCACGTTGTCGAGCGGCCATCCGCGAACGTCGCGTGGCCAATGCTAACTCAGACGAATTATCCGGAGTGGGCACTAGTCATGGAGGTGAACTTCCAGACCCTCCGTGTCTGGGACGTCGTCCGCCACGGCACCATCGATGACTCCGATGAGGAGGAATACCACGATGATCGGGTGGCGATGGCTGGCCTTCTATGCTCGGTCCCATCCGAGCTCTGGAGCGCACTCGCCGTCAAAAGCACGGCCAAGGAGGCATGGGGCGCGGTCAAGAATTTGCGGATCGGTGACGAACGTGCTCGCGACGCCAGTGCGCAGCAGCTTCGTCACGAATTCGGCAACCTCACCTTCAAGGAAGGGGAGTCGGTGACCGAGTTCGGGCTCCACATCACTGCGCTCACCACCAACCTTCGCTCCCTCGGCGACAACATCTCCGACGCCGAGGTAGTCAAGAAGCTGCTGCAGGTGGTCCCCAAAAGACTCAACTAGGACGCCGTCTCCATCGAGATGTTCCTTGATCTGAACACCGTCACGATCGAGGAGGTGATCGGCCGCTTGCGCGTCTTCGAGGAACGCGCTCAACCCAAGCAGATCACGGCCGCCATGGGGCGCCTGATGCTCTACGAGGAGGATTGGGAGGCCCGCCGGAAGTCATGCCGTGAGCAAGAGAGCTTCAATGGCAGTGCGGGCTCCAGCAGTCGCAGGAAGAACCACGGGTGTGGACGCGGATGCAGCGGCGGTTGCGGCGAGCATAACGCAGGCGCCGAGAACGCTGGTGGCGGGCGGCCGCCACCCGGCACTCGCTGCGACAATTGCGGCAAATCTAGCCATTGGGCCAAAGATTGCCGTGGGAAGAAGGGTGCGGCTCATGTCGCCCAAGCCGAGGAAGAAGAGGGGGTGCTGATGTACATCGTGGCGGAGAACGAGGTAATTGTAGTGCCCAAGTCTTCTTCACCGATCCTTCCCACTGCCGATCTGCAGAACCATGTCCACCTCCATGAGTGCAAGGTACTCCACCTCAACAGTGAGGAAGAGAAGGAGGCCGTGCGTCCTCGCCGCTGGGTGCTCAACACCAGTGCGACGAACCATATGACGTGCTCACGGAACGTCTTCACTGACTAGAACTGTTAAGTTCGGTGATGGTCGGTTGTCGCCATCGAAGGAAAGGGCACCGTCCTTGCTTGGAAGACCGGTGAACATCAACGCCTCGACGGGGTCTACTACATCCCGCGTCTCACCATGAACATCATCAGCCTCGACCAGATGGATGAGAGCAGGTTCAAGGTTGACATCGAGTCCAGCATTCTGCGTCTCTACGACCTACGTCGTCAACTGCTCGCTAAGGTGCAGCGCTCACTAAACCGTCTCTACTAACTCGACATGACGGTGGCCGCCCCGGTGTGCCTCAACACACGGGTCGGCGACGTTGCCTGGCGCTGGCACGAACGCTACGGGCACCTAAACTTCCAGGCGCTGTACAAGTTGGGACGCAGTGAGATGGTGAAGGGCCTGCCGGCAATCGACCACATCGAGCAAGTCTGCGAGGAAAACAAAAGAGGACGCCATTACTGCAGGCTACCAAGTACCGAGCTCAAGAGGAGCTCGAACTGGTCCACGGTGACCTGTGCGGACCGATCGTGCCGCCGACGCCGACCGGGAACACCTACTTCCTTCTGTTGGTCGATGACATGAGCCGGTACATGTGGCTCATGCTATTGCGCTCAAAGGCAGATGCACCAGTGGCTATCATGACGTTCTAGGCGCGGGTGGAACGTGAAACCGGCAACAAGTTGAAAGTCCTCCACACTGACAATGGAGGTGAGTTCACCTCGGTGTTGTTCGGTGAATATTGTGCGGGCGAAGGCATCCAGCTACACTACTCGGCGCCATACACACCACAATAGAATGGTGTTGTAGAGCGCTGGAATCAACTGGTCGTGAACACGTCGTGCTGCGCGCGCAGGGAATGCCCGGCTACTTCTGGGGCGAGGCGGTTCACATGGCCGTGTTCCTCCTCAATCGATCGCCCACAGCCGCGCTTGATGAGATGACACCATACCAGGTGTGGTACGACAAGAAGCCACCCGTGCACTTCCTCAAAGTGTTCGGGTGTGTCGCCTACATCAAGCACCACACCCAAGCAAGTTGGAAGCCCGTGGACAGATGGTCGTCTTCATCGGCTACCAAGACGGGTCGAAGGCATACCGCTTCTACGACCCCACGACAGATTCGCTTGATATTGACCATCCCGTCACTCGTGTGCTCCACTCAAAACTCTAGCTTCCTCCTAAAAAGGATCATTGACATTGTGGAGTTGAACTGAATTGGAATATAAAATTTGAAACCAATTATTGCATACATACAAAACAACATATTGGCTCAAAAACAGTATGGGCCACCGAATCAATAACGTATAAATGAAAAATCAGTTGAAAGCATATAGGTGTAAAAGGAAAAGACGAGACCTATATGTGACAAAAATCAGTACATTATTATAAAAGACTAATATTGCTGCGTGGGCAAACCATCCAGCAGCTGAAAATGATACAATTAAAACTGCTATCACTGGTACAGACTAATCAACATAAACAAGGAAAAAGATAACGCTTACCTTTTCTGTAATTGGACTGAACTCTAGAGTAATAGCTATGCTGAAGACTGCATCATGAGTTTAGTGCCAGCCACATTTTAAATAGACAAAAAATTGTCAATAGAAATCGGTGTATTGTTTCAAATGGAATCAATGGTAAATAACAAACTTATTTATTATTTCACAGATATCACAACTATTCATGGAGGCAAATTTGAAACAATCATCACTTAGAACCACTACAGAACATACTAAGGTAATCGAGAAGGCAAAATGGTGACAAGTCCCACCAGTCAGTGGAGCATATGATTTCTTTTCCTAAGATCTTATAGAATGATTAGTCTCACTAAGCATGATTAATCAGGCTATAAATTAATGTAAATGTAATTTCATTTCTAAGTTCCAATTCAGAGGTTAATCATACACCATATGACTCAGATTGTTCTTTAAGCAATCCCAAGATAAGTTAGACATATCATCTAGAAAAACAGAACAATATATCCATAGGCAACCAGCAATCAATTGATCCAACCTCTGTGGTTTCATGGGTACCTTGGTTGGCCTGCATTTCAAAAATCCATCAATACATTGAACACCTTATTGCAGTTCAGCATCAGTTAAAACATCTAACTTTTAACTGAACTCTTCTAATTTGTCTTGTAAGAACAACTAATTTGCAGCTGCATATTCCAATTTTGCATCATTCTACTAATTGACCATGGAATATAGAAGTAATTATCAAAGTTACATACCTATTAGCTACAAACTCTGTCATTGTTCTGCGCTCATGGACTAGTTAGAAAGGTAATTTGCTAGAATGTGGTATACAACCACCAGGAAACAGCAGTATCTAAGCAGCATTTCATACTTACATCAACTGAAGAAAGCTTAGAGGAAAGGGGTGGACATCAGGACTGTGTATCTTTATTGACTTAAAATCTAAAGGATATTAGGAACAATCGACTGATAAAAATTTTATGAAAAATTAGCAGGTTAAATAAGCAAATAATGTAGACTTATAGCAACTGCAAGATGGTCATATATATAATTGATACTGAAGGAACAATATGGGAGAACAAGACTATTTGGTAGGTCATGTGTCCTTGAATCAAAAGTCAAAACTTGCATAAGAGCTAGTTCCAGAAAACCCATGCAAGAGCACATGGCAGAGCTACCACGGAATTCACATAAGAAAAAAACAGTGGTACTAGTCTTACCCAAAAGAATATGGAAAAGAAATTGGCTGCACGACCTTTACCTGTATCAGGAAATGTACAAAATAAAACTACATCACAAATGTTATCCATTTAAAAAAATTCGAACCAACACCAAGTGTACTCTAAACATGAAATGGTTTAATGTCTCCTATGATGTTTTTATCTCTAGCATATGTAGGTCCTCTTAAGCTAGAGCTCGAAGAGGTCAGGTGGACCCATTAAAGCCATCAGGTAAATGATTTAATTAAGGAACCATACCAGGATTGACCTCCCGACTTAGTGTAACAGAGGGGACATGTATCAATGGTTAGGGTGCTAGGGTGATGAAGCGCTAGATTGAGATGAGATTAGAAATTTACCAGACTGAGATCAAGTACTTGATAATCTAGAGTCTCAGTTAAAATGGCGTCGAGGATGACTCTGGCCGTGGCCGTATGACCATGCCAATGACACGGCCAGGCGTGGTGGTCGTCGACGGGCGACGGAAACAAAGGGATCTGATACGACTAGGGCAATTCTGCGTGCCCAAACGTACCAAGCACCAACGCTGCGAAGCAGCATTGCATCCTGCGACTATCAAGGTGAGCCAATGAGTCGTACTCCTCCGCCAACGTCCGCAAAGGCTGGACGCACTACAAGAAATCTTATGACCCTCCCAACAGAGAAACAGATCCTAAAGGCGTCGCCGTCACCAAGGCTTTTGCCCAAGAACCCTTTAGCACAATCGTCGGGTCACGAAGCCGGACCCCCTGCCATCCTTCACCGCCATCATCGCTGCCCCGCCGTCCTACAGAAGCCTCTTTAGAGGGGCATCGACGCGCCGGCTGCACGCAGCAGCCGCACAACTGCGTCGACCGCCACCCCTCCGTCTTGGCCACGCAGTGCCAGACCTGACTCCACCGCTCGCGTCATACTACCGCACGCCGAGGCCACATTTGACCAACGTCGTCGGCTCTGGAACCCGCCAATGTTGCTTGCTAATATCGCTGCCAGCTGCCACACAGCATGTGCCCTCACCATATCAGGCGCCGCCCCTTGCCCTAGGGCCACCGAATCCCGGATGTCAGGCCCCGAACCGCGCGCCCCCTGCCGATGCCGCCAGCTCCATCTTGACCAAGGTTGCAAGCAGTGAGGGGAGCCGGCCAATGTCGTAGCAGCCCGGTCACTGCAGCAGCCATGGCCGTGAGGGGAGGAACGACAAAGAAGAAAGCGCCTGCACGAGCCTCAGCCACTGCCACAGCCGCACCGGTGGCCACCAGCTAGATCCGGCCGCCTAGGTTTCGGATCCGGCGTCTGGACCACCGGATCTGGCCATCCGGATCCCAGACTGGCGGACCCAGCCAGCGCTGCCGCTACCATCAAGAGAGCAGAGAGGAAGAGGACCCCGTTGCCACCACTTGCGCCTGCACGAGCATCCGCAAGTGCCGCTGCAGCCGCGGCAGCCACCCCGTCAACCTCCACATCGATCGCGTGGGGTTCGGACCGCCGGCCTGCTATAGAGTGCACCGCGACATGAGGGAGGGAGATCCCCGCCGCCACCATCACGGCCAGCCAGGCAGCCATGCTAGCGGCCAGCTCCGGCGGCAGCGCGGCGGGAGAGGAGTGGAGGAGTGAGAGAGCGGCGGCGCGTCAGGGTGGCCTATGTCAACCCGCATGGGGGAGCGACGCGGGTCAGGATGCAATTCATCAACTAAAGATTATGGAGAAATGAAAGGTATACAATTCTGTGAAACATGGAATTACCATTGACAGTGACAAAAATAATTCTGCCGAATAGCACAAAGGGTTAAACATGGAATTTAGTCTAACATATCCTGGTACAACTACCACACAGATCAGAAAAATGAAGAAACAAAGTAATATCATTAGGCTTACAAAAAAATTTAAACATCTGGAGTGAAAACTACAAGAAAAAAATTCACACTAGCGACTACAGAATTATATCTGAGAGTAGCCATGCATACATCCTTGCTAGTTGCTATAATACTACAGATTGAAATGGTTAGGAATGCTAGCTACTGCAGAATTAGGATAACTGCTATTATCCAACACACATTGAAAGCAGTCAACAGAAATACAAACAATGGTTATGCAGTGGACAGTGGTTGCAGCCAATTTTATGCACTTCCGTGAGGACCTAAATCAGTTCAGAAACGTAATAAAGTTCTCGAGCAAATTAGCAGTTTACATGTGTGCTAATCCATAAGAAAGAAGATTATCAATCAATCAACTTGGGTTGTTTATCTGAAAGACAGTCGGTTAACATGTCAATCAACTTGGGCTGCTACCGAGGAATTCTTGACACCTTTCTACTGCGTCCCTGCCTTTTGCATCTGCTACCGGGGTATTTCAGTGGACATAGAAAAGGCCATAGAATGCCGTGACAGCATAGGCTAACTGCACAGGCTAGGTGAGCATTTTGTCAAGCAGTTGGGCTGCGAATGGCGATAGTAGAATACAGGCAGGCTGATAGCTTACCGGGGTCTTTCCGGAGATAGCGGCGGAGACGGCACGGAAGTCGCGCTCGGAGAGGACGGGAGAGTAGCGCCCGCGGTAGCATGTGGTGCTAGCTATGTACGAGATGGACTTTATCGTCACCACCAGTGTGCACCACTCTAAGGCGGAGCTCTTCCTTGTGCGCCTCACCAGCAGTGCGCTCCGCGGCAGGCATCGGGGTGGTTGTGCGGCACGACGAGCTCGCGGTCCTTGACGGCGACTGCTGCCGCTGGATCTAAGGTCCCGAGTGTGCGCGCGCCGCCGGTCTTCTCCACCGCGTCGTCAGCTCCGGATCCACCACGCACACGGGCGCGGAGACATGAGCACGTCCCGGCCATCGTCGCCGCTGCCGCGAAGGCCCTCCACAATGCGCACGTGCGCGAGCGCCCAGTCACCGTCACTGCTGCCGCGCCTCCGAGATGCGCGCGAGCGAGCGCGGGGTAGCCGTCGCCGCTGCGTGCCTGCGTGTGAGAGAGGAGGGGATGAGAAAAATGAGCATGATGGGCAAAATGCGGCCCAGCTCGAGAAAAAAAAAAATTAGTTTCTATGTGTTTCCATATTAATTTAAGTACGTACCACATGTAACGTAGTCACTCTAACAAAAACAATAATTCTATGAAGTGGTCAGAAAATCCTATAAATTGGCACACCAATAAATTTTGGTTTCATAAGTATTTCATAAAATTTTTAAGCAATTTTAATAAAGTGGCACTATTTGTGAGATGTATCCATAGAAACATCCCTCACTTAGTTATATTTCTATTTGTAAGATGTATCTATTTGCGAACAATGTGTATTATTGCTTTGTGAAAATCAGTTGAAGTTTTTATGAAATGATTATACACCAAAATTATATTGTCATACAAGTTTATAGATTTTCCTAACCAAGTTTAAATATTATTAAATTTATTTCTCGATAATGCAACAAAATAATTAAAATAATAACTAAATTTTTCCTGATAATTCTGTAAATTGAGACAACAATGTATTTTAGGTCCATAAGAATTTCAAACAATTTTAATAATATGGGACTATACATCCTTCACAAATAGAATCATCTCTCACTTAGTCACAAATAGAAAGATCTCTCACAAATAGAAACAATTTGCAATATTGCTTTGTTAAAGTCAGTTGAAATTTTATACAATGATTATACAGCAAAATCATGATGTCATGCAAGTTCATTATAGGTTTTTGAAAAAAATAGATGTTATTACATTTGAATTTCGATATACGAGAAATCAAACAAAATTTTAAAACTATAGATGAATTCAAATGAAAAAGTCATCAACTACAAAGTTCTTGAACTCATTGAAATCTACAACTTTGGTATAAATCATTTATCTATACAAGTTCTTTTAAACAATTCAAAATTTTGAAATTCAAATTATATAGAATTTAGAAAATTATGGGACAGTAAATGAGTATGAGTTTGATATCATCAATCGAAATCTATAATTTTTGTTTTTTTGTCATTTCTTAATTCAATCTTTGTTGAGTTCTAGTGCCTTCTGAGGTCACTGTTTTCCTTGACAGTGATAATCTTCTGGCCTACGAGTATGAGTTTGATATCATCAATCGGTGCCACGAGTATAAACTAACCTATCTAGTTCTCTCTAACATGACTAGAGATATTATGTCTATTGTCTCTACTACTTATTTGAAGTCTTGTTTTAGTCTTTCTAGCAGGATCATTAAGAAACGATGATAGTGATTGGGCTCAGACATAGTGGAGATGTTGGTCTGCATCAAGAACTGAGAGCCAGGTGAACAAAGGGTACAACATGTTGTTTAGCACAAGGAGTTAGAAGAGTACTTCAAGGACTTGTGGCTAGATGAGGACAATACTGCTTCTGTTGTTCTGGAGTGTGAGTGGTTATAAACTATCATTTGTAATAACTTTAAACATTTGAATTTTAAAATGAACTGGCCATCTTTTTTTTTCTTTCTAGGGTTTCTCAAGAGGTCTGAGTTCTACCCAATTTTTTTTAATAGGCGTCATTGCACAAAACAGCTTAAAATTTACTTAAAATTTATGTGTCATATCGTATATGTGTCAGGTTTTTAAGTTTTGAGGACATAGTTGAATTTGTAACCGTGTAGTGATCAGTTTGAAATTAGAATTATAGTCGTGCAAATTCAAACACGTTGAACTGAGATAATTGGGGACGTGTTTTTTGGTTGCGGGCTCCGGGATGACCCATATCTCTATTGGGCCCATGCTTTTTGGTCATTATGGCACGAAAAAAGACCCATTGCGTAGTGCTTGGGCCGTAGAATAGACATGAACGACTGCTGATGCACGGCCTAGTGGCCCGGCGGGCCACATCGTGCCATGCCCTGTCATGTCGTGCCGACCCATTGCTCATTTATAGTAATGAACTGGCAATAAAGTTTGTTATCTCTACGAGTTATCAAATACCAAGAATGATCTATCACTACCAATTTGGTTATGCAGGTTATTAATCTGACAGTGAAGAAGGGCGTTTAAATTGGTTCTGATGTGCCGATTGGGTACTGATTGTAATCGTACAACATTATGATTTCTGAAACAGTAGAACTCGAAGCGGAGAAAAAGTCCACGGGTTCTACATATCTCCTACTGTGCACTATGCAAGCAAGATGACGAAACTATAGGTCCAAGGCTACAGGTGTTCTCGCCAGCTGCCAGACGGGGCGCGCAACATACGCACGCCTCCCGCAACTACGCAACATACACATATGCACAAGCACAACCCCATAGTAACAGTAATCACTCAGCGGCGGTGTCGACGGTTTCATCGACAGCCACAACCCTCGCAGTCCCGAACCAGGCCAGCCCTGTCGCCGCCGGAACAAGCGCCTTTCTCGCCGTGGCCGGACGGTTACGGCCATCACTGTTCTTGTTCTTGACGTCAAGTGCAGCTGGGTCGCATGTACCAACCGCACTCTTAGCAGGAACGGCACCAACAGTGTCGTCTTTCTTGCAGCTGTTGTCAAGGCGAGCGGAATGCTCCTTCTCGACTGGTTTAGGACTGCAAGGTACCAGGTCTCTCGGAGGCAAGAAGCACTCCGTGGACAGGCCCATGATGTTGAAGTCGACCTCCTCGATGCTCCACGTCTCCTCCATGCGCGTGCACGTCCTCTTGCCGACCACGTCGGCCTCGGAGCCGTCGTCGTCTTGGTCGCTGGCGCTGCTGCCAAATCGGGACAGCGAAACGACGGTGCGGCCGGCGTGCGCGACGTTGATGCCATCGACGGGGCGGTAGTCGCCGATTGACGACTCCATAGTGGTCTCCCAGTACGCGGTCTTGGCCGACGACGACCCGTCCTGCACGCGTATCCGCAGCAGGTGGCTGTCCTCGAGGCGGACCAGCAGCCCCGTCCTCTGGCTGAAGTATCCCCACATGGCGTGCCTGACGACCTCGACGTCGGCACTGCTCCGCGCGCGCAGAGTCATGGGGTCGCCGTCGACGCGGAGCACGAAGCAGTCGTCGCCGTCGATGCTCTTCTCGCCGACCCACGTTGCTGTGGAGAAGAGGTTTGCCGTTGATTTCGGATCAAGACCCTGCGTGGATCGCATGCCATCGACGAGTTAATTACGGTGTACTCGATCGTAGGAGAGAGATTAGGCACATGGACGCACGTTCGAGCTCATCAACGAATCTTCTGTGATGATTATATATGATTTTTTTATGATCTCGTCGATGCAAGATGCTACGAAAAAAAAAGATGAAATTAATTTTAGTACCTGGACGCATCGGCGAAGTGGTCTCGGGGGGCCCCGTGATGCGTGGGCCTGCTGCCAGGGCGTCTGGCGCCAGGCGACTTTGCCGTCGCTCCCGGCGCTCATCTTGGTGCAGCCGGCCACTACCATTTCCAAGCACCACATCTCGGGCCTCTTCTGCCATACCACGAAGCCACCGGCGACCTCGCCGCCGTGGACGACGCCCAATCCGGTCTTGGCCTTGTGCCCCTTGGTCGTCCGCATCAGCACCTTCCCCACCGCGTACATGCTCGTGGCCGCGCTCAGCGCCGGCTCGCCTCCAGACGCCGCCACGTACTGCTCCACGATGTACTTGGCCTTGGACACCTCCTGGAAAGTCAAAGTAAATGTTTCTTATTATTAGCCACCGCGATCAGGATCAACATGCAACGGAAACGGATCGTCGAATTTGGTTACATACAAGGGGCTCCTCCTTGATGTCCTCTCCGGCCATGGCTTTCCTCGCCTCCACGGGCTGCGGCACCAGCGGCGCGCCGATAACCCCGAGCATGAGCTGCACATCTGCCTGGGAAGGCGGTGCGCCATGTCGCCGGTGGCGCTGATCCATGTGCGACCGCACCCATGCCTTCACCGTGCGTCGCCGGCGCCGGCCGTGGCCCGACGGCTGCTCGTGGTGGTGGAGCTCCGGGACAGGCACCTCCAGCACTGTGTCAAGGCCGTCCTCTCGGTCAAGGTTGGCGCACACCTTTCTCATGGTGACCTACACTGAAAAATCAACAATGTCCTATCGTCTTTGCCACTGCGCACGACTTCTTGACTGGCAAATATTGGAAGAATGGAACTGGCTGCGAGCTGGTGTCCAGGACCATGAGATAGCCTGCTGGCGCGCGGTCATATATATGGATGGCAGACCATGGATGTGGCTCCACGTTCTGATTTCTTGCCGTTCGTTTGGCCGGTCACATTATTTTAGGGTCTAATTTTAACATATCCTATTTTGATAGGGACCAACAGCATTATTTATTTCTGTAACAAAAAATCAAATGATATGGCCTGGTGCGTGTGATCGACCAATGATTTGCATGCATTTCTGAACTCCAAATAACATGCCGCTGTTTCAACGTTTCTTCGTGGACGCAACTTGTTGGCTCAAATGGTGGCACGGCCGGGACATTCAGCGTGACAGATGGATCGACGTGCTGCAAAACGACAACCCGACAGTGACGCAAAAATGTAGCGGCGAATCTGCACTCATGTGCACCGGCAATAACAATTCAATATACCTTCCCGAAATGATTTTAATTTCCTTGTTAGCTAGTCCGACAATGAAATAAAGCGGGAGATTGCCAAGTATCGGCGCTGATTTGGGAACCCAACAATGTGGTTGATTCTCTCTAGGATAATCCATATATGATCTGATCATAAATTGTTTAATTGGTCCATGCTCCATGGTGGCCAACTGGCCAACGATATAATCGACCTGCATTACATGCGTTTAAATCTTGGTGGATCACATACATCAGCATATTCTATTTCAAAAACAGCACAGCGCCCATTAATCCAGCTTGAATAGAATCCGATCAATTACTCCCTCCATACTAAAAAATGATGTCGTTTGGGACAATAAACCTTGGGTCAAACATTACAAATATAAATTATGAATCACTTTAAGCTGTTGAGTTTTAAAATATGAAAACAAATTAAATAGATTTATCTTCAAAACATTTTTAGAAAAATATACATATAGTATCACTTATATTTTTATTAAAAAATTAAAAGTTATACTTTGGAGACTCGTGTGGCTATCCAAAACGACTTCTTTTTTAAGTATGGAATGAAGGAGTATTAAACACTAATAAGCCATTTCAAAGGTCACCTAGGGTCAGCTGTTGTCAAAAAAAAAAAAAAAGGTCAGCTAGGAGCTAGTGTCAACTGTTGTTGTTCCTTATGGGCCATTGGTAGGGGTAGAGCCAGAAATAACACATAGAGGGGTCGATCGAAAAAAAACAACCTGTAAAAACTACGCGTGACTCAACTGAGTTAATTCATTGACTTGACATGATAATTCACATTTTTCTTATATACTCCATCCGTTCCAAGATTATAGAGAAAAATACAAAGATTAATAATAGAAAAAGGTACAATATAAAAATATAATTAATAAGGAATCTAATGATACTAATTTGTACCATAAATATTATTATTTTATTATATGAATTTTGTCAAAATTGATATGCTTTTACTCTCAAAGTTTGAATGACTTACAATTTGGGAAGGAGGGAGTATATTCTATAATCTAAGGTCCTATCGTTTCTGTGGTATGAGACATGCGCATTCAACAGGGCTCTATGATGACTTCATAATATAAATCTCAAGATCTATCAGTGCACTTTGTCGGAGATGTTCTAGAGATGATTTTTTAGTCTAGAAGTATTTTGAATAATTTTTTTTATCTACTCCTTTTGTGCCATAGAAAGCTTTGCTATGAAATTCACGTTGGTCTTAAGGTTTACTAGATTTCAAAAATATTAGAGAACTCACAACTTTTTTAAGAAAATCACTTGGTGAACAAATGAGTTTTTCATCAAGTGACTAAAAAAGCTTGGGAGCATATTTGTTGGCTTCCTCTAGTATTTTCTAAAGTTTTGCTGCTAAAACATAGAAGGTAATTTTACATTAGGAATCCAAAACTATTTCTAAATCACATAAACCACTTTTATACTTTCTTTGTTTCTTGTACATCTGTATTATAACCATGTTCTACTTCTTATTCTTCCCCATCCTTCAACCTAGATTGGAACAATGGATATGTGTGCATATTTTTCATTTTTTTTCCAAATGCAAAAATATTTGAAGGTGTGGCCTGCAGTTGTTGGAGATGTATTTTTTCTTAATCTTACCAAAAATCATGGATTGGGATATTATTTTGGAAACTCTCTAGGAGAAGATATTATTAATATTTATGTCTCCAAATAAGTTTTTTTTTATAAAAATATATTTTTTGACCGAAGTCAGTAGGGGAAACCCCCAGTGTGCTCTAACCATTAGGCTAGAGACCCTTTGGCAAATATATTAAAGAATCCATCTGATAATACTAATGATATGTAAATATTATTTTTTATATATTTGGTCAAAATTAAAAAAATATTTGACTTCACAGAAAATAAGGATGACACTTTTATTAAACGAAGGGAGTAGAAGTTATTAATAGGTATATATAACAATAATTTTAGTATATTCTTTAACTAAATATAAAAAAATTATAAGATTATAATAGCAATAATAAATTTGATCTCATATGTTAGTGTGGCCATGGCCCCTGCTGCCTCCACTTGGCTTTGCCACAGGGCATGGGCCAACGCTGCTCGGTGGCGGGGTGCCAGTGTACAAAAGGCACAAGCTAAGAGTACCAGTTGGTGTGGGGGTTTAGACCCCTATACCCTCACAGCTGGCCTTTGGCCTCGACAGACAGGGCGGCCCAGCCCACAAGACCAAGACCGATCGGCCTCTCTGGCCTGGTTGGAGTCCTAGGCGAACAATTAAGAGTTACTTGTCATGCAAGACAACTAGTTGGTTAGGAAACCAATTGTACTCTACCTAGATACGATTTGTTTGTAACCGACTATCTCAGGATTTCAGGACCTGTAACCCTGCCCCCCAGACTATATAAGGCGGGTAGGGACCCCCTCCAAAACAGATCTCTCTGTCCTTTTCACCAATAACAGAAGAGCAGGACGTAGGGTATTACGCATCAAGCGGCCCGAACCTGGGTAAACCGTGTGTACTGTTCTTCCTGTTCTATCTCGCTTGTAGTCTAATAGCGTGCCTCCACCATAAATCACTACCGTCGGTATACCCGTGGTAGACTGCCGCCGATATTTCGTCAACAGTGGCGCGCCAGATAGGGGGTGCGCGTGCAGACTTAGTAGCAAGCAAGATGGTTTCCTTCGCTACAACCATGGAGATCGAAGCTGGGTCTACCTTCACCGTCGGCTCTTTCACTTGGACTGTCTCCGTGACGGGAAGCGTGGGTGGAGCACCGGCAGATCCGGCGCCAGTGCCTCAAGCTCCGCAGCCACCGCGTCCCTCGGGATCAATCTCGAGGGCGCCACGATCAATCCACAATACTAGTACCTGCTCTACCCCTTTTTTGCAATTTTCTTATTATTAATTCCATTCATTTTTTTTATAGATCTAGAAAACCGGCGACCTGACCACCGCTCCCTCGCTACCAAGGAAGGTAGATCGACAACCCCGATCTTCTCGAATCCATCGACCGGTTCGGAAGGGGCCTCGAGGAGGTGGTCGAGCAGTTGGAATCAGCCTAGGATTGATTCAATGACGATGGCTTCACTCTCGTCCAGCCACATCGGCGCCGGGCTCAGGCTCGCGCCGGCACTCAATGCCAGCCAGATTTTGGTCTGGCCACGGCAAGACGCGGTCCGCAAGTCCGCGCCAATCCGTTCCGTCACCCAGGTTTCGATTTGGCTGCGACAAGGCGCAACCCTCAGGTTTGTGCCAATCAGCTTCACCGCCCAGATTCCAATCTGGTCGCGGCTCGACCACGGCGCGGTGCACAGGCCCGCGTCGGACATACTCACCGCTCGGATTCAGATCCGATCGTGGCTCGACCTCGGCGTGGCGCACAGGCCCGCGTCGACCAACGTCGCCGTCTAGACCCGGCTCTAGCAGCGGCTCAACCTCGGCACGGCCCCCAGGTCCGTGCTAGCCATTCAGATTCAGGTCTGACGGGGGTCCGACCACCGAATTCTCAGAGTCGTCCTCGACCTCGTTCGATAACTGGTCAGATGAGCTCAGGGGGAAACGCCTCGATTGCAGCAGGTCAAAACCCGTTCCCCTTCGGGATGCCTAACGCCTCCAGGGTGTACCAGCAACAGGCGGAGGGGCTTTTCCAGAACCAGCACCTGCAATCGCCCCCAACTCAGCTTGTCGAGTTCCATCTCAACGGGACGACTAGGCACTTCATCCACTGCGTCCATAGCGGGGAAGCTTCCAGTGGCTCTCGATCAATCGACGAAGAAGGTGGCTCGAGCTCCATCTCTGGGCTGGACGGGGCAACCGTCACTGCAAGCTCTACCTCCACGAGCTCCGCCTCCGCAGCGGACGACGATGAATTCCCCCAACGAGTGGCCAAATTGTTCGACACAACCGACTTCCCGCAATTCCCTCCTGGGTTCGGAAGGGCTGTTTTCAACGTCAGCGTTGACGAGGTGGAACCCGTCGTCAAAACGGTTGAGGAAAGGCAGCAAAGGATCGCTCGTAATGAAGACCGAGCTCGACGCCGTTTGGCCCAACCTCAGGTCCAGGTACCCCCTCAGCCTGCCGGCGCAGGAGCCGACGCAGATGCAGCTGCGGCCGATGCCGACGCCGAACAGGACCCGCCGCCTGCCCCACGGGCCAACCGACAGAGAGGGAGGATGCAGCCCCGCAACCTGGCAGACGAGTTCGACCTGGTCGGTGATCGACAAGTCCACAAGACGCCTAGCGCCAATATCGCCATCGCAGTCCAACGACTTCGCGACATGCAGGCTACACCAGAAATCCAGGCCGTCCTCGACCACCTCAAGGCTGCGGAAGCTCAAGTCAACTTCATGCGCGAGATGTCGACCGGTCCATCCCAGAGCCGCCACTCTCGCAGCACGCACCGCGGTCGCAGGGACCGGGCGGAGGGTGGCGACGCCAACGACCGGGATCGGGAAAGTCAGCGCGGAGCCCAGCCCGCTCAACGCCAGGAGCACGGTAACCGCCGCAGAGATGGTGGCAATAGGCAACCACCGCGTGTACCCCAGGAGGTCAACCAGCCTAACCTGCCCGACCTCCGCAACATCATCGACAACAGATATCGAGCTCGGCACGGGGCCCCAGGTCCCAAATGCTTCTCTGAGAGGCTACGCCAAGTAAATTGGCCCAGAAGCTTCAAGATTGGAGACTTAAGGCACTACGACGGCAAAGCTGACCCCGAATAGTGGATGGTCATCTATGAGACGACTGTCCGGGCAGCCGGGGGTGGCGAACATGTCATGGCAAACTACCTTCCGGTGGTGCTCGGGGAATCCGCAAACCGGTGGTTGATGCGCCAAAGGGATGGTTCTATCCATAGCTGGCCGCAGCTACGGGAGATGTTCATAGACAACTACAGGCCAACCTGTGAGCAGCCCGGCACCAAGTATGAGCTTGTCCTAATCCAGGATTCTCCCCATGAGTCCTTACGGCATTATATCCGGCGTTTCTCCGAAGTCTGGTGTTGGTATTTCTTATGCACAATTAAAATATGAAGGATTCCGCAAGCGCACAGAAAACCATTGTAGCATTTTACTGGAAGTATTCTAGGTATCGTTATTTATATTTTACCACTGGGAAACAATGGATAAAGACATTGATAGTTTACGATCATGTATCTACTAACTTAGTACACCAACTAGACTAGAGTAGGGGGTTAATATTAAATGATAGGAGTT
Organism: Chrysopogon serrulatus; assembly: GCA_015844335.1. Lineage (NCBI taxonomy): Eukaryota > Viridiplantae > Streptophyta > Magnoliopsida > Poales > Poaceae > Chrysopogon > Chrysopogon serrulatus. The sequence goes on from JADLZL010004092.1 coordinate 351,306, forward strand.
ATGCGTAAATGACACAGACACATAGGAGAATTCTATGATAAAAGAGTAGATAGCTAAAGTGAGAGGACAACGGGAGAGCTCAAGGTTCCTAAATACTTCTCTATTACTTTGGTTCTATATAACTAATTTATGGGTAGATATAGCAATCACACAATAGCACTTTAGAGTAGCAGTACCTTTCCAACTCTCGAATAAGACTAGGAAGAAGGTAGTTGGGGAAGGCTGCCAATGAGCTCTATGAAACATCAACCCGAACGTGGTGGAATAAAGGCTGCCAATGAGCTCCATGAAACATCAACCCGAACGTGGTGGAATACGAAGACCGGACAGAGCTGTCACCTCTGGGGCTACCACAACTAACCGTGGGATTGAGCGCAACCTTAGGTAAACCCTAGCCTAGACACCATGTCTACACTAAAGATTACTACTCTAATCACATATGATAACTAGAGCACTCAATACGAGCGGAGATCCCATGCCAAGATATAACAACTATACTAAACATAATATGAAAGGCATAAAGTAAATATAGAAGATAAATATATTAAAGCATAAGTCTTACAAAGAATAAATACAAAGACATACCAAGACTCTGGAGACTCTTCCAGAACCGAAGCGTAGCTCCACTCTCTCTAACTCCTAACTAGAACTAATCTACTATATTGGAATGTCTAGCCCTAATTCTCTAGAGGTGAGAGGTCATCCATTCGAGGGACGCCTCTACATCTCCATAATAATGTGGTGCCCCAGGGAGGGGGGGTCTGGCCCTGTATTTATAGCCCGGTGGGAGAAACGTGAGCCCGTTGATCAAACCGACTTAAGGTACGGTCAAGATGCATCCTTGAAGGCGGTGGAAGAAGCTTCCAGAAGATGGGCGTGAGAGGCCGTAGGGGGAGGCCGACCGGCCTGGGAGGAGATGCCGGCCGGCCTGGGCCCAAACCCACTTGGGCCCAGCTTCGTTTGTGTGTTTTCCTGCTCCTTTTAGGGCCCAATGGCGCATGTTTCGATCTGGAGTTGATATCTTTTGATTCTGGGCTCCAAATATAGCAAATGATATGTCTGTTTTGATCATCTCGATGAGCCTGTCACAATGGTGCAGTCCAATTCCTTATTTGGGATACTTTTATTTGATGGAAAATTGCATACTCCTGCAACACAAGTGAGAACACCAAAACTCGTGGAACTCGTTAGAATCAAAACCTACAACTATGCTTTGTAATCCATTTTATATTATTTCATGCAATAGTTGATGATTATATTTGGTGTTTAATGACCGTCAACAAGCTCCCCCAAGCTTACCCTTTGCTAGTCCCTTAGCAAAGCCTAACTACTAAACTTGAATCAGGAGTTGCTACAATGCTTTCACTCCTCAAAAGTACACATGCTTTCAAACATAAATTCTTCTCTGGATTAGACAAAACTGCTCTAACTTTTAAACTTACTCATTTTACCTGTAGCTATGGAGCTCTTTAACTTTCACATGGGTCTTGAGCAATTGAAAGATAGAACAATCAAGTCAAGCACTATGTCTCTAATTCTTTACTCAACCAATATGCCAGAGTTTTTATAAGTTTTCGAAATAAAACTCAGAGCTTAATTGTATGATACCCTCAGTCTCTTAATATGTGGTATTTATGGATCTCACTGAGGCATTAATGATGTCATGCCTTCCTACAACTAAGGATTATAGTGAAGCTCATAGGAGTGGCATTAAACAAGGATGGGCATACTTGCAATTCATATATTGTAAAGTCAAACAATGGATCCAAAGAGAGTCAAGTCATACAGTGGATAGGTGAATAATGGTAGCTAATCCTAATTCTACTTTTGCTCTTTAGAAATAAATCTCTCTCTCTTAGACTTAGAACTTTCGCAAGAAAACATGGGCTATCTTTATTCTTCTTCTTTTTTTCTTTTTCTTTTCTTTCTTTCTTCTTCTTTTTTTAGGGAGGCAAGCATTTTAACTTCCTCTTTTTTTTCTAATAACTTTTCTTTTTGCATAGCCACATGCATCCTTTGAGTACAATAAATGATCGGAGAGATAACAATAAGAACGTAGAGCATTAAACAAGGGGTTGTCCTATGGGGTATATTTTTGGTTGTTTACTCCCAGTGTAGGAGAAAAACATTTTAAGGTGGTTCTGGATGAAAGTGGAAAAATGATTGCGCTTACTCCCAAGGTAGGAGCAATGCATATGTAGGTGGAGTGTGTAAGTGATCTTGATTTTAAAAACATGACAAGACTCTCATAAGGTATACAACAAAGGTTGACTGAACTCAATGCAATGCAAGCAGCATGAATGAACAAATATTTCCTATTCTAAATGTATATCATATATGGTTTTGGTAGGAATTCAAACTTTGTCATACAAGAGCTCATCATGTAAGGTTTTCAGTTTTTAAAAGATAAATCTCTAGAACTTAGTATTGCCAGAAATAAGATAAATAGTAGCTCATACTTTCTCATATCATATCCCTCAATCACCTAGACTTAGCTTAAGCATATGCCTCCACAAGTTTCAGGTTCAGAGTAAATTCTTATATTAAAACAGTTATACCTAAAACTCGAAAGAATTTAAGGTTGAAAACTAGGCACTTAAAAGGAATTACGACAGAGCAACTATTCATCATCTCCAAGACAAAATTTTATTGTTCTTCAGTTGACTTTTAAACTAGACAGAATTGTAAACACACTCTATGTTCATACCTTAATAAATAATTAAACTATCTTTGCTTGGTTTTAATTGTTATTCATCTTTTTATTTCTTTTTATACTAATGGACTCATAAAAAACTCTACAGACGTGGACCTTCATGTGCCCACATATTTTTGGTATTTTATGACTATAAAACAGACTTGATAATCGCATAGGTATACTTACCTAATAACTAGGGGATGTCCTCCCCCAAGCTAGATGTTGTTATGGCTGAACGTTGAAGCTGAGTGGTCCTCACAGAGGAGCTCATGCTTATAAAAGCAAGTGTTGCCAGGAATACTTCAATCTCATCGTCCAGAAAGTTACTTCCTTTACACAAGGGTTAGTTGTGTATCGAGAAGGTGTACTTCAAGTGATAAAGATGAAGATACCTAGGTGAGATGGCTCTCGGAGTCATCCTACAGAAAGCTCTCACAAAACACCAAAACTCGTGGAACAGTGTTAGGATAAAAGTTAATAATTAGCCGTTTTAGAGGATTAGGTGTTGTGGAGGTTTCAAAGTATTTTTATTATAACATAATTGTAACAGGATGCCCAATATTTTTGGAATTTTCTAGGGTCATATATAGAAAGTAACTATACATGATATATATATATTTTTAATATTTTTATGCCACCACAGTGAAAACTCCTATAAGCTTTTAGACCCCAAGAGGTTCTCACGGGGCTTTAAGTTTTTAAGATAAATTCAGCCTAATGCATGCCTATTTATTTTTGTTGTTTTCTATGTAATGCTAATATAGAAAAGTAAACATGCTAAAAAGAGAATAATTCATGTAATGCAAGAAAGTAAATATGGATAACTATCGATGTTACCTCACGGTGAGGGTTCGATGTTTTGAGTCCTCCGAATTGGACTCCTCCTTGCAGTAGTTCATTAATCAAGTACTTCAGTTTGCTCCTAAGGATGAGGGTTGAGGTGGTGTCTCCACTAGTGGCACTTCCAATGGTAATGCCACCTTCTTCTTTTCTTTTTGTTAGCATCTCGAAGCCAATCTTATGTCTATCATTGTTACTGGTTTAGAAACTCCCACTTATAAAATTTGAGGAGTCTCTCACACTTTGCTTAAAGTGTGTTCTGCTCATAAAGACAAGGTAGAGATCAAGTGCATGGGCTCTATTGGTGGGAAAAGACCAACAGAACCAGAAATTTATTCATTCTCTAACCTTAGCACAATAAGATTGATGTCTTTTCACATTGTTCATTTATAACATGAGTGAGAAGATCAAAAGTATAAATATGTCATTTAAGTTTATTAGATAGAGGAGTGGAGTTGCTTAACATATGGAAGGATTGTTTATCTTTATAAGTTATTAAGATTAACATGATGACTATCATCTTCTAAAAATAAGATATATTATATCTGAGTTCATTTGGTTAAGATGTGTACTCCAAGATCAGGAGGAAATGATGATCACTTACCTTTAAGATGTTACCTTTATTACTGGGGCATGATGACACCATATGGTAAAAGGTAGATTGAATCTCAATGGTCTTTTTCATCTTTGCATCTTGAGATGTTCATTAGCATCTTGTCTCATATGTTGTACTCTTTTCTCACTCTTCCAAACTTCTGCTTCTCTCATTGTTTCTTCTCTGCAAGGGATTAGTAGACAACACATACCCGAAGGAATATTCTATTTATTTAAGGCATGGATAATTTTTTCTAAGAAGTTAAAGATTAACTTGTAGCCCGTGTTTTAACTGATTCACCATTATTTCAAATTTTTGAATAAGGTTAGGACGAAGATATTATTTTGAAGAATACATGTAACCTTGATTTGACTTAATTCTATAAAACCTCCTAATATGATTTAAACATTTTTATATAGGAGATGACAGTCTATATATACAACCAAATTCTTATATAAATATGCTTTGATTTTATAATGTTTAAGTAATATTCTGAAGCATACTTATAATAGAGTAAGGAAGTTTAAAAGACTAAAGATATTTATTCAAATAGAACCAAGAATATGTAGGTGAACCAAAAGTGTATTTTATTTATTTTAAGTTTTAGCAAATTAAGCATGACATAAGGTAAGGATAACCAAGGCAATTAACAACATGGTATAAGATGTTCAATGTAGTTTAAAGTTGTATGAGGCTTGGGTAAATGTACCATATGACTTGTAGGGTGATTGGTCTATCATGATGTGTAGAAGGTGTTGAAGTGTTGTTGCTTCTATTTCTTTCCATCTTAGTCCTTTATACACACTTGTTCTCCTTTCTTTTCATTTTGAACCATGATCAGACATTTATTCTTTCTTTCCAGCATAAATGTTAGTGGACACATACCCGAAGGATTGCAATAAATCTAGAATATGGGTTATGGTCTATAATTTTATATGGATTTCTTCTATGCTAATAAAAGGATGGGCTTTTAGAATTACTTTAGCATAGATTTCTTTTAACAAATTTTGTTGCTAGCTGCACTTTTATATGGTTCAAGCCAAAGGTAACTTGCAACAAAGGATTAAGTGAATAAACTTTGATACTTACAGCTCTTCCATGGAGAATGAGATGTGTCTTCCTTTTATACAAAGTTATTGGACTTCATCACATACCTTAATTTATCTCTGATGTGAGTTCATCTCTTGACTTACCCAAATTAAATTTAGGAGTTTCCTGCAGGGGTTAGTCTAACAAAATATCCAGTGTCTACGAGAGCATACTTTTAGTTCAAAAATCAACCTAGACACCATGTCTAATTTGATTTAGGAAGACATTTTAACCTAAGCACCACGCTTAATTTAAAAGCCTTTAGAATTAAAATCACCACTTCTAAACTAAGCACCATGCTTCATTTAAAAGATGTATGAAGATACTCCAAACCTAAGCATACTATAGTAAACAAGGTAGCATGAGAGCATATAGAGATTTACTCAAATAGAGATGAAAGCATGATCATGCATGGTGAGAATGTTTGTTTATCTTTAAGTAGATATGCAAGTGACATGCATGTGTGCAAGGATCTAAACATGCTGTGGATTTGATGTGAGATGGAGTGGAAGGATGAATTATTCAAAGTAAACATGCAGTGGAATGCAACAAGATAACTACTCATCAAATTTAAAGCTATGAGCAAGACTTTCTCACCTTTCTTAATTATACTTACCATGAGTCATAATGGAATTTGTGATTAGTGCAGCGTCTTTATTCGTCACATGTGATGAACTTTTCATGTGATGACGACTTTTCTTTTCCAATGTTGATGAATCATGAATGTTCAGGCACCCTGGGTTCTTCAATATCTTCCATGTCTTGTTCTTGTGGAATTTCACCAGAAGATTAGAACGGTTGATATCCTGCTTATTCCACAACTCAACAAAACAGGGGGTAATCCTACTAAAGCTAGTGGTAGACTAGATTAGCAGATATTAAGATCATTATCAAAATCTTTACGCCAATTGTTTCCCCGGCAACGGTGCCAAAAAATGCTTGTTGGTATTTCTTATGTATAATTAAAATATGAAGAATTCCGCAAGCGCATAGAAAACCATTGTAGCATTTTACCGAGAGTATTCCAGGTATCGTTATTTATATTTTACCACTGGGAAACAATGGATAAAGACATTGATAGTTTACCATCATGTATCTACTAACTTAGTACACCAACTAGACTAGAGTAGGGGGTAAATGATAAATGATAGGAGTTATGCGTAAATGACACAAACACATAGGAGAATTCTATGATAAAAGAGTAGATAGCTAAAGTGAGAGGACAACGAGAGAGCTCAAGGTTTCTAAATACTTCTCTATTACTTTGGTTCTATATAACTAATTTATGGGTAGATATAGCAATCACATAATAGCACTTTAGAGCAGCAGTACCTTTCCAACTCTCGAATAAGACTAGGAAGAAGGTAGTTGGGGAAGGCTGCCAATGAGCTCTACGAAACATCAACCCAAACGTGGTGGAATACGAAGACCGGATAGAGCTGTCACCTTTGGGGCTACCAAAACTAACCGTGGGATTGAGCGCAACCTCAGGTAAACCCTAGCCTAGACACCATGTCTACACTAAAGATTACTACTCTAATCACATATGATAACTAGAGCACTCAATACGAGCGGAGATACCATGCCAAGATATAACAACTATACTAAACATAATATGAAAGGCATAAAATAAATAGAGAAGATAAATATATTAAAGCATAAGTCTTACAAAGAATAAATACAAAGACATACCAAGACTCTGAAGACTCTTCCAGAACCGAAGCGTAGCTCCACTCTCCCTAACTCCCAACTAGAACTAATGTACTATATTGGAATGTCTAGCCCTAATTCTCTAGAGGTGAGATGTCATCCATTCGAGGGATGCCTCTACATCTCCATAATAATGTGGTGCCCCCAGGGAGGTGGTCTGGCCCTGTATTTATAGCCCGGTGGGAGAAACGTGAGCCCTTTGATCAAACCGACTTAAGGTACGGTCAAGATGCATCCTTGAAGCGGTGGAAGAAGCTTCCAGAAGATGGGCGTGAGAGGCCGTAGGGGGATTCCGGCTGACCTGGGAGGAGATGCCGGCCGGCCTGGGCCTAAACCCACTTGGGCCCAGCTTCGTTTGTGTGTTTTCCTGCTCCTTTTAGGGCCCAATGACGCATGTTTCGATCTGGAGTTGATATCTTTTGATTCTGGGCTCTAAATATAGCAAATGATATGTCTGTTTCGATCATCTCGATGAGCCCGTCGCAATGGTGCAGTCCAATTCCTTATTTGAGATACTTTATTTGATGGAAAATTGCATACTCCTGCAACACAAGTGGGAACATCAAAACTCATGGAACTCGTTAGAATCAAAACCTACAAGTATGCTTTGTAATCCATTTTATATTATTTTATGCAATAGTTGATGATTATATTTGGTGTTTAATGACCGTCAACATCTGGATCACCGTCAAAGACCTCAGCGTCCCGGAGGCCATCGGGATCTTCATCGCCGGGCTCCGACTGCCGCGCAACGCCGACCTCCGTAAAGAGCTCCTGCGCAAGCAGTCGGCAACGATGGAGGAAATGTTCAACATTGCCCAAGAATGGGCGCATGTTGACGAAGCCCTCGTCCAATACGATGATGGCACCCACGACATATACAAGCGCATTCGGCCTCGTGATGACGACGACAGAGATCCAGGCTACGACGACCGACGGGGACCTCGCCCCGATCGTCGCAACTCCAGACAAGAAGACCGTGGTGGCAATCGCCGCGACGACCGAGGTAGCGAACGCCGTGATAATCGGAATACCGATCATCGCGACGACGCGACCGCCGCATGTAAGCGGGGACGGCGGCAACGGGATCGCCCGAATCGCGTGGCAACCGCCCGGCGCAACTTTGTCAACAACACCGACAAGGGCCAGAAGCGCGAGGTCGACGGCGACTACGGCGAGTACGACAAGATCCTCAACGGTGACTGCCCCCGTCATCCTAACAAGGGGCACACCTTTGGCGAATGTCACGGCTTCGCCAGCATCTTCGCCCGCAAGCGGCAGCGTACCAACAAGAAGGGCTATCCCAAGAAGCCCAGTACGCGCACCAAGTCCGACGACGACGAGGACGACGGCAAGAACCCGCATCACGCCTACAAGGACCTGGAGAAGCATGTGACTGCCATGATCTTCGGAGGCAAGGGCGCCACGAAAAATGCGCGAGAGAAGAAGCTCCTCAAGAGGCGCATCGTCGCACTTTCGGAGGCCAATACGCTCGTCGCCGACGTCCGAGCTCTAGCCTGGTCGGAGCAGCCCATATCCTTCAGTCGATCCGATATGTGGGCCAAACTACCTGACGCAGGTTGCTTTCCTCTGGTCCTCGACCCGAATGTCGGCGTGTCCGCTTTGAGAAAGTCTTTGATAGGCGGCGGCGGCGCTCGAATATCCTTTTCCACCATGCTTTCACGGAGCTTGGTGCGTCGAAGGATCAACTTCGAGCCTGCGATTCACCGTTCTGGGGCATCATGCCTGACAAGCCTTCTATGCCCCTTGGGCAGATCACACTGCCTGTTCAGTTCAGCACACCACAGCACTTCCATGTCGACTACGTTAACTTCATCGTGGCCGATTTCAATGGCGTCTACCACGCAATACTTGGCAGACCTGCTCTCACCAAGTTTATGGCTGTACCGCACTATGGCTACCTTGTCCTCAAGTTGCCAACCGCGCAGGGTATCCTATCCCTCCGCGAGTAATGTCCTCATGGCTCACGCATGCGAGACAAGTGCGTTCACCGCCGCCGAGGCTGAAGAAGTTAAAGCACGCATGGAGGAAGCTACCTTCCAACTCAGGACCTCAAAGCCCGCAGAGCTCGAGCCTCTAGTCAAGCAGCACTAGCGCCCTGAAGAGATTACCAAGGCAAACAAGAAGGTCAACCTAGTCCCCAGCGATCCCAGCAAGACGGCGATGATCAGGGGCAACCTTGACCCCAAAAAGGAAGACGCGCTCGTTCATTTCCTGCAGGAAAACATAAGCGTTTTCACGTGGAAACCTGCTGACATGCCCGGTGTCCCTAGGGAACGGATCGAGCACTTCCTTAATGTCTCTGAGACAGCTAAACCAGTCAAGCCAAAGCTACGACGATTCGCTCGGGACAGGATGGAGGCAATTAGGGCTGAGATAACCCGGCTCTTAGACGCCGGCTTCATTCGAGAAGTGTACCATCCGGATTGGTTAGCAAATCCAGTCCTTGTACGCAAAAAGAATAATGAATAGAGGATGTGCGTTGATTACATCGATCTCAACAAACACTGCCGAAAAGACCCCTTTCTGCTCCCTCGCATCGACGAGGTGGTCGACTCCACCGTGGGTTGCCAATTGCTTTCTTTCTTAGATTGCTACTCGGGCTATCACCAGATTGCCCTCACTTTAGATGATCAGGAAAAGACATTGTTCATAACTCCCTTCAGTCCTTACTGTTACACGACCATGTCATTCGGCTTAAAAAACGCTGGTGCAACATACCAGCGTGGCATACAATAGTGCCTCAAAGCAGAGATCCATGACGGACTGTGCGAAGCATACGTTGATGATGTAGTGGTGAAAACGAAAGAGGCCTCGACTCTGATCGATGACCTTGATAGGACCTTCAAGGCCCTAAATGTGTTTCAGTGGAAGCTCAACCCGAACAAGTGCGTATTTGGTGTTCCCTCTGGCGTACTTCTCGGTAGCATGGTTAGCCAAGACGGCATACGGACTAACCCTGAAGAAGTCAAAATTGTGCTGGATATGAAGCCTCCCAAGTGCGTCAAGGACATCCAAAAGCTAACAGGATGCATGGCCGCCCTTAGCAGGTACATATCCCGACTCGGTGACAAGGGTCTTCCCTTCTTTCGTTTGCTCAGAGCGAAGGAGAAGTTCGTATGGTCCGAAGAAGCCGATGCCACCTTCAACGAGCTCAAGACCTACTTATCTTCACCACCCGTCCTCACGGCACACACAGGGGATGAGCACCTGCTGCTCTACATTGCCGCCACCGACAGAGTGATCAGCACCGTCCTGGTGGTCGAGCGCAACGAACCTAAGTTTGTTCATCCCGTCCAGCGACCAATATACTACATCAGCGAGGAACTCAACGAGACCAAGCAGCGATATCCGCATGTCCAAAAGCTCCTTTGTGCGATATTGGTCACTAAAAGGAAGGTCTCGCATTACTTCCAGCAGTACCGCATCACTGTGGTTACTGAGTACGCGCTCGGGGACATCTTACGCAACAAGGACGCCACCGGCAGAATTGTCAAGTGGGCGATCGAGCTCAGCCCTTTTCAGCTCGGATTCCACAGTCGCACTACTATAAAGTCTCAGGCCCTGGCCGACTTTTTGGTCGAATGGACGGACATAACATTACCCGTATCTGATACGGTCGAAGAACAATGGAAGATGTACTTCGATGGCTTGCTAAATATAGGTGGCGCAGGAGCCGGAATCTTCTTCATAGCACCTTTCGGGGGCCAGCTGCGATATGTTCTGCGTATCCACTTCAAAGCTTCCAATAACGCCGCCGAATATGAGGCCGCATTGCATGGACTCCGCATTGCTGTTGAGCTTGGCGTCAAGCGGCTCCTCGTCTATGGCGATTCGGCCCTGGTCATTAATCAGGTCAACAAAGATTGGGACTGCACCAACAAAAAGATGGATGCCTATGTGGCCGCGATCTGCAAACTTGAAGACAAATTCTATGGCCTTGAGTTCATCTATGTGCCCCGGGCAGACAACCAAGCAGCTGACGAATTGTCCAAATTAGGATCATCCCGATCAGAAGTCCCTCATGGAGTCTCGTTCACGACCTGATCACGCCATCCATTCACGAGGGGAAGCTAGACAAAAGGCAGCAGTCTCCTGAGTTTTTACCTTCGCCAAATCCTAACGCACAGCCACCGCCTTATCCCGGCACTTCACATCTGGTGGCTCCGGTTAGCAAAAGGGTCGACCAGTCTTTAGGTCTAGACAACATTCCAGAGCTCGACCACCAGCCTGGGCTCAACGGCGACACGATCGGTCAGTCGGATGACCAACCTGAGGCCCCTCCATCAGATTGGAGGTTGCCTTTCATCCAGTACCTCATCAACAAGGCATTGCCAGACGACAAGAATGAAGCAGAGCGCCTCATCCATCGAAGTCGCAACTACATCTTAGTTGACGGCCAGCTTATGCGCAAAAACACCAAGGCTGAAATACTCCAGAAATGCATCACACCGGACGACGGCATTGCTCTATTAAGCAAAATCCATTTTGGCACATGCGGTAACCATGCGGCATCGCGGACGCTGGTCGGTAAGGCTTTTCGAGCTGGTTTCTACTGGCCCAGCGCCATGGCCGATGCCGAGCACTTGGTTCGACACTGCAAGAATTGTCAGTTTTTCGCCAAGCAGATTCATGTCCCCGCACATGAACTTCAGATGATTCTAGTCTCTTGGCCCTTTTCATGCTGGGGACTCGACATGATCGGACCATTTAAAACAGCACCAGGCGGTTTTAAGTACATCTATGTCCTCATAGACAAGTTCTTTAAATGGATCGAGTACAAACCCCTAGTCAAGGCAACTGCAAAGAAGGCTTCAGAGATGCTTAATGATGTCATTCACCGTTTTGGCATTCCCAACAGCATTATCACCGACCTCGGCAGCACGTTCACAGGAAGTCACTTCTAGGATTTCTGTGATGACTTGTCCATACGAGTCAAGTACGTGTCTGTCTCTCACCCAAGGGCCAATGGACAGGTCGAGTGCGCCAACGGCATGATCATCGATGCCGTGCACAAGCGTTTATTCCGCGAAGATGGTTTGTACCCAGGGCGATGGTTAAAGGAACTACCAACTGTGATCTGGGGCTTGCGTACCCAGCCCTGTCGCAGCACGGGCGTCTCCCCATACTTCATGATATTTGGCTCTGAAGCTGTACTACCAGCCGAGGTCGCTCACCGGTCTCCCAGGATCGAGTATTTCGACGAAGACGCCTCGGATGAAGCACGGGAGCTCGATATCAACACCCTGGAAGAACGACGCCTTGACACGTGCATTCAGAACGCTCGGTACTTGGCTAGCCTGCGCCGTTACTATAACCGCAACGTCAAAGATCGCTTTTTCATTGTCGGCGACCTGGTGCTCCGGCGCAAGCAGAAGACGGAAGGCCTTCACAAGCTGTCCTCTCACTGGAAGGGGCTATTCATGATAAAGGCAGTCACTAGGCCTACATCTTATAGGCTCTGCACTTTAGATGGCATCGATGTACCCAGCTCCTGGCACATCGAGCAGCTTATAAGATTCTACCCTTGATAGGCGGCATAGAATAAGATATGTATCTTTTCCTTTTCCTTTTGTATTCAGTCGAAGTTAATAAAGTTTGGTTCATGATTCAACTCCTTCGTGCAAATGTTTTATCTGTAAAACATACTTTTTAATAAGCCGTACAGTCTAATGCCCCGACAGGAACAATCAGAAAAGGCACTGTCTCTAGTTCCTCTGATCACGTGTTACGGCTCCAAGCCACAGAGCATAGGAGATACTAGCAGTCGCTCTCTAATGGTACTACGGTCCTAAGCGTTCTGGCAACAGTGCTGTTCCACAGAGGTCACCTAGTCACCTAACGAGCTGATTCGCTTCAAAGGATGCTACACGACTACACGCATATGAAACTCTTTAAAAACTAAGCGAGTCTCATACTCGTTTATCGCTTCAACCTGACTTGAATTAATTGCTTGTTGTGAACCTGCTGAAGTTTCATAATTTTAACCTACGTTGTTTATGTCGTTTTTTGTAGTTCTTTGTGTTTACCTACCACAAACCTTGCAGTTAAGAGTTACTAGCTCTAACTTCGTTGATGGTATTCCAAATATCATTATGCAAGCCAGCAAATATGGATAACTCTAAGTAAATAGCTAAACGCTCTGTACAGGCCGAGCACAATAAACAAGTGTATATGTACCTCAGGCAGTTTCTCACAAATTTACAAGGAGACGCTCGGCAGTTCAAGAGGCCTGGCTTGATGATCCTTCGTCGACCAGTTTGACATTCTGCATTACCCTAGATGCAGTGTCCCAAAAGCCAAGTCGAAGGTCATTCACTTCTTCTGGGCTGGTGTTGGCCGCTGCCCCTTCTTCAACCCTCTTGAGGTCAATTCGGGGGTAGTGCGACTTGGCCAGCGCCAGAACGAAGGACACCGCAAACTGACCCGCTTCACGCACAAAATCTTTGAACAAGGGCCAGGCCCTCTTGCAAAGCTCCGTGACAGCTTTAGGGCTGTTCACTGGGTCGGATATCTCCACGGCTTCTGGAGACAGCTCTTTCATCAGTGGCCTTAGTTCGGCCTCGACCTCTCGCCAGCGTTCCTTGAGTCTTGTGTTCTCCTCAGTCAGCACCCCAAACTGCGCCATGTGTTTTCTTCGGAGCTCTGTCCAGATAAATATTGATAGGTGTTAAAACAATTTTGGGACATAAGGGGAAGGAAGTGGTCGGTTACCGACCTGTCAACTCCGCCTTCAACTCTTCAATGCGCTACTGGGCGTGTGATAACTCCTATGCCTTCAGCTGATCGCCCTCCTCTAGTTCTGCATCACAACACCAGATATATATTATCTGTACAACAACAGATATTCCAGTGGTGTGGACAGCATTTTTACCTTTCACCGTCCCTTTGAGGACGCTAACCTTGTACGTCAGGGCGGCGTTCTCACTGTGCAGGCGTTCATTTTTGGCTATAATAGGCCGGAACTGCTCTATCATGTCCGCCCGCTGCTGAGCAATGTTTTGCAGGCCCTGAAAAAATATTATAACACATTAGTTCTGGCTTATGATTTAATCACACACCAAATGCTCATTTTGAGTATGTACCTGCACATGCTCCCGCAGTTGTTTAAAGGAAGTCTCAATGTTCTCTTGGATCGGGGCGTCGACCTTCGACTCAAAAACCTGCCACTCTCCGTCTTCTACCTGACGGGCTATGAAGCTTACTTTTCCTGGAACCCATTTTGGTTTCTCAGGATGCCCTGTGATCTCTTCCAGTTCTTCAAAAGGATCTTGAGTGACAGGTGCACCGGTTCTGGCCTGTGATTGAACCGTGGTCGACGGCTTCCCCCTTATCGGGACGTGACCGACCACACCTCCCTGAGCACACTCATTGCCTTCACGATGGGGGGATGGCGGTGCCCTTGGTGGCGAAGGGTGGTCGGTCTCTTGAGCCACTTCGTTTTGGTTCTCTGGAACCCTGGCATGTTTCTCCGATTGATGGCCCTGGGGACTCCCCCTTCTTCCGTGCTGGCTTGTCTGCAAGACCGGTGGGTAATCATGATCAGCATGATATAATGAATGTATTGAGAACCTAGGTGCCCATACCTAGTTGACTGCTTGACGAAGCACCTAAAGCGTCCAGCTCCTCCGTGGCTGGATGATCCGCTCTAACCACCAGTGCCTCTTCCCCCACCACCAGACTCCGAGTGTGGTGGTCGAGGATCGGGAGTGGGGACTTTCTTTTGCCCCATCGATGACTGCTCGGGCGCCGGCCTCTAAGTCATCTCTGATCTCCTTGGAGGGGTGTTTCCTTCGCCACCTTCGGTCGTCGCCTGTGTGGCCCTTGGTGGTGTTGTCTACGGCTGGGTTCATGGCTGACGGCGTGGAGTACTGGTGGTGGTGGTCGGTCAGCGTGGCTGCTCCTCTAAGCGTTTGGCTCCGAACTTCTGACTCAGGGGGACTGTATCCTCTGCGTCAGAGTCCGAGCTCTCGATTATTGCTCGGCGTCGCGTCTCGGGCTCCTCATTGATCTTTAATTTGCCACCGGCTCTGGTACCGGTGGGCTTCGCCTTCTTCTCTGGTGGCGGTGGCATTGGGTCCTTCCCTGCCACCTTACACTTCAGCTGTTTTTCAGGAACACCTAAAGTATCTTCTCTGCCTTGGCCACCATGTTTGATCTCTTCTGATGGTTTGGTCTTCTTTTGCTGACCTCGGATCGCGTCACCAATAGGCCATTGTTCTACTGGAACAAGAGACACAAAGGATCGACGATCCTGTCCAAGACATTGTTAAGCCACATTACAAGTCAATCACATATACGAAGATTAACTGAAATAGTGCATTATAACTACCCTTCACTTACCGGTGGAGGAGGATTCTTCAAAGTAAATGGAGATACTCCTTCTTTCGGGAAGGAGTACTTGGCAAAGCCTTCAAACATCTTCGATAGTCGGCTCTCCACTTCTTCACCCTCCAGGCTTTCTCTGCTCTCTCGTGACCGGTCTCCGCGCCCTTGGTACTCAAACATGAAGTTTACCCTCTCCTTCAGGGGCTGGATGCGGTGGACAATGAACTGGCTGGCAACCACAATCCCGTCAATCTTGCTGAAATCCATCAGGGATAACAGTTCTTCAACCTGAACCATTTGATCCACATCTGGTTTTTCAGACCACCGGGGATTGAATTGGGGAATCTGAGTGACATCACAAGGAACTGGTCGGCCTTCAAGATTCTAGTTGATGTAAAACCAGCGCTTCATCCAGTTCTTGTTGTTTGATGTATGACCAACGACCATCCAACGGGACTTTACACCCTCCCTCAAGGCAATGTAGCAACCGCCGGCCACCTGAGATCCATCAGACCCTTCCCCTTTCTTCTTCAGGACATACAGGTGGCGAAACAGATTGAAGTGCGGCGCTATTCCCAAATAGCACTCGCAGTACACCACGAAGATAGCAATGATCAAAATGGAGTTAGGGGGAAGATTGCAGATTGAAATCGCCCAGAAAATACACAAATCCCTTAGGAAGTTGTGCACCAGAATCCCTAATCCCCGGGAGAAATAATCTTCGAACACAACAATTTCATCTTCATAGGGCTGGGGATAGCGTTCATCTGCTAGCGGCGCCCTCCACACCACCAACTCCGGTGGCGGCAGCAGGCCTCCCTGCGCCATTGTCTGCAATGACTTCTGTGTTGTCAGAGACTTCTGCCAGTGGGTCTCCATCAGCTTCTTGCGTGCCGCCTCCGTCGCTGAGATCTTCTTCTTCCCTATCGTGGTTATCAAGCTGCATGGGTGAGATGCAGAGTGCGCGGATGGCAGTTGTCAAAAACCTAGTTTGTGCGCCGGAGATTGAGGAGAAGAAAGCGGCGGAAATGGCAACGACTGCTGAGTGTGGAAGAGGAAGCGGCAGCCGTCGGGCTATTTATACCATGCGGGTGGCCCATTGACTCTCCTGAGGTCACTGTGGACTTTCTTTTTACCCTAATTTTTAACTGGGCTTTCTTGGGTTGAGTTATCTTTACACAGTTATTTTTTCTATATGGTACAGTGAGCCGTTTATTAAAGTCATGGTGCGCTAGTCTTACTGGGGACTAGGCCCACCCGTTGAATGCATGGTCAATCTGGTCCACCAGTCAGACTAGGGACTGGGGGCTCTTACAGAAGTCAAATATATAGGCCCGGTCGACCAGATCAATCTGGAGACTAGGCACACAGCCGAGCTGTGTACTCTTACGCCCTGGTCGACCAGATCAGTCTGGGGATTGGGCACATAGCTTGGGGAAGCACTCTTACGCCCTAGTCGACCAGATCAGTCTAGGGACTAGGCACATAGCCTGGGTATGTACTACTAAGTACTGGTCGATCAGCTCAGTTTGGGACCAAACTCGGAGATTTGCATTCATCAAAGAATAACAGAGCATTTAGATTAATTCTGATATGAGATCCAACGAAGAAATTAACAATGCAATGTGACTGTTTTTCCACATCAGATTGGTCATTCAGGACCTAGTACAAACTACTTATCTATGGCATTCTACACAAAAGCTATGATGCTTGGCTACTGCAGTGCGAGCTCCACATGGATTCTGTCCCAAGAAGAACTTTCTGTTCAAGGGCCAGTAAACCCATGGAACTGCAAAAAGCAGTCCTCTACCAAGCGTCTGCTGGCAGGCACGCCTGAACACCTGCCGGGGACTTACGGAGCATCGTTCATGACGTCCTCCGCGGTCACCTTCTCCACTATGGCGTCGGCGGCGTCGTCAAAGTCCCGGATGAGGTGCTCCAGGTCTGCGATGCGTTCTCCTTCCGGTAGGCCGGTGAGTCCCCGGAGATCCACCCCAGAGCGGCGCTGGGCAACTGCCAGCGCCGACGACGCCCCGCGGCGCACGCCATGGGACACGAACTCCTGGATTCGGTCGGGCGTGTTCTCCAGCCGCTCCAGGAGGGAATCTCCTGCCGCTCCGGTGAAGGCTGCGACTGCTTCCGCTGCCGGGAGGATGGTCTGGAGCTCCTCCTCCAGTTGAGCCACCCTCTCGTTGGCCGCCAACTGGTTGGCCCGGGCCTGTTGCGCCTCCATCTCGGCCTGCTCCAGCGCCCCTATCACGGCATTCAGCCGTTCCCGCAGTTCCGCCATGGCGACCGTTCTGGTCACCATGGCATGCCGACCCCCGGCATTTCCTTCATCGGCCTCCTCTGCGGCGGGGAACGGCTGCGCGTTTGGAGCACCGATAGCCAGCACCCTGCAAGCAACAAATCAAGTCAGATTGGATTTTGATTTCTCACCAAACGTGTGTACTACAGTAATACGGCTGCTTACCCTGCGTTACGGCGGCGTCTGCTGGGAGGACCGCTCGGTGAATCCTCCGCCGGCCGTTTGCCGTGATCCATTTGATGATGCTGGAGGGTCGCGAGAAAGGATTGGAAGAGGGAGAACTAAGCAACCGGCTAGGGTTTCGTTGGATTTGGTATGTTCTTTCTCCCCGCCGTGCCTTCTATTTATAAGCAGCCGTCCGGAAGATAAACTGGCGAGTGGGAATCGCTACATAGCTCCGCGACGGATCGCTTTCCCCACGACTGGAAAGTGTCATCATTGCAGCCACGACCGAAGGCGAACCGCCGCGGCACATTCTCCAGTACAGATTTCTCGGCCTCCGTGCCGGGATGGTCTTTTTTGCCCCTCTGACAAGGCGGACGGTTAACTGGGCCGTTGGCTGGGTATCAGGCCCATTCAGTATAGTTTTTGGCTTTTAATTGTTTTAATTTTCCACAGAGTTGCATCTTTTTTCTAAAAAAGGTGATTCTTCTGAGTGATTATCAAGTTTTTTCAGAAAGCTTGCTACAACATGATTCTCATCTTCTAACAACCTTGGGGACTACATGGGCCCACGTCACTTAGCAGTGACTGGGCCTGTTATTAATATGGGTTCTGACCCTACCTTTTATATGGCTTTTCTGAAAGGCTAGTTCCTTTGATTAAACAAATGATATCTGATATCATATGCTACTGTGGGCCCACATCTCTAGACATGAGCTGCTTTTTCTTTTTTCTTGAGCAACATCAAAGACGAATGAATTTGCCTCTGAGGTCGATTCCTTATTTGAACTGCCTGGCGTTGTGCTAAACTTTGCAAAACTGGTCGGTTCTTCGCGGAGCTGGTCGGCAAATCGATCACAAGCTACAGCTATGCAAGGTTACAATCCGGACTGGTCGGCAAACGTCAAAGCGGTGTTACTCCTCAAGATCCATGGTGCTCGGGGACTAGCTGTGGGGGTTTAGACCCCTATACCCTCATGGTTGGCCTTTGGCCTTGACAGACAGGGCGGCCCAGCCCACAAGACCAAGACCGATCGGCCTCTCTGGCCTGGTCGGAGTCCCAGGCGGACAATTAAGAGTTACTTGTCATGCAAGGCAACTAGTCGGTTAGGAAACCAATTGTACTCTACCTAGATACGATTTGTTTGTAACCGACCACCTCGGGATTTCAGGACCTATAACCCTGCCCCCCAGACTATATAAGGCGGGCAGGGATCCCCTCCAAAACAGATCTCTCAATCCTTTTCACCAATAACAGAAGAGCAGGACGTAGGGTATTACGCATCAAGCGGCCCGAACCTGGGTAAACCGTGTGTACTGTTCTTCCTGTTCCATCTCGCTTGTAGTCTAATAGCGTGCCTCCACCATAAATCACTACCGTCGGTATACCCGTGGTAGACTACCGCCGATATTTCGTCGACAGTTGGTGTCTCCGGCTATGAGCGATGTTTCACACATTCACTCTACCAATAAGGATGACTCTATGTTCCCCTCCATCGACCGACTCTGCCTACTTCCCGATGGGCCCCTTGGCAGCATTGTCTCATGCCTCCTTGTAAGTGCATCAATTCTATTTGTGGGTTTTGGTGAAAGAATGACAATGCATATAAAGAGCTAATGACATTTCATGAGTATTTTTTAGTTCTATATTTATGTGAAAAGTGAAAAGGAAATGAGAAACCCCCTAATTATTTATTCAAAGAAAGATGTGGCACCCTGCTTCAAGGTAAAAGAGGTTTAGTTTCAATTTCAGTTATATTCAAACTTCACTTGAATTATAGGATGCCACACTATAAAGAGGATTTTTAATCTCATTACCTAAAGCCTACAAGTGTCTTAAGTACTTATAAAAGATAAAAAAATCATAAACACCCCCACAAACTCATCCTTGATCTATTTTGAGCCTCATGACAGAGCACCACCAACTAGAGATTTATTGCTCCCTAACCAGAAATTCTAGTTTCCTATAATGCTTATGGTCATCTTAGGACAAGGCACCCTCAACCAGAAATTTATTTCTCCCTAAGCAGAAATTTTGGTCTCCTATAGTGCTTAGGGCTATCTCACGACAGAGCACCCTCAACTGGAAATTTATCTTGACCTAACCAGAATTTCTAGTCTTTCTATGCTCATTCTAGTGCATTTTGCAGCACAATTAGAAATGTCTTTGCCCTACCCAAATTTTCTAGTTCTACTTAGATCTAGATACACCAACGGTCAAAAACCTTTCAGCTAGGATTTTTAAAGCAGTTTGCTCTGTTCTAGCTGTCTCACTCTTGCTCTGCCAGTTTCTTCAACCGTAGAACAAGAAAAGGTTGTCTCTCTAAAAATCTCACACTCTCTCAGTCCCTCTCATTCTTGCTTTGGTTCCCATCCTTGTGAGTGAGATTGGAGTGAGTTCTTAATGGATTTTGACCCTGGAGTAAGATCTCTCTCTTGAGCACTTTTGGCACCTGCGGGTGATTTGTTGTTTGTTCTATTATTCTTGGATTCTTGGAACCCTAGCTGGCTAGGTGTTGTTGGGTAGCTCCCTCAACTCATGATTATGGGGGTATCAAAAAGTTTGTATTACCAATTTGATTCTAGTGGAATGTCAGCCTTGATCTTTGTGGTTGCTTGGGAAGAGAGGAGTTGAAAGTGATTCTAAAGACCTTTGTAATTGCCTCAACAATGGGGACATAGACATAACTTTGTGTGCCGAACTTTGAGATAAATCTTATGTCTCTCTGTGCTTGTGACTTGTGATTGGTATATTTGTTGTGGAGAACCCATTCGTGTGGCTGCTTTGCCATAACCAGGAAGGAGGAGGAGGTGAATCCCCAATATCAAGGAACCTAGTATAGAGATACCCTAATATAAAGGACTCAGTCTACTAGAGAAAACATGTTAAAACAATGTATCCCCACTGCCTTATGCCTCAACAAGATGCTACAGGGGGATGGGAGGGGGGTCAATGGTGGTGGAGCTGGTGGCAGCGGCTCCATAGGGCAATCTTAGGGACGAGACGGGAGGCAGCGTGTGAGTGCCTCATGGGGCGAGATGTGGATGGAGTGTGAGGAGCTAGGTATAAGAAGAGCTCTGTGCACTTTCATCAGGAGGATGGGAGATGTTGCAAATCGGGTAAAAAGACAGGGTAGAGGCGAATAAAGGCTACGGCTATGTGGGGAAAGGTCATGGGGCTCCTCCAACTACGGGGACAAGCATGAGTTAAAGTTGCATGGCCAAGCTTTATTTTATAGGTGACGAAGTCAAAAGACGTGTCTTTGTTAATATATTTCTACAGATATTAATTTTTAGATTGGTTTTGCTTCCCAAAATTATTGTATATTCTTAGAGATAGATTTATTTTTTAACCACCCCTGTAAATCAAAAAACCTATCTTTTTAAATTGTGTTTTATTGTGATACTCAGAATCCTATCACCATGGAGTTACCTTCCCTTCGCCTCGGCCATTTCTGGCGTTGGCTGTGGTACACAACATGCATTGTGCATTGACATTTCCCGATTTTCAGGAACACATTGATATCGATTAATATAACATCTAAATATATGCTACCTTGATTTTAATCATTCATTACTAAAAAAATATTTGTAGGGATGGCTCCAGGGAATTCATAGGGGTAGTTTCAATAATTGATCCTACCAAAACTGTCTATAAATCAGCAATTTGTAAAGGCGGTTCATCATGGAATCACCCATGTAAATCATTTTCTAGATTTCTCAAAACCGAACCAAAAACACAAAAAGGCCCAAAACACAAAAAAAATCACCTCGAGTCGTGGCAATTTTCATGCGAAAATGATGTGCTACCTGGCCTTCAAGCCCACGACCTCTCTTCCATGTACCCACCTTTACCACTTTGCCCTATTATCACTTGTGTTTATAATTGATTTCAAGCTCTAAACAAATTTAAATAAAAAAGTTGTCAACTACAAAGTTTTATAACTTTTTGAGATCTACAACTTTGATATTGGTAGTTTCTCTATCCGAGGTTATTTATAAAATTTAAATTTTAAATTTGAGAAATTCAAACGTAATTTTCTTTGACAAGACGGTTTCAAATAAAAAGTTGTCAACTAAAAAGTTTCATAACTTTTTGATGTCTATAACTTTTGTTTGCTGTTTGTCCATTCAAGGTCATTTTAAAAATTTATATTTTAAATTTTTAGAAATTCAAATATAGTTTCTTAGTTTCCTTTGATAAGATAAAGTCAAATGGAAAATTTTCAACTACAAAGTTTTATAAATTTTCGATATCTACAACTTTCATTTTGGTTATTTTTTTTTCATTCGATATCATTTGAAAAGTCAAATTTCAAGTGAAAAAATTATCAACTACAAAGTTTATAACTCTTCAATACCTACAACTTTTATTTTGATCATTTCTTTATTTTGACAAAGTGTTAGTATATATTGTTCACAAATAGACATATCACGCATATAGTTTCATAAACTTAAATTTGTCAATTTGGGAACAATGTACACGTTAAATGGAGAAATCACCAAAATAAAAGTTGTAGATCTTGATGGGTTCTATAACTTTTATGATCATGACTTTATCAATTGAAATTATTTGCTAACCAAAAAAATTGTTTGAAGGTATCGTTTTTTAAATTTAAATTTGAAGTTGTTCAAACAAATTTACAAGAAAGCTATAGCTATAAGAATACAGTAAATTGGTAGGCCATGAATTTAGAAAGTTTTTGAAAAAAAATCATTAAATTTGAAGTTAGTATGAGGGAGAAAAACTAATTACAAATTTTAGACGAAGATTAAAAAGAGAAATTGACTTCATCGATAATCTTCAAACTGAAGTTCAAAGAGTAATTTGAAACAGTACATGACTTCAAGTGGAAAGGTTGTAAACATGATTTTTATAACTTTCATTTTGGTCATTTCTCCATTCAAAGTCTTTTGAAAATTTTGAATTTTAGCACTTTGTTCTTAATAATTGAGTCGATTTCTAGGTGCCTCTATAACTAGACATGATTTGTAGGAGCCTATAAATGAATTTGTAGGGATGGCTATAGATTTGTAGGAGTGGTTTGTTTGGGTAAAAAAAAAAAGTTTTGCTACAAATCTTTTTGTTTAGTGATTACAAATAGCAGCCTGAACTTTTGGCTTCGGAATTTTATAGCTACTCACCGCCGACGTGTGGATCGAAGATGCATGCACAATGCACAGACCGATAGAATACGATAGGATCGATTTGACAGCCACGCATATTGCACATGCAACGCATATTGCACATGCAGGGTAACGGAAGCGCCGATTGACACGTCGCGAGCTTTCGCTACTTCGCCGCCCACTTCATCTGCACGCGTGCGTGCGTGCATGTGCGTGCGGCGGCCGCTTCCCCCGGCCGGCCGGCGCCGGCAATAATCATTATTAGTCCAGTCACCGTTACTCCGTTAGCCATAACATGCTGAGGCCAAATTCAATTGCAGTTGGTGGTATCGTACGTCTTGAAGCAGACAAATGCAGTATATAATAGAGCAGGATCACACGTACGCTAGCTACAAAACCAAATGAGAACATTTCAACGTGGCCGCCGTGTCTCCCTTCTTGCTTGCGTCGTGGCGAATATATTGCATTATACGCTGCCATAATGCCATGACACGTAGTATATGTTGATCTATATAAATTGTGCGTCTCATTATACTATATATTCTTGCAAATATATAGTCTGGTTCGAACTTCGGACAACCGTTTGTATGTACTAACTACCATGTCTATTGTCGTCTTGCTTCACAACCATTTTTAGTTACG
This sequence comes from Chrysopogon serrulatus, assembly GCA_015844335.1. Taxonomy (NCBI): domain Eukaryota; kingdom Viridiplantae; phylum Streptophyta; class Magnoliopsida; order Poales; family Poaceae; genus Chrysopogon; species Chrysopogon serrulatus. Next base: position 374,823 of record JADLZL010004092.1, read on the forward strand.
TGCCAATATATATATATATAACTCATGAATGAGATACAATGCATATACTTCTTCCGTTGGACCGATCATATAATTTGCTATCCTTTTCTTTTTTTCTTGTCAATGCTCTTATGACGACTCATCATAAGTCTATCTATGGTCACGTTCCAATTTGAGATAATGGATTGTGTGCACTTTTCTCTCGTACGGCAACCAGAACGCTGGGTGATGTCCTGGCCAAGGCTACTCATTTCAGACCTCGTGGAGGATCTTGTTCGTTGTCAAGGTCGCCGGCGACGTTGACTCCGGCGAGAAGCTTTAAGATTTCAAAAAATTTTGAAAGTCCGATTATACAGGGCACGGTCCTTATCTTTCCACCACTTACTCGCTCGACTTCCCCGGTAAAGACTGTGGGTGTTACTAGCGGTGTGGATGAGAGAGAGGGAGGGGTGTATCTTGTTTTTCCGAAGGATAAGGAGAAAGATTCAAAAAATTTTGACAGCGGCACCGATCCAATCTTCTCGCCATCTCACGCAGCTTCCCCGGTCAAGGCCGTGCGTGCTGCGAATGATACGACAAAGAGAGGGGAAAGGCACCATAGTCCTATTCCAGATTGCATCCAAATTGGGCCAGGGAAGTTCTTTCGGCCCACGAAGGGATTGTGTGCACTTTTCTCTCGTACGGGAACCAGAACCTTGCGTTTGTCCCATAGCACGCTGCCACCACGGTCCTCTACACCACGACGCACCTTTGCGCAAGTGGTACGTGAGGGCACCGATGACGTCGCAAGGGTCGTGTGGAGACTTCGGAGTTCACGAAGGAGTAAGGGGTGCAACAACTTCATCGGCAAACGTGACTGCGACATTGGCATTAGCATCGGCAGCAGCAACACCGTAGGCGCTGACAGAGGTACAAAAAGACATTGTCCCACCAAGTGCAAATGCTTCTAAAGTAAACAGTGAAATATCGGAGTCATCCAAGAATGCAGGGAAAAAGAAGGGCACACCTTCCTATTTGGAGGTGGATAAATTACAACAACCCATCTCTTTTATTTCATGTGATGATTCTTCTTTGTTTAATTTTTCAAAGTCTATAGGGGTTGTTTTAGGGGACAATGATCATGAGATTTTTAATTCTTTAAAATATTTAAGAGACATAGAGTTTACTAGAATGAGTGGAAATGCAAAGCGAGGGGAGGCTAATAAGGTTTTAGTAGATGATGCATCAACTATTTGTTCCAATGATGATAATTTAGATCTTGAAGCATTGAATCTTATTTGTTCAGAAGTAGCAGAGGGGCTAGGTGATGGGGGTTGTGATCCTTTGTGTCTACAAACCCCCGTATCACATAAAAAAAGAGCACACCCTTGTCACAAGAAAAAAAAAACATAAGTTGTTCAAGATGAAAGGCATCTTTTGGAATTGTAATGGGTTCGCTGATAGTAAAAAATACAGATTTTTTTCAGATTTAACGAAAGAGAAAAGTCTAGATTTCATTGCCTTATCGAAAACCGGTAGAGCTAACTTTTCCCAAACCACTCTAAACACTATTTGTGCTGGTACAGACTTTATTTGGCACTGTATGGCTCCACGAGGTAGATCCGGTGGCATGATCCTAGGCATCCATTTGCTGACTTTTGACATTGGAGAAATTGAGGAAGGAGATTTCTTTATTCGTTTTAAATTACGACACAAAGAGGATGATTTTAAATTTAATCTAATTTCAGTATATGGGCCAGCACAGTTGGATCAAAAGTCAAACTTCTTGTCTGAAGTAGTCAGGGTATGTTCAAAGGAATCCTTATCTATGATAATAGGTGGTGACTTTAACATTATTCGGAGACCATAAGAGAAAAATAATGATAACTATGGTGATAGATGGCCTTTTATGTTTAATGCAGTAATTGATGCCTTAAATCTTAGAGAAATAGATTTGTCAGGAAGAAAATTCACTTGGGCTAACAATTTGCCAAACCAAACATTCAAAAAATTGGACAGGGTACTAGTTTGCACTGACTTTGAGTCCAATTACGCTCACACAACAGTTCATGCTCTATCTAGAGAAATTTTTGATCATACGCCTCTGCTGTTCTCTACAAATAATTCTTCCTCAACTTATCAGCCGCAATTCAAATTTGAATTAGGTTGGTTGCTAAGGGAAGGATTTTGTGAGATGGTTTCTGAAATTTGGCAGAATACTCTAGCATTTGGCTCACCTATCGAGAGGTGGCAAATAAAAATCAGGAGGCTGCGCCAGCATCCTAGGAGCTGGGCAAAGCATGTGAGTGGAGTTTATAAGAAGGAAAAAACTACCCTATTAAATAAACTCGATGAACTAGACAGAAAGGCAGAACATACCATGCTAAATGATTCTGAACTTGATTTAAAGCATGTGTTAAATGAAAGACTAGTTGAGTTACTGAGAGAGGAGGAACTCAAGTGGTACCAAAGGGCAAAAGTAAAACACCTGTTAGAGGGAGATGCCAATACAAAATATTATCACTTGTTAGCCAATGGTAGACACAGAAAATCTCGTATTTTCCAGCTTGAGGATGGTAATAATATAATAACTGGTGATGCTCAACTTAAAGAGCATATTACCAATTATTATAAAAAACTGTTCGATCCATCTGAAGATTCTCTAATGGCACTAGATGAATCTCAGACAGAGAACATCCCTCAAGTTTCCGATCTGGAAAATGAGTACTTGACCGAGCCTTTTTCTCAAGAAGAAGTTCGAGCGGCAATTTTTCAAATGGAGCATAATAAGGCGCCTGGGCCTGATGGTTTCCCGCCGGAGTTCTATCAAGTCTTCTGGAGTTTAATCAAAGACGACTTGATGGCCCTTTTCTCTGACTTTCATCAGGAAACCTTACCACTCAATCGCCTTAATTTTGGTAATATAATCTTGTTGCCTAAAAAGATGGATGCGAGAGTTGTTCAACAATACAGGCCGATCTGTTTATTGAATGTCTCTTTCAAAATCTTCACCAAAGTGGCAACTAATAGATTATCTACTATAGCACAGAAAATTATAAGACCGACTCAGACGGCTTTTTTACCAGGTAGAAATATTATGGAGGGTGCACTTATACTACACGAAACGCTACATGAACTACACACAAAGAAATGAGATGGTGTCATATTTAAAATAGACTTCGAAAAAGCCTATGACAAAGTAAATTGGAGCTTCTTACAGCAAACTTTAAGAATGAAAGGATTTTCACAAAAGTGGTGTCATTGGATACAGCATTTTACACAAGGAGGCAATGTTAACATTAAGGTTAATGATCAATTAGGGTCTTACTTTCAGACTAAAAAAGGCCTAAGCCAAGGTGACCCCATGTCGCCCATACTATTTAATATAGTGGCAGATATGTTGGCCATACTAATTGCTAGAGCAAAGGAAGCGGGACAGATAGAAGGGGTTATTCCCCATCTAATTCAAGATGGCTTATCCATACTCCAGTATGCGGATGACATAGTGATTTTCTTGAGCCATGATGTTAAAAAAGCGGTTAACATGAAATTACTGCTGACTATGTTTGAGCAACTATCTGGCTTAAAAATAAATTTCTACAAAAGTGAAATCTTTTGTTTTGGACAAGCTAAAGATCATGAAGAGTTTTATTCACAACTGTTTGGTTGTGCCATCGGCAAATATCCCTTCCGCTACCTAGGCTTACCTATGCACTTTAGGAAACTCTACAATAAAGACTGGAAGAGTATTGAAGAAAGAATTGTGAAATGACTTAGTAGCTGGAAAGGCAAGTTACTTACGGTTGGCGGACGACTAGTTCTTATAAACTCAGTGCTTTCTAGCTTACCGATGTTTATGATGTCTTTTTTCGAACTACCGAAAGGGGTGTTGGAAAAAATTGATTGTTTTAGGTCATGTTTTTACTGGCAAAATGACCAACACAAAAGAAAATACAGGCTAGTCAAATGGGAAGTGATGTGCCAACCCAAAGACCAGGGAGGTCTAGGAATTCAGAATTTAGATATTCAAAATAAATGTTTGCTTAGCAAATGGTTATTCAAATTATTGAATGAAGATGGGATATGGCAAGAACTCTTAAGAAATAAGTATATTAAAGATAAGGCCTTAGGAAGTTGTGTAAAAAAACCAAAAGATTCATATTTCTGGAAAAGTCTAATGAATGTTAAAGATACATTTATGGAGTTGGGTTATTTCAATGTGAAAGATGGGTCTCAAACCAGATTTTGGGTTGATACTTGGCTGGGTAATAAACCTCTCAAGGATAGATTTCTGCTTATTTGTTTAATATTGTATGAAGAAAACAAGACACTATAGCTAAGGTCATGAGTTCCCCTTTACTAAATATTTCTTTTCGAAGAAATTTGGTGGGTGCCAACTTAACAAACTGGCACCGAATTATTGCTTCTTTACAACAGGTTAACTTACTGCAGGAAAGAGACGTGTTTGTATGGGGCTTAAAGGCCTCTGGGATTTTTACAGTGAAGTCTATGTACACTGCATTAATTAACAATGGTGTGAGTGTCACAAGATATTTGGCAAACTAAGCTCCCCATGAAAATAAAGGATTTTATGTGGTATTTGAAAAGAGGTGTGATTCTCACTAAGGATAACTTAGCTAGGAGAAACTGGAATGGGGACAAGTGTTGTTGTCTTTGTCATTTTACAGAGACAATTCATCACCTTTTCTCTAATTGTTTTTATGCCAAATTTTTGTGGCGTTCTATACGCATACTTTTTGGAATTTTTCCTCCAAGGGATATAAATGATTTGTTCCATGATTGGTCAAAATTAGGAAACAAAAAGTACATTGTTATTAACAGTAGCCTTTGCATTGTGTTGGATAATCTGGATAACAAGGAATGAGGTGGTTTTTGACAAATGCAGACCAAAATCTCTTTTGTGGGTACTGTTCTGCGGAATGCACTGCCTGCGTCAATGGGCAAACTTGCAGCAGAATGATGATCTTAAAGATCAAATGATCTCTGTGGCACAACACCTAGAGACATCGGCATTGGAGTTCTTCGGCTCAAAGGGAGGGTTATCGCAAAGACATGTTGGTTTTGCTTAGTCATAAACTTATTATCGTTTTTGTTATTCTAGTGTGTGGTTGTAAGTTTTACTACAGCCAAACTTTATGCCCGTGGTGGGGTTTGTAATAATTGGCCCGATTCTATCCTTGGATAGATGAAGCCAGATATTTTATCCTTTATCTAAAAAAACCTAATAATAAAAAGATAAATTTTTTGTCTTATTTTTTATATGGTCTATTCTTATTTAGCACAACTGTCTTGTGCTACGCTTGCTTTCAGCCCATTAACAGCCTAAAAGAATGCTTAGGGCTTAGCATTTTAGCCCATTCATCCATATAATGCCCTTCCTCCGATTATAAAAGAATAATTAAAAAAACCTTTCTGGCCGATGGCCCCCCATGCTCCTTGCTCCCGGCTCACGTCAGCGGCGCCCACATTTGTCCCTGCCCCCACCCCTCTTGCGGTGATGCCGCCAATCCGCCACGGCCTCCCGGCGATAGAAGGCTGAGCTTACGTGATTCCCAGCGAACAACCCTTGTCGTCCATGATCTTGACCCTCCCCGCTGCAGTGGCGCTGCGCATCTATCTCGGCCTCCTAGCAACAGGCAGTTGGCGCTTGTCGTCTATGGCCCCGCCCTTTCCCTTTGCCAGACACACGTGCCAAGGCCCATCCATCTTGGCCTCCCAGCGGTTTGGCAGAGGTGTCGTCCCTACCCTGGAGTGGTAGACAGTTAGCTCGAAGTTGAAGGTGTTGACGTTCTCCTTTCTCTTAGATTGGCGCAAGGACTCGTTGATGGTGAGGAAACTGGAAAGCAGAATGGAGTCGACTTGGGTATGGGATTTCCATGGTGTGTTCATTTCCCTTTACCCTTATATCAATAAAAATAGTCAAGGGCTTCCTTGTCAGGATCCCGAGAGTTCTTATTGATGCCATCATCGGATTAGAGTTTAGAAAAGTAGGAATTGAATCGAATGCTCAGTTTTTTCGATACGAATTCCTTTTTCCCTATTTATATTAGCAGGAGGATGGAGGATTTTTTCAGGAAAAATACATATTAATATTTGTTCATATTCAAAGTTGCAATCAGGCATTCCTGTCCTGATGATGTCGTCGGATATGAACAACGCTCCTCATTTTGTGATGGGGACAGCGTTCCTGATCTTTCGTTAGGTTCGAGATAACTATCGATTTGGCGGAGCTTGACACACCGATCCGGCTTTAAATCACAAAGACCCGAATCCTACAACCTTAGGACCAAGTCTCCTATGGTTATCAACCGTGTCACAATCCAATTGACCTCGCCAAGAAGGCTAATCCCTGCTGCGAATCGAAGAACACAAGCAAAAACAAGATAAAACGCAACTCAATTAAAGTGACAATTGCAGATGTATGATTATGCATTCGAAGTTGGGGTCTCACAAATCGATAACGGTGACTATTCGATGATAGATTGATCTAAAGCAAAACTCAAACCCTAAAGTAGGCGGCATCTACTGATTATATAGTATAAGGGATGTGCAAGCAACCTCATTCACGTCCTCCTCATGGGCCTATACATCATGGCCCGACGGCCCAAAAGACAGCAATGCAGTGCCCCAACAGATTCTGGATGCTCACTTGTTTCGATGATTCCCATTGACTCCGAACCTCAAACCAAAGCCATTAGTTAGCTTATAAAATTATTTTTCCATCCATATGTGGATCATCAAAAACGGAGTTCGGATGTATTTTGAGCGTCCAGTTTATCTCTCACTGGTCCTGAAGGCCGAGACTGACGCGAACTCGAGTTGGACTGGGCCTCGGCTTGGCTTGGGCGCCTTTGTTGGCCCCCTAAGGTGGTGGCAAAGGAGGAGGACATATAAGGGCTTTCTTGGTGTGTTCATCTTCTCGGGGGCTCCAACTTTGGCCAGTGTCCAAGGGTGAATAACAAGCCCACGATGATGATGTAGCTCCGGGCAGAAACAGCGACAGTATGTCTTGATGATTTAGAGGCCTTGCCAATGTGATATTGAGATGGGACCAGATCTATTTGAAATCTTATCAAATAAGCTTTCCATCAAGTGTTTATTGACCTCAATCGTACTTCGAATGGTTGAGTTATGGCCTTTCCAATGAGGTAGTATCGGGTCATTGATGAACCTTCATTGACTTGCACCTTGAGAAATTTTGTACCTACAAGCAAATAGGGACATGTATATGTGGAACCGAGTGAGTTGCACCAAAAACACTGAACAAGCTCACCTTATCATCAATGGTTGTATCTAAATGTGTCATGTCCTCATCATCCTCCCCTTCTTGACAACAAGTCGTCTTCGGTTTGAGGTTAGGTGCAGGACAAATTGTAGGTAGTAGCCAACATTGCTCCCCTTTTTGAAATTTAACTTGTTTCTTTGTAACAAAACTAGGAGCACTTGACATGATAAGATTATAACTATTGCAGCCCCTAGTTGATCATATATTTAATAGTAAAAGGAGATTTTAGATTTGGACAAATATAGACATGATGCATCATATACTCTCCTTTGCAATTATATTTGCTAACAAAGTGATATGTACAGCATATTTAAATTTCTCTTCCAAAACATTAAGAGCACATAGAGTATCAAACTCAATATAACCCAAAGTATTTAAAGAAGATAATAATTTTAACTCATCTTTTTCAGTGGTAATCAGAAGAAAATATTTACTTGCAGTAGCAGTACTTTGTTCTAAAATACAAAAATCAATTTCTTTTACAAGTAGTGGCACAGGAATAACAAAAGTGCTATGATGCAACTTTTCTTTATCACAAATATCGGTAGGACAATCATCATATGGCAAAGATAAATCAAGAGAAGGTTCTAGTATTGCATTAGTAGCATTATTGGTGGACAGATTCAGTACCTCAAGAGAGCTCTTACATGAGACAGCTACCTGTTCTTTCTCTATTACCTTATCCTCTTTGTTAGATATATGCTGCACACTATTAGTTTCAACAAGAGATAAAACAACATTTTTATTTTGTAAATATTCAGATTTAAGAGATAAAACAACATCTTTATTTTATAAATGTTCAGATTTAGATGAAGGTATTATAACATTAGAAATTAACCATTCTTTTCTAAAAGGCTCATTCTTTTTTCTCTCTATTCTCATAAGATCTTCTCTTAAAATTTCAGCAGCACTCATGGGTATGAGAGTAATGTTTCTACCATTGTATTTGAATAAATATTTATTAGTAATCATATTATGCATAACATTATTTTTAGATATCCATGGTTTACCAAATAACAATTGACAAGATTGCATTGGTACTATATTAAATTCTGCGCTATCCTTATATGTACCAATGTAAAAACTCAATGTGTGCAATTTTAGTTACCTTTATCTTATCCCAAGAATTTACCCATTGGATGTAGTATGGATGTGGATGTGGTCTTGTGGTCAAGCCAAGCTTCTCAACCAACTCTAAGTTTGCAAGATTGTTGCATGTCTTACCAACTATCATAACACGATAACGTCGATCCTTTACAACAAAGTATGTTTGGAGCACACTATTGAATTGGTTTTGCTCCGCCTTCTATATTTGAGAACTGAATACTTGTTGTGCAAGCTCTATAGTACATGCGGGAGGTGGCGATGAAGACGTCATTGTAGAAGCGGAGGAGGCTGCAGTGCCCACTTTTGCAATTATTTCATCTATCCTTATGGAGAACTCATCCCTAAATGTTTGCAAGTCAAACTTAAAAAGAATTTCGTTATTTGACATTGTTAGCAGGAAAAAATATTCCCTATCAGCTATTGATGGGTCAGTGGAATCATGCTCTAACACGTCTTACCAAATTTTTACAAATGTTCTTACCAAAGCAAGACAGTGGACGGTACAACCGGTGGCTAGTTCATGAAACCTGTGAGGGCATGACACTAAGATTGTAAGGATCTTTTTCTGTACTAATCTGAAGTATATGTGGATCTTGGGAGGCTTCAATATAGTAGCAAGGAATAGCAATAATTTAACTCAGAAATTGCAAGATTGAAAAATAGTCCAAAGCTAGTCAATGTCGTGGGCCTAATCTCGTCTTAGACCTAGTTCAAGCGAAGAAAAATATGACTCAGCTGCGGACTAAAAGGACACAAGCACTTCTGAATTTTCTTTCACCTTTTTTTCTTTTTCTTTCTTTCTTTCTTTCTTTTTGGGTGCGGCTTTTCTTTTCTTTTTTTGCACTGTGTTGCCTTTTACTTTTTTTTTAGCCAGAAAAGTGCCACAACAGAGATATTACAACTCAATGACACCAGAGCATGGCTGTACAAAACTTCTTTGGCACCAAATAAGGTGGATGTCAAATAGCTAATTATACTTTGCGCCAAAGAAAATTTTGCCAATCCAATGTGACACAAACACGAACCACTTCCACCACGGCTCCTTTGTGGACAAGACAACTCAAGTGTTAGATTGGTTAAAGGTTTTTGACAACTAAGCAAAAGGAATTGGAGTTCTCCGTAGCTAAGAGCAAACAAAGAAAAGATGTACTAGACTCAGCACTGTATTAGACTCAGCACTTCAGATTCTACTATCTCTACCATACACTTCTAGACAAGAATTCTATTCTAAAATTGTGTTGGCCAACTATAGATACATAAGATATTCAGTCACCACGCAAACAAAGCATGATTTTTGGTAGGGAACAAAAAAATCAAAGATCAATATGATGCACGCAAGATCCACAAGACTTGCCACTAGATCAAAAACAAGACCTAGACACAACGAACACAACGACACCACGAGGGACGAGCGTTCATAAAAGCAAACTGAAATAAAAAAATTATAGAGGCACAATGGGTGATAGGACTAGGGAAAATAACGATGAACATAAATATCTTTATAGGGCAATTTTCTAGATTTATAGGACGAAGGCAAAAACATTCAAACTAGGGTATGATGTGAACCTAAAGGTATACCTTAAGCTCTGATACCACTTGATGGGGAGAAAGTTTTCGATCTTCCGTCAGGTTCGAGATAATTATCGATTTAGTGGAGCCTGACACACCGATCCGGCTTTAGATCACAAAGACCCGAACCCTACAACCTTAGCACCACGTCTCCTCTGATTATCAACCGTGTCACAATCCGGTTGACCTCGCTGTTGACATTTCTAACATCGCTTTGCTTTAAGTTGTCATCCCTAACATAATGCCAAAAATTCTGAAAAAGAATCTACACTTGTCTACTCTAAAAATAACTCTATAGAATATATCCGCAAGCGCACAGATAATTCTCCTGTTGTAGCATTTCACCTGGTAAGATTCCCAAGTATCGTTGATTTGTTTTAAGCTAAAAGGAAAACTCATTTATTGCGTTGGATCTATCTAAAAGGGGTAGAAAAGAATTATGACTATGACTTTAAATGTGCAAACCTATAGTAATCAATCACTCTAGTGCTTTTAGCAGGGATGAGTCAAAATAAATAAAAAAGATAAAGATAAACACGAAATAAAAGGACTTTCCAGAGACAGAGATTAAAGACTCAACTTAATATGATTTGGTCAGACAGGAGATTCGGCTAAAGTAAAGAACTTCTAGATTATCCCTAAATAATAAGTCTACAGATCACACCAATATACACACTTTCATCTATAGCATAACCAATTCAGAAAATAGCATAAGGAGCATCAACTAGGGAGGATATTGAGACATAAGTCACCTCCTTCACGACCGCGCTCTACTAGCCTATATGCGAGGGGTGGAATACAGAGGACTCATGTAACACCCTAAATTTGCGTCTTTTCAAAAATAGGTGAAATTGAATTTTAATGCAAATATGTGTGTGTGCATTAAACATAGTTTAATAATTAATTTTATTAAATTAAAATTAACTATAAGGTAGACACATGTTTTATGCATTCATGCTGGTGCACTTCTATTTTGTATTGAGTGGTTGGTTCAAATTTGAATTTGGATTTTGGATGGCATTTTAAAACTGGTTTGAAATAAAAGAAAAAGAAAAGAAAAGGAGAACCCTCCCCTCTCTCCCTATTTTGGCCGCAGGCCCAACTCCCTCCCTCCTTCCTTTTCTTTCTGCACGGCCCAACAAGAGCAGGCCCAAGCCGGTGCCTCTCTTCTCTCTTGCTGGCGCCGATAGGCGGACCCCACGCGTCAGTCTCCCGCGCCCTTACCCTCTTCTACCTCCGTCACCTTCCAAAAATGGAAGCCGGGGTTTCCTTCGTCGAACCGAGCTCGGGCTTCCCCTTTCCATCGATGGCGCGGCCTCCGGGCTATAAAAGCCGAGCCCCCGCACGCAGCCGCCTCCACCCAGCCCTCTCGCAGCTAGCGCATCGGCCGTCGCAAGCCCTAGCAGTGCCGCCAAGCCCGCTGCCCTCGACGTCCCGCCGTTCAGCCGAGTTCCAGCCGCCGTAAGGTCCTGGACGGGCTTCGTGTCGGAGCTGCGGACCCGCCGAGTCCTTTCTCCCTTCGTTTTTCTCCTTTTCTTGCTCGCTAACCGCCGCTGAACTTTGCAGAGCACTGTTGGCCGTCGTTCAACACCGCCCACTGTTGCAGTCCACTGCCGGCCTTCGTCTTCGCTTCGGGTGAGTTCGCCTCGCCTTCCTTGTTCACCCCGTGCCTTCCCCGCGTCTAACCATGGACTCTAGAGCCCTGTACGAGCTCACTAGTGAGCTTCACGTCACCGGCATGGCATTCAGCCGCCGGAGTTACTGTAGCAACCAGCCTCCCCTTCTCTTTCTCCCTCCCCATCTAACCAGAGCCATCCAATCTTAGATCAAGGGTCAAGATTAGAAGATACCCCTTCGTGGCGGTTTTGTTAAAGAGACCCTGCCTCTACTGATAATAGAACCCGCCATCCCTGCTCATTACTTATTCTGAATTTTAATTATTTTAATTCTGAAATTAACTTCACAGTATTTACAGATTTGCCACTGGTTTCTTTTAAGCATAATTTCTTCAATTTAACTCCGATTTGGTCCGGTCAAGTTGCGTTAGATTCGTAATCAAATAATCTACCTGTTACAGTACTGTTAATCATGTTTTCCAACTTTTAATTTTATTGTTTAATAAAATTAATAAGATTTATACATGAAATCTTGTTTAATCTATAACATGACCGTTTTAGCTCCGATTTTGGTGATCCAAACGTCTGTGTGATCCTAGCGATGCGTAGATTCGTTTTATAAACTTTTTATCTTTGTTTTATGATATTGGTGTACTTTTCTAATCTATACTCTTGTTTGCTATGCATGATTGCGTTTGGATGCTTGTATGTTGCTTGTTGTGGAGTATAGACGGTGAGCAATACGTTGGTGATCAGGAGTTCTTTGACGGGCCGTATCACCAAGAGTTCATTGAGCAAGGCGAGTATAGCATGGGATCATCCTTGTTACCTATTCACCTTTAATCATTTAATTCATATTGCATGTGTCTTCCTTGATTACCACTAAGGATTTTCTAGCAATTGTATCTTGTACCTTGATTACCGTGGGTTTATGCATTTGGGTAGCTTATGCTAGTACTTAAGAAATAACCACTATGATCTGTAACATGATTAATGATATATGCAACAAAGTTTAAAACTCGCTTTTTTTAGCAACGAAAAATTAAAGGGGAAGAGTACTTGTTTGCTCTTGTCCTCCTTAAGGACTTATCTGTAAGTGAGCACCCGGGACTTACAGTACAACCGTGGGGGATATATGGCTCTGGCTTTAGTCAAGTATGAGGACTCTCTTCTAGCTTGTTAGAGGTTACCGAAAGGCGCAAAAGGGGCTTTACACGATGGGCATAGCGTGGCTTCTGTCCTCTTGTGTTGCTGCTGCGGTGTGAACCATTTGGAAGGGGGATTCTATGTCTGCTTGTCGAGGAAACCTAGCGGCCCTAACTTATTAGACGAACCTTTGAAAGACTTCATAGTGAAACCCTACTATACACTTCGGCAGTGTAGTTTGGGAGTAATTAACCCAAGCATATGGGAATCACGACTCACGGTGAAAGTGTACAACCTCCGCAGAGTGTTAAAACTGATATATCAGCCGTGCTCACGGTCATGAGCGGCCTAGACTTCTTATAGAATAATGGTTTATGTGATGGAAAATTCTTGATTACTGTTTTTGCTATACTTTAATCATTGTTTACATGATCATATGGTTAACTGGGATTTATGCTACTTGTTGCTACTCACTTATGCTAAAATTGAGATATGATAAAAGTTGCTAACCGCTGTAAACCGTGTCAGCCTTTTGAGCTTCATTAACCCCATGTTATTCTTGTTAAGTATGACATGTACTTATGCTTGTTTATGTTTATTACTTGGAAAATCCCGGATGGGTAACAGATAATCGTGTTTATGAGGAGTTTGACGAAGACTACTAGTCTTGTGCTCAACCAGTTGACGTCCCTGTGGCTTTGGAGTCTATCGGAGTGCTAGTTATCTTATTTCGTTTCCGCTGAGACTTTGAATAAATTTATGTAATAAACTACTATTCGTGATGTAATAAAGGCACTAAGATTGATACTCCAGTGATTTGTCTCTATATGTGTGTGATTGATCTCTGGGCACACATATGGTTTTGTATTCAGTTTTGTCTTTAAAACTGGGTATGACAACTCAATAGGACTGTATGCCTACGATCTACCACACTACCCAGCACATCAGGATGCAATTGTAGGTATATATGATATCTAAGCACCATGCTTACATAATACATACCACCTAACCCACTCGAGTATTAAATTAGGCGCTTTACGAACATATGACTATAATCATCACCAATCATAACTATATCCCTAAGAACTTAATAAGTAGCAATATAATAATAAGAACAAAGTCATAAACAAGATACAAATTATCAATCTCTTGACTGCAGATCGGAAGCACCGAGTGAAGCGCCCAACTCTACTTGAACCTTGCTAGCTAAAACTAATCTAGAACTTGAATAACTGGAGCTCTAATTCTAATCTCTGGAAACCCTAGCTTCTAGTCTAATCTTGACAAATGAATTGAGGCAAAACCCTAATTGCTCTTGGGGGGTGCAGGCACATATTTATAGCCTGGTGGAGGAAACGATGGCCGTTGGATCAAACCGACTTCACGTAGGGCCAAGATTGATCCTCAAAGGCGGTAGAGGAATACTCCAGAAGCTCGTAGAAGGTGGTTGCAGGGGGGTGCCGCCCGGCCCCACTGGCCAGGCCGGCCGGCCCCACCAGGTGGGTCCCGCAGCTTCTCTTCGTTCTGGTGTCTTCTGGATCCTTCCTAAGTCCGTTGATGATATTTTCTATCGCGGTTAACTTTCGTGCAAATCTTGCAATTAAATCCTCCAAATTCTCTTTTCTAGATTAATCCTGCAGAAAATGTGAAATCACCAAAACTCGTAGAAATTGTCAGTTATAACCCCTATGTTTTCTAATGGAGATCTCTTTATGCATTTAGTTGATGGTTAAAAGTGATCGTTATCTACCGTCAACAAGCTCCCCCAAGCTAAACCTTTGCTAGTCCCTAGCAAAGCTAACTCTGAAATGATAGGAAAAATTAATGCTCAGGGTTTCTCTTATTTATTTAATAACTTTCGACAAATACTCAAGCATTCAAACTAAAATTCTTCTCTAGGTTGAAATTCATCAGCCTTATTTTTAAACTTACTCTTATTCTTTTCAACCATGGAGCTTAACATCTTTCACCATGGGTCATGAGCAACTGAAAAACAGACAGATCAAGTCAAGCACTATATCCCAAACTCTTCTATTCAACCAATCTTCTGAAGTTTTTATGGATTTTTAGAAAATAAAACTCAGAGATGCTTTTCATGACACTCTCAAGTCTCTCATATATATGGTATTTTTGGTTCCTTTCCAAGGCAATGAAGCTTATGCCTTTATCTCAACCTAATTCTAAAGGTTTATATGGAGTTCATAGGTATGGAAATAATCATGAATGACTTACTTGCATAACATGTATTGTAAAATCAAACAATAGATCCAGAGAGAAACAAATCATACAATCAAATCAAGATGTGCATGTGTGTGGAATATGGTGGATATTTGGTGGAAACTAATAATCTTAATTCTACTATGCTCATTATTATCTCTCTTTTAGAATTCCGAAACCTTGCCAGAAATTGTGAGCTATCTTTTTCTTTCTTTCTTTTCTCTTTCTTTTTTCTTCTTTTTTTTTCTTGGACACTTGTCCATTTATTTTATTTATTTTGCATAGCTCACAAAACTTCCTTTTTGGCATAAAAGATTAAGAGATAGAAACAAAGATATTTTGAGCATTTATTTGGTGGCTATCCTAATGGAATATTTTTGGTGTTTCCTCCCAGTGTAGGAAAAAAATATTTTTTAAAAAGGTGGAATGGCATGTTGTTGCGCCTACTCCAGTGTAGAGTAGTGTATATATAAGTGGAGTACAAGTGAATCTTGATTTTAAAAAGCATGACAAGTCTCTCATTAGGGTCACAAAGGTTGATCAAACTCAATGTAATGACAAACAGTAATATGTAGAAAGCTCCCTAGCCTAAATATTCAATATGGCTCTGGTAGGAATTTAGCATTATCATACAAGATCTCATCATGTAACATTTTTTTGCATTTTTTTAAAAAGTAAATCTCCAGAATTTTAGCATTTTTTCAGAGTAAGATAAATAGCAGCTTAGACCTTCTCTAATTATGTCCAACAATTACCTAGACTTAGGATCAAGAATATGCTACCCATAGATATCAAGCTTAGAATAAATTTTTATATAAGGTCAACTTCATTCAATTTATAGGAGAATCTCAATTTAAATACTAAGCATGTGAAGGAAATCATATTTGATATTTTGATATCACAGAAAAGTCTAGCCTTCAAGTTCTACTAACAACTGGAAATTAAAGAAAACCTTTCTACACACTCTATTTTTGGGTTTTTTTTATTTTTTATCATGCATGAATTAAATTGCAGAAATTTAAAGAGAGCAATAAAAACATTTTTATTTTGATTTTCTGGTTTTGCATTTTTTTATATAGCTAAGAATATGAAAAGTAAATGCTAAAAATAAAGAGATAATAAATATAAACAAAGGTGATGAGTGCTCACCTTGTGGGGGGGTCCTCCTCCAAGCTATCTCACTGCTCTGGTGGTGGTGGTGGATACTCGAGTCCTAAACTCTGAAGCAAAAGTGCAAGGGTCTCCTGCCCTTGATCCTGAGACTGCTCAAATATGTTCATCCTGTTGTTCATCTGGTGCTACCACGCCACTGTCTGATCTAGCGTGGTCTGAATCCTTTCCTGGCCTTCCCCCAAGCTAGTCAGCTGCTAACCGAACTGCTCAAAAGGAGGGACTCCGCCATAGGTAGATGGAGGTCGTTCGTGCTGCTCTGGAGGCTGGTAGTAATCGTCCTCTAGGGGTGCATGGAATGCAAATGGGCCACCGGTACTAAAGTCTATGTGTGGGCGTATAGAGAAGGAAGCTCGTCCTCTCTCATACCCGGTCTCCTATGAATAAGAAGTATTACCTTGTTCCCATTGTCCCCATCCTGAAGATGACTCCCCCTTCCTGATAAGAGGTGTATCCCTCCCATGCAGAGTGGTGTGTCCAAGGCTGCGTAGTCTGGTATGACGACTGTGGCTGGTCAAAACCTATGAAGGCAGTGTATGCTGGTCCCAGTGGTGTAGGATCTGCTCCCTGGTAGCTTGGTCTCTGTGTCCCAGCAAAGTGTGCTGGGGGACTCCTCCCAGCAGTCGCCCTACCTGTATGCAAGTCAAAAACAAAACTCTCTACTGTGTAGTGCCTAAGTTCTCTATTTGGCAGCTCATACTCATTGTCAAAATTCTTATAAATCATGTAAATTTTATTGTCCTTTGTTTTAAGCAAATGAGCATGCTTAAAAAATTCATATCCAATTATTCTTCGAGGTGCAGGAATATATGTGAGAGTAGCACTTTCTAACATCCCTAACCTTGAAGCAATACGAGTAATCTTGGAAGTAAATGTAACACCACACTTCTTCATGGTAGGCACATGAGTCCAATATTTCAGCATGTATTAACAGGTGAAACACTTCTCTTTTTAATCATGGCATATAATAATCTTAGTTCCTCAATTCTAACAGTGCCCAATTCTTCCCTAGGAAAGAAAATGACAGCTAGCCATTTATGCATGAAGCGTAAAGTAGGGTGATGTATCTCCTCAGTGGTGGGTTTATGACAAAACCTTTTTCCAAAAATACTCTCCCATACTTGTGTTCTGTCAAAATCTTTTAGAGCATTTTCAATATCTACTGAACACCCAAGTGAAAAACCTAGCATGACACTAAGGTTCTTCCATGTGACAGTGTGCTCTTGGTTAAAAAGTCTAAATTCTATTTCGTCCGAACCAAGTTCTAGGGTGCTCAAAAATTCCATGGTAAGTAGCTTACTATCTTCCTCAGTGATCGCACAAGCATTTTCCCATCCCATTATTCTAAAGACTAACTCAAATTCAGTGTCCATACCGGTTGCTACAAGTAACGCATTCTCAAACACCGGTGTGTGGAAAAACTCTTTGTCTTTGATTGCATTAAACACTCCCTTCTCGGCTATAGTGAATAAAGTAATTTGAGAGTCATCCGTAAGGGTATACCTTGGTGGCTCACCCTGAGATGATGATTCATGGTGTTGGCACTTCTAACGTCGCTATTAATTAACGAGATTAGAAATGCATGGTATTAAATTAACTTGTCATTAGCAACTAGCCACTTATTTATCACTAACATTCCTAAGCATGAATTAAGTTGTCATTCCAAATTATAATGCTAAGGAGCAAATATAGATTTACATGTATTATTCAATATGACTAGGCAGAGATATGAATATAAACTAAAATAGATTCTGCAAGCGGACAGATAATTATACCATTGTAGCATTTTACCTAAGGAGTTCTACCAGGTTGTCAATTTATATTTATACCACTGGGAAAGCTTGTTATAAACTCTATCTATTATATTGATAAGAAAGTATATACAATGAATAAGTGATATTACCAATGTCATCTACTCTACTCATAACAGGCAGAGGTCACAAAATAAATATAGATAAATACAAGTGATAGCATAATCAAGTATCATAATATAGATAATCATCAGAGCATTTTCTAGTCATAATCATAGTTAGCCAATGGATAAAATTAGGGTGATAATTGTCTAAGGTAATTCTATAACTACATCAATGAATAACTCTAATTAGTGCAATTACATCTAGTAATCATCGCTAAGTCAACCCTATATCATGATCACATGTAAGGGGGCATCAACTAGGAAGGATGTGAAAGCGAGTCATTATCCAACTTCGCGACCGTGCCCTGCTGTCCTACACATGGAGGGTGGACTACAGAGGAACCAACGTAGCTGTCACCTATGCGGACTACCACACGTCCCGGCATGTCAGGGTGCACTCACAGACAAACAAGATATGTAGACACCACGTCTACATATTGTCTATCATCTACCCATTGTACACTTGGATAAACGCTATACGAGCAATTACATGAATTCAATAAGATAAAACTAACTAAACTAGACATATAATCAAAGTAGACAATGACTATTGCAATTAAGAACATATGAACTACTAAGAATAATATCTCCCTAATCTGAATAATGAATACAACAAGAAAGAAAGAACTAGAACTATACCGAACTCCTGCGCTCCAGACAGACGCCGGAGGCTCCAGATCCCGATGAAGAACTAGATCTCCTCTACTTCTAATCTAACTAACTAGAACTATGAACTAGAAGGCTCTTGATGAACTTGAAGGCTTCTTGATGCTTGATGGCTTGAGACCTTTGATGAATAATGAATTGGCTCTCTCTAGGGGGTCTACCCACATATTTATAGTCCGGTGGGATGAACGTGCGCCGGCAGGATCAAACCGACTTAACCAAGGGCCGAGATGCATCAGGAGAGGCGGTGGAGGAAGCTTCCAGAAGGAGGAGGGCCGAAACCCTAGGGGGGCGCCGCCCGCCCTATGGTGGGGCCCCGGCCGGCCCCACTGGCCGCCGGGCCGGTCCCGGCCGCTGCCGGGTGTCTTCTAGATCCTTCCCACGTCCCAATGTTAATCTTTCCCGTGGCGGATAAGTTTTGTGATTAATATGCACTTTAATCCCTCTTTTCAGCTTTTCTGAAAAATCCCTGGAAAATATAGAATATGCAAAACTCGTGGAAATTGTCAGTTAAAACCCTAGACTAGTGTGTATTCATGTATCCTCTTGTGTCTAAAGTTCTAATGAATGTTGACGTTATCCACCGTCAACAACTCCCCCAAGCTTACCTTTTGCCAGTCCCTAGGCAAACAAACTAAGCCTAATTTTTATTATATTTAGATCAGGAGTTGCTACAATATTGTTATTCTCTCCAAGTACACATGCTTTCAAACAAAGATATTCCTTCGGATTAAACAGTATACGTTCTAACCTTCAAACTTACCTATTTTGCCTTCAATTATAAGGCTTTATAGCTCTTGCATAAGTCTTGAGTAATCAAAAGATAGAACAATCAAGTTAAGCGCTATGTTTTAAATTCTTCGCAGTGCTAATATTCTAGAGTTTTTTTATAGGTTTTCAAAATAAAAGTCAGAGCTTCATTGTATGACACCCTCAAGTCTCTCAATGTATGTGGTATTTATGGTTATCTCTTAAGGCATTTATGATGTTATACCTCCTACAGCTAAGGATATATATGGTAGAGCTTATAGGATCGGCAATAATAAGGGTAGGCATACTTGCAATGCATATATTGTAAAGTCAACTAATGGATCCACAGAGAATCGAGGCATACAATCAAACCAAGATGTGCATGTGTATGGAATATGGTGGATAGATGTATATGTGATATTTGTGGCTAATTCTAATTCTACTTTGCTCTTTGGAAATAACTCTCTTGAAACTTTTCTCAGGAAAAACATGGGCCATCTTTATTATTTTAAATCAGGGAGGCGGACATCTTTTACCCGTTGCTTTGATTGCTGGGACATTTGTCCATTTTACTCCCTTTTCTTTTTTTTGAACTATCTTTTGCGTAGCCACATGCATTCCTTGGATACAATAACCAATTAGAGAGATACAGTAAGGACTTAGAGCATTAAAGACAGGGGTTTTCCTATGGGGTGTATATTTTTGGTGTTTTCTCCAAGTGTAGGAGAGAAACATTTTTGTGATGAACATGGATGGAAAATATGTGAATGATTGCGCTTACTCCTAGGGTAGGAATAATGCATATGTGGACTGGAGTGTGTAAGTGATCTTGGTTTTAAAAACATGACAAGACTCTCATAAGGCATTCAACACAGGTTGACTGAACTCAATGCAAAGCAAGCAGCTTAAATGTGAAAATGTTTCCTATCTTCTAAAGATATTATTTCTGGCTTTGGTAGGAATTCATATTTTATCATGCAAGAGCTCATCATATAGATTTTAAATTTTTAAAATAAACCTCCAGAACTTAGTAATGCTAGAAATAAGATAAATAGCAACCCATCCTTCATGAATCATATCGATCAACCACCTAGACTCAGCGCAAACTTATGCCTCCACAATTCAGGTTCAGAGTAAATTCTTCAATTAAAACAGCAATGTTTAAAACTCAGGAAGATTTAAGTTTGGCAACTAGGTACTTGACTAGCATGACAACAGAGTAACTATTCATCATCTCTAAAACAAATTTTAACGTTCATCAAGTTTTTAATTGACTCTAGCCGAGACTGACTTAAACATACTATAACTAAATATTTATTTGGTTTTGAATAATTATGTATCTTTTTATCGTTTTGAATTAATAACCTAACAAAAGACTCTATGACTTTCGTGGACCTTCATGTGCCCACATATTTTTGGTATTTTATGACTATATAAAGTAAACTTAATAATCGCCTAGGTGTAGTCACCTGATAACTAGGGGATGCTCCTCCTCCAAGCTGGATGCTTGTAATACTTGGTGTAGATGCTAGCCAATGTGGTTGCCTCGATAGAACTCTCTCCTTAATAAATTGGGCATAAATACACTCCACAGAAAGGAAAACCAAAACTCGAGGCTCGAATTTAATAAAGCGGTCACCCAAAGAGTAATTGATTATCTTCATGAGCAGATTTATGTTGCCAGATTTTAGCAGGATTTTATATTTCTCTCCTTTTGAATTTTTCTGTTTATGATGCAGGAATTAAATATGAATGGTGTTTTTTATTATTTTTATTTTTATACCACCACAGTAAATATTCCTATGGGAGTTACCATAAGTTTATTCACATGGGGCTTATAAATTTGTGATGCAATAAATAATACAGTAAATATATTTTTTTATTTTTATATTTTAATGTGCAAACATAATTATGCTACTATATATTAAAGTAAATTTACTAGTGAGCTTAATAGATAACTACCATTCTAACCTTATGGCTAGGGTACGGAATTTAAAGTCTACCGACAGGACTTATACAGAGGAGAATACTTACTCAGTGGGTTTATTGTCTGAGGTCACCTCAGTCAATTCCCCGTCTCGTGGTGGTGCAGCACGTGCTTCTTCTTTCTCCTTTCATCTCTTTTCTGTTTCTTCTGCTTCTCTCTTCTCTAGCTCCAGCTCTTCAGCTTTGTTTTCCTTCTCCCACTTTTTTAGATGTGCTAGGATCTCTTCTTTTTTCTGTCTTGGCGACTTGGTCCATTCTTTCAGCTTCCGCTTCCCACTCACTCCAGCGTGGTGCTTGTATGTTCTCTTCTTGCTCCTTGTAGCCGTCTTCATACTTCACAATCTTGCCAAGAAATTCTTTCTAGCTACAGTGAGGCTGGACAGCCTGACGGCGGTCTTGGCGTCTTCTCCTGTCGCGTTGCTTCCTAATCTGTTCCTGGTTAACAAGTGTTTTAAATTGACAGCGTACCTTCCCAGTGGGCAAGTTGAAGTGGATCTATCCGGACCCAATGTAGATGTTCGCGTTGGCGGTGTAGAGAAATGGTCTTCCCAGAAGGATCGGGGATTCGTCGTCTCCCTACATATCAAGAACTAGAAAATCTGTAGGTATATATTGCCCTTGAATTCTTACCATGACATCCTTGACCACTCCTTCAGGGAACCTTAGTGATTGATCCGCCATCTGCAACTGAATAAATGTTGCGTATAAAGGTAAATTATCAAATAAATTATCATATACCTATTTTGACATTACGTTGCAGCCTGAACTGGTGTCGCAGATGGTGTTGGCGAAGGTGGTGTCTTTGATTGTGCATTCAATGATTGGTATACCTGGATCACCTCTCTTTATTGGAAATGGCTTGGGTAGCATATGATCATTTTATGTATTGAGAGCAGTAATTAGTTGAGTAGTTTCTTCAGGTGCGTGCTTGATCTTCCTCCATCTTCTATTGCTTCTATTGGTTCTTTTCTTCGGCACTGATTGCTGTAGTTGCTCTTCTTGTTGATGGAATTGCTTCGGGGCTGCAGGAGCTTTCAGGACGCGGTTCTTGAACGTGAATCTTTCTTTCTTGTCCTTAATGGATAGGATGATCTTGGCATACTCTGCATAGATGATGGCTTTTGTTGTGCACAAGAATGGTCTGCCCAAAATTATGGGTGCCTTCTCATCTACTCCTGTCTCCATGACCACGAAATCAACTAGGGACGCATGATTGTCCCACTCTGATGACAACCTCTTCTAGTACTCCCTCAGGATAGCAAATGGACTGATCTGCAAGCTGCAAACGCATATTTGTGTACAAGAGGGGATCATTTAATATTTTCTCATAGATTACCTTGGGCATAATATTGACACTAGCGCTGAAATCGCAGATAGCCATCCTATAGCGATAGGAATGACAGGCCTTCCAGGGTCTCCCATCTTCTCAGGTAGAGAGTGGTCAATCCACTGTACATCTGCAGGCTCAATATAATATTGGGTTGCATTGTGAATATCAACAAGGTTAGCGGTTTCTAAATCTTCCGGCTAGCCTGGAATCTTACCTTTCTCAAATGGAGGAACAGCAGCAGCTGATTGAGCTAATTGTGATTCTAATATTTTATTAAAACTGTGCTAATTCTTTATAGCAGAAGCAAAGGTGTCCAATCTAGTATTTATGTTTTCTAGTGCGTTATCATTTGAAGCTATCTTTCTAGTCATTTGATCTAATAATTTAGATTGATTAGCAACTAAATCTCTTAAAGGTGGAAGATTATAATTATTAAAATTATTACAATGGTTGTTACCTTGTCGAGGTTGCTGGTTCTACCCTTGGTTTTGTTGAGGACGGTAGTAGGTGTTGTTGTTGATGAAGTTCATATCCTCTTGCAGTGTAGGGCAGCTGATGGCTGAATGCCCATAGCCTCCACATTCTTCACATGTCATATGAGAATCATTGATGTGCATGACTTCCTTCTTCTCTATATCGAGCTTCTTCATAATGAGGTCTAGCTTGGCAGTGACCATGTCAGTTTCCTTAAGATGATGAATTCCTCCTCCTTTCTTGCGGGGCTGAGTACGTTCTTCATTACAGCTTGAATTTGAGGCCATCTTCTCAATAAGTGCTTTAGCATCTGAGAGCTTAAGTGACAGGAAAACTCCTTCAGCTGCAGCATCAATAGACTCATGGGTGCTAGAGACAAGCCCGTGGTAGAAAGTCTACATTAATAGCCACTCCTCTATCCCATGATGAGGACAGTCTTCTATGTAGTTCTAGAATCTATCCCATGCTTCAGTGAATGATTCATCATGTTGTTGTTGGAAACTTGCAATTTTCCCACGTAGAGCATTCGTCTTGGCGGTAGGAAAGAATTTTGCCAGGAAAGCGGTTGAACACAGGTCCCATGTAGTGTTCTTGTCTTTGTTGGTGTAGAACCATTGCTTAGCTTTCCCCAATAATGAGAACGGGAAAAGACGGAGTAAAATAGCATCTCTTGGTACTCCTCTGATCGTGAAGGTGCTGTAGATTTCTAGAAAGTGTTGTAGGTGTGCACTTGCATCTTCATGAGCTTTTCCACAGAATTGGCTAGCTTGAACCATGGTGATGAGAGCAGGCTTGAGCTCGAATCCATTCTCCCCAGTGTTGACTGCTGGTCCAGTCCGGATGTTTGCTGTTGTTGGAGCAGAGAACTCACGCAGTATCTTCTCAGCCATGTCTTCAAACACAGGAGCTATTCTCCTAATTGCTCTTCTGTTTGTTCTTCAAACTCTTCTTCCAGTGTTGGAGTTGGCTCCTCCGAAGAGCTAGCTTGAGCAGCAACGGGTGTTCTTGATGGTGACTCGAATTTGTCCCTTGCTTCTACAAACTTCTTCTTTCTAAGGAGTTTCTCTGGATTGTCAGTGAAGTTCTTTGGAAGAGAAAAACCATTCATTCATCACCCTGCATAAGATAAGCAAATGATAACAATGAAGGGTGTACCTGTCTGAGTTAGAGATCGATTGGTAATATGACTTTATCCATGTTGTATATATGTTATCAATATTTTCCAAGTTTATTGTGCCTTCCCCGGCAACGGTGCCAAAAATGCTTGTTGGCACTTCTAACATCGCTATTAATTAATGAGATTAGAAATACATGGTATTAAATTAACTTGTCATTAGCAACTAGCCACTTATCTATCACTAACATTCCTAAGCATGAATTAAGTTGTCATCCCTAATTATAATGCTAAGGAGCAAATATAGATTTACATGTATTATTCAATATGACTAGGCAGAGATATGAATATAAACTAAAATAGATTTTGCAAGCGGACAGATAATTATACCATTGTAGCATTTTACCTAGAGAGTTCTACCAGGTTGTCGATTTATATTTATACCACTGGGAAAGCTTGTTATAAACTCTATCTATTATATTGATAAGAAAGTATATACAATGAATAAGTGATATTACCAATGTCATCTACTCTACTCATAACAGGCAGAGGTCACAAGATAAATATAGATAAATACAGGTGATAGCATAATCAAGCATCATAATATAGATAATCATCAGAGCATTTTCTAGTCATAATCATAGTTAGCCAATGGATAAAATTAGGGTGATAATTGTCTAAGGTAATTCTATAACTACATCAATGAATAACTCTAATTAGTGCAATTACATCTAGTAATCATCGCTAAGTCAACCCTATATCATGATCACATGTAAGGGGGCATCAACTAGGAAGGATGTGAAATAGAGTCATTATCCAACTTCGCGACCGTGCCCTGCTATCCTACACACGGAGGGTGGACTACAGAGGAACCAACGTAGCTGTCACCTACGCGGACTACCACACGTCCCGGCAAGTCAGGGTGCACTCACAGACAAACAAGATATCTAGACACCACGTCTACATATTGTCTATCATCTACCCATTGTACACTTGGATAAACGCTATACGAGCAATTACATGAATTCAATAAGATCAAACTAACTAAACTAGACATATAATCAAAGTAGACAATGACTATTGCAATTAAGAACATATGAACTATTAAGAATAATGTCTCCCTAATCTGAATAATGAATACAATAAGAAAGAAAGAACTAGAACTATACCGATCTCCTGCGCTCCAGACAGACGCCGGGGGCTCCAAATCCCGATGAAGAACTAGATCTCCTCCACTTCTAATCTAACTAACTAGAACTATGAACTAGAAGGCTCTGGATGAACTTGAAGGCTTCTTGATGCTTGATGGCTTGAGGCCTTTGATGAATAATGAATTGGCTCTCTCCAAGGGGGTCTACCCACATATTTATAGTCCGGTGGGATGAACGTGCGCCGCAGGATCAAACCGACTTAACCAAGGGCCGAGATGCATCAGGAGAGGCGGTGGAGGAAGCTTCCAGAAGGAGGAGGGCCGAAACCCTAGAGGGGGCACCGCCTGGCCCTATGGTGGGGCCGGCTGGCCCCACCTGGCCGCCTCTGCCGGTTCCACTGCTTCGGGTGTCTTCTAGATCCTTCCCACGTCCCAATGTTAATCTTTCCCGTGGCGGATAAGTTTCGTGATTAATATGCACTTTAATCCCTCTTTTCAGCTTTTCTAGAAAAATCCCTAGAAAATATAGAATATGCAAAACTCATGGAAATTGTTAGTTAAAACCCTAGACTAGTGTGTATACATGTATCCTCTTGTGTCTAAAGTTCTAATGAATGTTGACGTTATCCACCGTCAACACATGGACAGCGGATGATGGTGTATCTTCGTCCATCTCGGAGTCGGCTCGTGAAGGTGCACGTGATGAAGTTTGACTCCAGGTTGAGCGGAAGAAGAGTGCCCTTCCAATGCTCTATGCCGCACTCTTCAATTTCTTGCTCATCTTCAAGAACAAGAACAAGAACAAACAAAAACAACTGATGGAGAAGGGTTAGAGAGGGTGAGGGATCACTTCCCTTGGATGAAACCTTGAGTAACACTCTAATTTTTTCTGGATTTTTCTTAAGCAAATGGTGGGATTTTTGGATGTCGTATTTTTTGGAATGAAGAACAGAGGGGAGCAGAGTTCTCTGGACTTGAGAATGGAAGAGGAGAAAATGGGAGAAAGGAGAAAGGCAGAGGAGAAGAGGGGGTGCCGGCCGGCATGGCTTGTGGGGCCGGCTGGCCCCACCCTTTGGCTGCTTGCTTCCTCCACTTCCTGGTGTCGATAATGAACAAGGTACTACCCTCTAGGATGCTCTTTTGGTGGTGAATTGATTGGAAAATGTCAGGGAGAGGAGTGAGTGAAAATTGGTGCATGCATGTGAATGCTTTTCTCCTTTGGATGATGGTGAATGATGGTGGGTGAGATAGGATGTGAGGTGATGTGTATGGGTCCCATATGTCTCCCATATTTATACCGTATAATGACACAAGAATGAAAAACTAAATTACTTTTATGAATCTACGTAAAATAAGAATTTCAATGACAGTATTTTTGTATTTTTCTGTTACTGGAGTAAAAATGACTGACGGGGGTTTTACGCTCCGTAAGCATTAGTTACTCGGTGTTTATTCTAACTATTATGCCATAATTATTTTTATTTCTTTTCAGTAATGCAAAAGCTAAGAAAGTAAATATGCGAAAAGTAATACAAAAATTTAAATTATCAATATCTACCGAATTACCTCCCGGCGAAGGTTTGGGGTTTTTAAGTCCGCCGAATCAGACTTCTCCAATTTGATTATTCTTCATGCTTTATCTCTGGGTCTAGAGATGATGACTTCAATTCTTGCTTCTCATGACACTCCAATATTTGGCATTGTTCTGGCCGTGGCTTAAATGCGAATCGTTCTTCTTTTCTATTAATAGTGAATTTGATCTCTCCAGCTCCAACATCAATGTGTGCATTTGCAGTGTTTAGGAATGGTCTCCCGAGGATGAATGGTGTCTTCATCACTTCCTGCATATCAAGTACTACAAAATCTATATGAATGAAAAAGTCTCGGATTCTTACTAGAATATTTTTCGTGATCCCTGCGGGATAGCGAATCGATTGATCGGCTAATTGCAAGCACATCAAAGTGGGTGTAAGCGTAGAGTAGTTGAGTTTATCGAAGACCTTCTTGGGCATGACACTAATATGCTAGCTCCAAGATCGCATAAAGCATTCTCAAAGTTCTGATCTCTGATAGAGCAATCAATGTAGGACATCCTAGATCCTTCTTCTTGACAGGAAGAGAATTCAGAATCACCACACTACACTCTTCTGTAAGCTTAATGACTTTTGTAGAAAGCAGTGGTCTTTTGTTGTTGAGGATATCTTGAAGGTATTTTGCATATGTAGGCACCTACATGGCATCTAGCAACGGAATATTGACATATAATTTCTGAATTGCCTCTACAAACTTACCAAATTGTTCATCAGTTTTAGCCCTTCTATTTCTACGTGGAAACGATAGGAGATTTGTGTCATGAAAGTCTTGGCGTAACTCTTGATTTTGTGGCAAATCTTGTGGTATAACTTCTTCTATATTGTCCTTTTCTACTTCTTCTTCAACCTGCTCTAATTGTGGTGGTCTCCTTGCCACTTTTGGGTAAGGTGGATCACGTGTTGATTTACCTCCTCTAGTAGATATTCCTTTTACCTGCTCAGGGTTAGCGGTAGCAGACAAAGTAGAAGCCAAATGGGCTATTTGCAATTCTATTTTCTTATTAAATATTATTTGTTCTTTCATAGTAGAAAAAAAATTATCCAATTTAGAGTTTATCCCTTCTAAGATTGCATCATTAATAGCAAGCTTTTTGTGAATGTTCTCATTAATTCTAGCTTGTTCTAATATTAATTCTCTTAAGAGTGGTTGCTTTTGATTGGAAGAATTATAATTGTTACCTTGATACTTATCTTGAGGTTGACTCCATCCTTGCTTTGGTGAAGTGGTTTTGATGATAGTATTGGTCTTCTCTAGGGAGTTAGCAAATTCAACTCCTAAGTATTCTTCACATTGATTCTGAGAATCGAATGCGTCTTGAATGGCTTGTCGATCTCTTTTATAGTTGACTCTTTGCTCTAGCCAATTCGATAGTACATCCATCTTGGTTGTTAATGCACACACTTCCTCTGAAACTTCTTCACTCTTATGGCAAGTTTGGCTATTGTATGTCCAGCTTTAATTTTCTGATATCTTGTCCATAAGACTTCTAGCCTTTCTAGGAGTGAGTGACATAAATGATCCTTCAGCAGTGGTATCAAGTTGTTCACGTGACTTTGGTATTAATCCATGATAAAATGTTTGCATGAGTAACCATTCTTCCATTCCATGATGTGGGCAATCTGAGATATAATCTTGAAAGCGTTCCCAAGCTTCTAGAATCGGTTCACCTTTCTGCTCATAGAATCCTGATATCTTCCCTCGTAATGCATTGGTCTTGCCTACTGGAAAAAACTTTTCTAGAAAAGCTTTTGAACATCCTTCCCATGTCTCAATCTGATCTTTAATTTGATAGAACCACTGCTTCGCCTTCCCTTCCAATGAGAACGGAAACAAACGAAGTAGCACAACGTCTTGAGATATGTTCTTGATGTTGATGGCGCTACAAATCTCTAGAAAATTCTGCAAATGAGCACTAGCATCTTCATCCTTCTTTCCACTGGATATAATAGCTTGCACCATGTTGATGAGGCTTGGTTTAAGTTCATAATCATGTTCTCTAATATTGAGAGTCGGTCCAACATGAATATTGTCCGTGCTTGGAGCAGAGAATTCACGCAACGTCTTCTCAGCCATAGCTTCTCAACTGGTGTTTAGCTTCTTTAGGGTCTTGGTTGCTTCTTATTGATGAGAGTTGATAGCACACAACCAATCCTACACTTACCCTGTGTTGACGGTGGATAACGTCAACTTTTATTAGAACTTTAGACACAAAAGGATACATGAATACACACTAGTCTAGGGTTTTAACTGACAATTTCCATGAGTTTGTATATTCAGTATTTTCCAGGGATTATTCCAGAAAAGCATAAAAGAGGGATTAGAGTGCATAATTATCATGAAACTTAACCGCGAAGGCAAAGCATCGTCATTAGGCTCAGAAAGCATCTAGAAGACACCCGAAGCAGCGGACCCGCATGGGCTACCAAGTGGGGCCGGCCGGCCCCACCCTGGCGCTGGTCGGCACCCCAAAGTTAGGGTTTGCCCCCATCTTCTGGAGTCTTCTTCCACCGCCTATGAGGAGTCATCTCGGCCCTTGGTTAAGTCGGTTTGATCATGCGGCACACGTTCGTCCCACCGGGCTATAAATAGAAGGGCAGACCCCCCTCCCTGGAGGCATCAAGTCATTTGGAGATCAAGCCATCAAGAGCCTTCTCTAGTTCATCAGAGCCTCTCTAGTTCATAGCTTTAGCCTAGTTAGATTAGAAGTAGAAGAGTTCTAGTTCTTCAGCGGGATCTGGAGCCCCTAGCGTCTGTCTGGAGCACGGAGTTCGGTATAGTTCTAGTACTTTGCTCTTATTCAATATTATGTTTCAGGCAACATTGTTCTTAATCTCTTA
The DNA here is from genome assembly GCA_015844335.1 of Chrysopogon serrulatus. Classification (NCBI taxonomy): domain Eukaryota; kingdom Viridiplantae; phylum Streptophyta; class Magnoliopsida; order Poales; family Poaceae; genus Chrysopogon; species Chrysopogon serrulatus. The sequence continues at coordinate 404,727 of JADLZL010004092.1, forward strand.
TATATTCTTAATTGCAATAGTCATTGCCTACTTTGATTATATGTCTAGGATAGTTGGTTTGATCTTATTGAATTCATGTAATTGCTCGTATAGCGTTTACCCAAGCGATCGATGGGTAGATGGTAGACAATATGTAGACGCGGTGTCTAGATATTTTGTTTATCTGCGAGTGCACCCTGATGTGCCAGGTCGTGTGGTAGTCCGCGCAGGTGACAGCTGTGTTGGTTCCTCTGTAGTCTGTTGATGGCGAACATCAACATGCCGGTATGAGACCGGACATTAGATCCAGGGAGCGAGAGAGAGAGCAGCCAGCCCCTGCATCTTCCCCCTCTTCCCCTTTTTATATGGAAGGTGGGAGAAGAAGTTTTCTTTTTACCCCCTGGTGGGGCTAGCATTTACAAAAAAGACTATTATAAGCTACAAATGAGTCCTTAAACAACATTTTGTAAGCCCTAGGCCATGTAATTGGGCCCGAAACACGATAATGGGGGTGACCAACTTATAATACACCCCAACAGTAGCCCCTCAGCTATTCGATTTTGATCGGGAGTTCAAAACCTAGTAGCTGAATACAACAACTCGTGGTCCCAATTACAACTTAGATTAGGTACAAAATTTTTGTCTATAAATAGAAGTTCAATGATCGCCTTGTCTCTAGCTAGTCTTCAACGGAGCGCTTTGCTCACGCCTTCGTGGCTAGTTCCTTGGCGGCTTGCTCCTCTCAACATGCTTGAAACAGAAGAAGCGGTCGACGTAGGTGAAATAGTTGTAGATGATCACGACGTGTCTTGAAACCTTCATTTACGGGCGCCAGAAAAAGCTTCTGTCTTTGGGCGGATTGCTTGTCCAATGCGCTCGGCGCCAATCCCCTCTTGACTGGCGCTTGTGAGATTCTTTCGAGGTTGGCGATAGCGATCGCTTTGCTCCAAAATATTTGCGAGGGCGAAGTCGAAGATGCCAATGATAGCTCCTCGGGCCCGAAGTGTTGGTGAAAGTGTCGAATGTGACGAATCAAGTCGGCATATCAAATGCCGATTAGTGCCGAGTGTCGGAAGAACAGACAATCATCTCGTGCCTAGACAAAATTTTGAAGGATGCCACAAACTTGTCTTTGTAGCGGTGTTGGACTGTTCAATTCGCTCACCAGGATAACTTGTGTTATTTACTACTCTCATCTGCGAGCGAACCCAGGATGGCACTAATACAGCAGCCTGTTCCTAGTGTTTTCGGTAGGGCATCCCACGCTTTTAAGTAGCAGCATGCATGTGTAGAATAAGAATACTATAGTTAATGCTTTTCGCTTTTCATACTTGTTCACACTACCTTCGCTAGGGGGTCCCATGCTTTCTTGTTTTCAGTCTATTAAATTCGAGCACTATTCTGGCCCTACTTGCATGTTTGACAACCAGAAATACCAATAGAGTATTAGCACATAGCAGTATTAGGCAGTCGTCAGGGCAGCCCTGACGACTGCCTAATACTTTCAAAAAAAGTATTAGGCAGTCGTCAGGGCAGTGTTTGGCCGTAGCGAAGGAATATTCATGTACGAGAAGAATCCTGAGAATAGCAGATCAATGCCAGCCTTAATTTTCCTACTATTTGCTTCTTCAAAAATGAGAAACATAATGAAGAGTGGAGCTCTCGCTGGTTTGTCAGCAACGATAAAAACAAGAGCGTTCAAGCACGATTGGCGAAAGTTGCCGGCGTGATTTAGTGGCCGAAGCTCCTGCTGTGGGGTTTGCCAGCATCGAATTCAAAATGTGTTTGTGCTGTTGCTCGTGTGCAAAACAATTATTCAAGCCAGGAATCGATCAGTAGCGTATGGTGAGACGGCATGGTGCGCCGGTCAAATTATTGGCTGTATAATATAATATACAATTTTCTACTTACAGTTTGTGAAAAAAAATATCACAGTTTGTTTTCGAAACTGCACATTATATACTCTATCTTTGCCCAATAGAATTCTTTGTAACATTTGAATGGGCGAGGCGCGGTGAATGGAGACCCTTGATGATGGCACTGACCCATATACATTTTTGCAAGTGGGCTGGGAGTTGCAAGACGAGCCCTTCGGCACTTTATGAATTGCTTTAGCGCCAATCCCCCCACCTTTCAAGGCGACAGGGCGAGGAGCTGAGAAATGAGCCCCTCGGCACTTATGAATTGCTTTGGCGCCAATCCCCCCACCTTTCGAGGCGACGGGGCGAGGAGTTCAGAAATGAGCCCCTCGGCACTTATGAATTGCTTTGGCGCCAATCCCCCCACCTTTCGAGGCGACGGGGCGAGGAGTTGAGAAATGAGCCCCTCGGCACTTATGAATTGCTTTGGTGCCAATCCCCCCACCTTTCGAGGTGATGGGCCGACATGAAGCTACCGAGCTCTATCAAATCATTGTGCTCTGTCGAGATGTGGTTTCGGCAAGGCAAAGTCACTTAGTCTTTCATGTCATTGTGTTTTGTTTTCGTGTATTTTTTACAACGCGAATGCATTGAGCTCTTATCTGATCATTGTGTAGATATATCGGAAAGAAAGCAAGTGGTGGTATATGACTGCTGGGCAGGGAGCTTAAGGTTGGCTTAAAGTTTGGTTGTTGCGGTTGTTGGCAGTTAAGCGGTTGTACCATGGTGATACTTTCTTAAAACTGTTAAGATTGAAGGGATCTTTGTTTATTATGGTTGGTGTGCGCTTGCTGCGCCTTGAAAACATTCTTTTATATCCTTTATTATTGCTAGGCTTTTTCACTTCTGTGCGTGCTTCTGCCTGGTCGGCATGTGAGTTGATTTTGTGCCGCTTCTCAGGCATTTTCTTCCTTCGCCCTAGCGCTTGCCCGGTTGTGTGAGATCGTGATGTTGCCCTTGGGCTTCTTAGTTTGTGTGACTTTCGAAGTGCTAGAGGCCACAGTTTCGTCACTTGACCCTTGGGCCATTGTGCTTCACATGAGCTTTTTCTAACTTCGGCGAAGTGCTCTTTGTGAGCTTGATTTGATACCGGGGATTGCGTGACCCCCTCAGAGAGTGTCTTAGGGGCGCTGGGGTCGAAGCAACCCGATACTTTGTTCAATACATAGTCGATAAGGGAGTCTCGGTAATCGCGGCTCTTTCGACATTTTCATGGGTGCCTCGTTAAAAATCCGGAGCCTCCATTTCGGCGAAGAAAAAAGAGTGAGTCCTAATCAAGTTTACAATATGAACGAGGTACATTTCAGAATGAAAAATGAGAAGAAAATTACATCCTATTGACTCAAAAAGGATAAAAAAATGGATAGTGAAGTGTCATGGGTGGAAGCGACGCAGATTGTCTGCATTCCAAGTGTTGGTTACTTCTGAACTGTCCTCATTGCGAAGACCAAAGAACCTTGCGTTGGCATGCTTGTGACGATGAAGGGACCTTATTTAGCTTCATGCTGCTCTAAGGGTCAAAGTTCTTAACCCTTAGGCTTTTCATTTAGCTTCGCCCACACATATGTGCCCGAAGGGTCGAAGTTCTTAGCCTTTAGGCTTTTTATTTAGCTTCGCCCTAGCATATGTGCTCGGAGGGTCGATCGAAGTCTTTAGCCCTTAGGCTTTTTATTTAGCTTCGCCCTCGCGTATGTGCTCGGAGGGTCGAAGTCTTCAGCCCTTAGGCTTTTTATTTAGCTTCGCCCTTGTGTATGTGCTCGGAGGGTCAAAGTCTTTAGCCCTTAGGCTTTTAAAAAAAATAGTAATAAAATGGTCAGTGAACAAAAAGAATTGAAAACAATGTTGCAACAAGGTTTAAGAGTGCCCACGTGACAGCTTGAAGTTATTCTTACCTCAATGAAATGATATGAACCTGCAGATTTGAGGATAGTGAAGAGATGTCGCTTGAAGCGAGGTGGATAAATTAAGATGAAGTTCTTAAAAACAACACGTCATAAAGTGAACACACGCAGCTGCCTGGTTGCGGAATGGGTCTACAAAAGAAACGAAGCTTGTATGTGCTGAATACCTTCTCTGTTTAGCTAAACAAGTTAGTCTGCTGTAGCCTTATAGAGTAGAGGACAGCAAGCTGCAAGAAATTCCCAAACTGCAGAGAAACCGTTGCTCTGAACAATCTGGCGGCAAGAGAATAAAAGCTGCCATGCCTTCACTATTTATATGACACACATGCAAGCACAAAGATGGTCTATGGTGTTTAAATGATCAATCAGCTAGGCATATGCGCAAAAGATTAGAAATTGCTGTGCTAAAGTTATTGTATAGTAGTAACAGCTTATTCCAACTCTGAATGTCAGATATCATGTAATGAACAAACTATTTGATTCAAATGCTGTGGTTTTTAGTCCTAAAAAAATGAAACAGATTACTACGATATATATCAAAAATGTTATAGTGAGGTTTTATACTTAACTTTGTCAAGTTTTCTGTAGACCAGTTTCCATATAAATTAGCATGAGGGTGCATCATATGTGAAGAGAGTGCGACTAGAGGAGCCTTAGGAGTTAGGAATACCAAGGTAAAGCCTAATCACATCATATGACCACCCCGATATTCTTGCTTCTGCTGCTGGCCTGCAAATGTTCTATAAGACTTTCTGAAATAAAGCTAGTTAGCTTAGCATATTGGTTAGTGGTTAGTAAAAGGGATTTGATTTTATGCATACTTCTAAGTACCTCTTTTTTTCTCCTTTACAAACTGTGCATAAATTTATCAGGCAACAACAGTATGCACCAATCAAATAAAAAGTGGCATAGCCCTAGTATGTCTCCTTTCTATTGACATTCTAGCAGTGTGCACAAATCGATTAGATATGTAATCCGTAGTCCAGTACAAATTAAATGCAGTAAGCAGCTAGAGGTGATCTGCAAGAAACTAGAGGGCAAGCGCGAGGCAGCAACAGTATGTAAGAAACATTTGTGCATGAAATGGAATTCAATTAGAAACGTAACATACTCTGACAGATGCAGACACTGCAATATGGCAACACCCAACAGTGCTGTCGCTTGTAGCCTGCCCTTCTCAGTATTCAGATGACGCTCATCACCAGTGCTGGATCTGCTCCTTGCTGTTAAGAAGACCCTGATCGAGCTCAGCATGAGATTTGTTAACCTGTTACTGCCCTGTCTAGATAAGCACAAACGGACAATTAGCACGGACAGCATGATGAGCAGCTAACGTGGTAAACTGCCTGCCGAACAGAGCCTGGTTTCTCTTGCAAGATGAACTGAAGCTTGCTCAGCCGCTCTAAAAAAAAACTCGCCAAAATTGAGTCAAAATAAGCATGTAATTGGAACTCGAGCAAAGCAAGGGTGAACTGCTACAATCGAAAACCCTAGAATATTGGAAATGTCTCACAATTCACGAATTTCAGAAAACGAAACCCTAGAAGATTGGGGAAAAAGAGGAGGCACAAATTCACGGAGCTCAAGTGAGAGATTAGATGGGCGAATCACCCTAACCTTACTCACGTGTCCTAGCACTGATTTGCCCAAAGAAATTTGCCCCAAACTGTAGTCAAATCACTTCATCGAAAAATCCCCAAAAATTCCTCCGAAAATCACATAAAACTCACGGTGTCGTCGGCAGGGGAGATCGTGGCACTGGGAGCACGCAGGATGAAGAGCTCGCTCGGGCTACGCGCAGTGCTCGCGAGCACGGAGTGGTACTCGCCTCGGCGGATCGGCGAAGAGTGCTCGCCCAGGAAGGTGCCGCGCCGGCCAACCAGACGCTCCATCGTGAGGGGCGCGAAGTAGTGTTCGCAGGCGCGAAGTGGTGTTCGGCTTGCCCAACCGGCGAAGGGGTGCTTGCCACGGCCGAGCAAGCACGGGGAATGCGAAGTGTTGCTCGCCTCACCAACCAGCGAAGGCCGCTCAAGCCCGAAGTGGTGCCAGCACCGGCGAAGGCCGCTCAAGCCCGAAGTGGTGCTGGCACCGGCGAAGGGATAGTCGCCTAGGCTTGGGGGAGTATTCGCTCGTTGGAAGTGTTCGCTCTCTCTTTTGGCTCTTCGGAAAAATGTCCAGCCCCACGGTGGGCGCCAATGTTGATGGCGAACATCAACATGCCGGTATGAGACCGGACATCAGATCCAGGGAGCGAGAGAGAGAGCAGCCAGCCCCTGCGTCTTCCCCCTCTTCCCCTTTTTATATAGAAGGTGGGAGAAGAAGTTTTCTTTTTACCCCTGGTGGGGCTAGCATTTACAAAAAAGGCTATTATAAGCTATAAATGAGTCCTCAAACAATATTTTGTAAGCCCTAGGCCATGTAATTGGGCCCGAAACACGATAATGGGGGTGACCAACTTATAATACACCCCCAACATAGTCCATCCCCCGTACGTAGGACTAGCAGGTCACGGTCGCGAAGTTGGATAATGACTCTGTTTCACATCCTTCCTAGTTGATGCCCCTTTACATGTGATTATGATGTAGGATTAACTTAACAATGATTGCTAGATGTAATTGCACTAATTAGAGTTATTCATTGATGTAGTTATTGAATTACCTTAGTGTTTATTCCTGAGTCTATCCATTGGCTAGCTATTACTATGACTAGAAGAGCTCTGATGTTTATCTATTTATGATGACTGATCTTTATTTATCATATATCTTTTATCACGTGACTTATCCCTGTTATGAATAGGTTCTAGTTATGGTTTACCTTTCACATTAATAGTGTAAGTTGTAGTTATAAGTCCTACATAAACCTTCCCAGTGGTATAAATATAAATCGACAATCTAGTAGAACTCCTTAGGTAAAATGCTACAATGGTATAATTATCTGTCTGCTTGCAGAACTATTTTTAGTTTATATCGATATTTCTGCCTAGTCATATTGATTGATACATATATATATAAACCTATATTTATCCTTAGCATATACAATTAGGGATGACAACCTAGTTCATGCTTAGAGATGTGGGTGAGAGATAAGTGGCTAGTTGTTAATGACAAGTTAATTTCATACCATGTGTTTCTAATCTCGTTAATTAGTAATGACGTTAGAAATACCAACAAACATTTTTGGCACCGTTGCCGGGGAAGGTAGCTAGGCAATTAAGGAACACTGATAGACTTATACTCAATTATGTGATCGAGATAACCATTAACCCCTGCTCAAGCAGGATTACCCTTGTTTGTCTACTTTTATATCTTATGCAGGGTAATGAACGACCGGTTTACGACCTTCCGGCATGCCCCACAAAATAAGAAGAAACATAGCAAATCCAATGTTGGAGAAAGAGGTCGACGTCACAGGACTTTAATTCATATCTCAAGTGACGGGAACAAAGATGTTGCATCACTCATAAATTCCAGCATGTGAGTCATGGTAAGTATGATCAAATAAAGGTGAGAAAGTCTTGCTCATGGACTTTCAAATTTATAAGAAGTTATCTTTTGTATTCCACTCATGTTTACTTTAATTCACACTATTTAGTTTAAATTTCCTCAGCCATAACTTGTTCCATTTCATATATTCATCTCACGTGCATTATATATATAAAAAAAACTCACCATGATCATGCTCTTTTATCTCTACAAATCTCTACTATATTTTCATGCTACCTTTATTTGCTATGATACATGTTTAGGCTTTGAAGTTCTTTCATAAATCTCTTAAATGAAGTATGGTGCTTAGTTTAGGAGTGGTGGTTTTACTTTTAAAAGGCTTTTAAACTGAGCTCAGATTAAAATGCCTTTCTAAATTAAATTAGACGTGGTGTCTAGGTTGATTTTTGAGCCGATAGTATGTTGTAGTGGATACTGGATATTTTGTCAGACTAACCCCTGCAAGAAAATTTTGAATTAAATCTGGGAAGTCAAGAGATAAGTTCACACCGGGGATGAATCACGGCAGATGATAACTTTGCACAAGAAGTCCAGCTTGTGAGTATTAATATTTATTTATTTATCTTTTGTTACAAGTTATCTTTGCCTTGAACCATGCTAGATTGCAACAACAACATAAAACACGATAGATACAATTTATGGTAAATAATCTTAAACCATATATCATCTTGATTAGCATAGAAGAAAATCACAAAAGAAAAGTATGGCAACAAAACCCGTATTCCAATCTTGTTATTCCCTCGGGTATGTGTCCATTAACATTTTGCAGGAAAAAAACAACCTTAATCTATTGAAGAAGAAGTTTTCAAGTGGACATTATTGCATCTCCAATAGACCCCATCTCATCAACCGTAAATTAATCATAGAAATCCAGAAAAGGTTGATGGGTAAAGAGCATGTAATCTTCCATAGTTACATTGAATGGTGAAGAGGCGAAGAAGATAAAAGGAAGGCCTTACTCAGCAAGACCAGAAGCTCTCACCAACAGATGAATCCGAACCCTCCTCTTCCAAGTACGTTCGTCATCACTTACTTAAAAAGATGAAGACATGAGGTACGTTTGTCCAAGCCTCATGCAACATGTAACTACAATTAACATCTCATACCATGTTGCTAATTTGTCTTGGTCATTTCTACCCTATGCCATACTCAAACATAATTTGCTAATATATATATATAATAAAATGCTTCTGTGGTTCACCATATATATTCTTGGTTCTATATGAATAAATACCTTTAGTTTTGCAAATTTCCTTATTCTATTATAAGTATGCTTTAGAATATTACTTAAACATTAAGAAAATCAAGCATACTTATATAAGAATTTAGTTGTACATATAGACTAACCCCTCCTACATAAAAAAATATTTAAATCATATTAGGAGACTATTTATAGAATCAATTCAAGGTTAAGGGTATGCTTCAAAATAATATCCTTGCATTAACCTTGATGAAAAAAGTTTTGAAATAGTGGTGAATCATTGAAAACACGAGCTACAAATTAATCTTTAACTCTTAGGCAAACACTATCCATACTTTGATAAATAGTATATTCCTTCGGGTATGTGTTGTCCACTAACCCCTTGCAGAGAAGACATAATGAGAGAAGTAGGAGGTCTGAAGAGTGAGAAAGAAGTACAACATTCGAGACAAGATGCTAATGAATAACCCATGATACAAGAAAAAAAAGACCATTGAAATTTATTTACCCTTCATCATGCTCTAATAATGGAGATAACATCTTAAGATTGGCTTTGAGACGCCTACAACAGAAAAAAAGAAGGTGGCACCGCCATTGGGAGCCATTAGTGGAGGCACCACCTCAATCTTTACCCTCAAGAGCAACTCGAAGTACTCAATGAACCACTACAAGGAGAAGTCCAGTTCGAAGGACTAAAACCATCGAACCCTCGCCATGAGGTAACATCGGTAGTTATCTATATCTACTTTCTTACATTGCATGAGTTAATTTCTCTTTAGTATGTTTACTTTTCTATATTAGCAATGCATAGAAAATAACAAAAATAAATAGTCTTGCATTAGGCTACATTCATGCATCTTAAAAACTTTAAGCCCCATGTGAAACCCTTGTAGTATAAAAAGCTGTAAGAGTTCTCACTTTGTGGTGGCCTACAAAATAAAAAATATATCATACATTTGCACTTTCTACATACAAACCCATAAAATCCAAAATATATATTAATTGAGAATCATGTTGCAATACTGCTATCATAAAAATATTTTAAAACCACCACAACAACCAATCCTCTAAAAAACGGCTAATCATTAACATTTTATCCTAATACCGTTCCACGAGTTTTGGTGTTTTGTGAGAGCTTTCTGCAGGATGACTCCAAGAGCCAGCTTACCTAAGAATTGTCATCTTCATCACTTGAAGTACACATTTCTAACATACAGCTAACCCCTATATGAATGAAGTAACTTCTTGGGTAATAAGATTGAAGTATTCCAAGCAACACTTGCTCTTATAAGCATGAGCTCCTCTGTGAGGACCACTCAGCTTCAACAATCAACCATATCAAACATCTAGCTTGGGGAAGAGCATCCCCTAGTTATCAGGTAAGTATATCTATGCGATTATCGAGTCTATCTTATAGTCATAAAATACCAAAAATATATGGGCACATAAAGGTCCACGTCTGTTGAGTCTTTTATGAGTCTTTAGTTAAATAAAATCTGAAAACTAATAAAAAGAAGTCTTAATGAGTATTAATTATATAGAGTGTGTCTAGAGTCAACTATGAACTAGAAAATTTTATTGGAGATGATGAATAGTTGCTCCACTGGAATTCTTTTCAAGTGCCTAGTTGTCAACCTTAAATTCTCCCGAGTTTTGGATATTGCTATTTTAATTTGAGAATTTACTCTGAGCCTGAAACTTGTGGAGGCATATGCTTAAGCTAAGTCTAGGTGATTGATTGATATGATTCATGAAGGTTGAGCTGCTATTTATCTTATTCTTAGCATTATTAAGTTCTAGAGATTTATTTTGAAAACCCAAAATCCTACATGATGAGCTCTTGTATGACAAAGTTTGAATTCCTACCATAGCCATATGTAATACATATAGAGTTAGAAAAACTTTTTGCACATTCATGCTGCCTGCTTTGCATTGAGTTTAGTCAACCTTTGTTGTATACCTTATGAGAGCCTTGTCATACTTTTACAATCAAGATTACTTACACACTCCATCCATATATGCATTACTCCTACTCTGAGAGTAAGCGCAACCATTTTTCACCTCCATCTAGATCCACCTTAAAATTGTTTTTCTCCTATACTGGGAGTCAAACACCCAAAAATATATAAACCCATAGGACAGCCTTTGTTTAATTGCTCTAAGTACTTATCGCTATCTCTCCAATTATCATATTGTATTCAAGGGATGTATGTGGCTATGCAAAAGGAAAGTTATTGAAAAAGAAAAGGGAGTAAAAAAGGACAAGTGTCCTAGCAATTAAAACAATGGGTACTTAGATGCCCGCCTCCCTAAAAAAAGAGAAAAAAGAGAAGAGAGAAAAGAAAATGAATAAAGATAGCCCATGTTTTCCCACGAAAAGTTCTAAGATCAAAAGAGAGATTTATCCTCAAGGAGTAGAAGTAGAATTAGAATTAGCCACTAAATACCTTATGTACACCTATCCACCATATCCCATACATATGCATGTCTTGATTTGATTGTATGTCTTGACTCTCTGTAGATCCATTGTTTGGCTTTACAATATATGAACTGCGAGTATGCTCATCCTTGTTTAATGCCACTCCTATGAGCTCCACTATAATCATTAGTTATAGGAGGGCATGACAACATGCCTCAGTAAGATCCATAAATACCACATATTAAAGAGACTTGAGGGTGTCATACAATTAAGCTCTGAGTTTTATTGCAAAAACATAAAGAAACTCCAGAATATTGGTACTGTAAAGAGTTTGAGACATAGTGCTTAACCTGATTGTTCTGTTTTTCGATTACTCAAGACTTATGCAAGAGCTGTAAAGCCCTATAGTTAAAGGTAAAATGGGTAAGTTTGAAGGTTAGAATAGACACTGTCTAATCCGGAGGAGAATCCTTGTTTGAAAGCATGTGTACTTGAAGAGTATAACAACATTGTAGCAACTCCTGATCTAAATATTTTAGTGATTAGGCTTAGTTTGTTTGCCAAGGGACTAGCAAAAGGTAAGCTTGGGGGAGTTGTTGACGGTGGATAACGTCAACTTTTATTAGAACTTCAGGCACAAAAGGATACATGAATACACACTAGTCTAGGGTTTTAACTGACAATTTCCACGAGTTTTGTATATTTAGTATTTTTCAGGGATTATTCCAGAAAAGCATAAAAGAGGGATTAGAGTGCATAATTATCACGAAACGTAACCACGAAGGCAAAATATCGTCATCAGGCTCAGGAAGCATCTAGAAGACACCCGAAGCAGCGGGGCCCGCAGGGGCTACCAAGTGGGGCCGGTCGGCCCCACCCTGGCGCCGGTCGGCGTCCCAAAGTTAGGGTTTGCCTCCATCTTCTGGAGTCTTTTTCACCGCTTATGAGGAGTCATCTCGGCCCTTGGTTAAGTCGGTTTGATCCTGCGGCACACGTTCATCCCACCGGGCTATAAATAGAGGGGCAGACCCCCTCCCGGGAGGCATCAAGTTATTTGGAGATCAAGCCATCAAGAGCCTTCTCTAGTTCATCAGAGCCTCTCTAGTTCATAGCTTTAGCCTAGTTAGATTAGAAGTAGAAGAGTTCTAGTTCTTCAGCGGGATCTGGAGCCCCTGGCGTCTGTCTAGAGCGCGGAGTTCGGTATAGTTCTAGTACTTTGCTCTTATTCAATATTATGTTTCAGGCAACATTGTTCTTAATCTCTTATATATTCTTAATTGCAATAGTCATTGTCTACTTTGATTATATGTCTAGGATAGTTGGTTTGATCTTATTGAATTCATGTAATTGCTCGTATAGCGTTTACCCAAGCGATCGATGGGTAGATAATATGTAGACGTGGTGTCTAGATATTTTGTTTATCTACGAGTACACCCTGATGTACCGGGTCGTGTGGTATTCCACGCAGGTGATAGCTGTGTTGGTTCCTCTGTAGTCCATCCCCCGTACGTAGGACTAGCAGGGCACGGTCGCGAAGTTGGATAATGACTCTGTTTCACATCCTTCCTAGTTGATGCCCCTTTACATGTGATTATGATGTAGGATTAACTTAACAATGATTGTTAGATGTAATTGCACTAATTAGAGTTATTCATTGATGTAGTTATTGAATTACCTTAGTGTTTATTCCTGAGTCTATCCATTGGCTAGCTATTACTATGACTAGAAGAGCTCTGATGTTTATCTATTTATGATGACTGATCATTATTTATCATATATCTTTTATCACGTGACTTATCCCTGTTATGAGTAGGATTCTAGTTATGGTTTACCTTTCACATCAATAGTGTAAGTTGTAGTTATAAATCCTACATAAACCTTCCCAGTGGTATAAATATAAATCGACAACCTGGTAGAACTCCCTAGATAAAATGCTACAATGGTATAATTATCTGTCCGCTTGCAGAACCGTTCTTAGTTTATATCGATATTTCTGCCTAGTCATTTGATTGATACATATATATATATAAACCTATATTTATCCTTAGCATATACAACTAGGGATGACAACCTAGTTCATGCTTAGAGATGTGGGTGAGAGATAAGTGGCTAGTTATTAATAAAAGTTAATTTCATACCTTGTGTTTCTAATCTCGTTAATTAGTAATGACGTTAGAAATACCAACACCCTACATAAAATATAAACAAAGACAAAAACAAGGGTAAGCCTGCTAAAGCAAAAGGTGTTGATCTACCTATAAGTATTTATGTCTATAGTCATATTACTCTTTCTTTTGGAAAAAATATTTTCTTTGAAAGATCGAATACCCCTAATAAAATTATCCTAGCAAATAAATGTTGAGTTCCCCGGCAACGGCACCAAAAATGCTTGTTGACATTTCTAACACCACTTCGCATTAAGTTGTCATCCCTAACATGATGCCAAAAATACTGAAAAAGAATCTACACTTGTCTACTCTAAAAATAACTCTAATAGAATATATCCGCAAGTGCACAGATAATTCTCCTGTTGTAGCATTTCACCTGGTAAGATTTCCAAGTATCGTTGATTTGTTTTAAGCCAAAAGGAAAACTCATTTATTGCGTTGGATCTATTTAAAAGGGGTAGAAAAGAATTATGACTATGACTTTAAATGTGCAAACCTATAGTAATCAATCACTCTAGTGCTTTTAGTAGGGGTGAGTCAAGATAAATAATAAAGATAAAGATAAACAGGACTTTCTAGAGACAGAGATTAAAGACTCAACTTGATATGATTTGGTTAGACAGGAGATTCGGCTAAAGTAAAGAACTTCTAGATTATCACTAAATAATAAGTCTACAGATCACACCAATATACACACTTTCATCTATAGCATAACCAATTCAGAAAACAGCATAAGGAGCATCAACTAGAGAGGATATTGAGACATAAGTCACCTCCTTCGCTACCGTGCTCTACTAGCCTATATGCGAGGGATGGAATACAGAGGACTCAATAGGCCTGTACGCCTACGATCTACCACACTACCCGGCACATCAGGATGCAATCGTAGGTATATATGATATCTAAGCACCAGGCTTACATAATACATACCACCTAACCCACTCGAGTATTGAATTAGGCGCTTTACGAACATATGACTATCACTACACCACAGCACTGGAATAGCATCGGATGTCCGTTGCTAAATATAAAAATTAGCATTGGATGATCCGTTGCTAAAGATGCCCCTCAGATCCTCCGTTGTTAAAGTTCAATACTTCGATGATGCTCCGTTACTATAAGTATTTTACTTTTGCATTGGATTGTCCGTTGCTATTTTGAACTAACTGAGTCGGATCGTCCGTTGCTAAATATAGGTACCCATTGGCGGGATATTTTGGCCCGTACCCACGAAAACTTTTGGCCCAAAAGTGAGTTTATAACCCTAAGTCACCCAGAAACGCACACATTGCCTACCAACACACACAGCCACTAGAGCCCCTTCCTACTCCCTCTCGCAGCGTCGCCGCACGCCCTCCCGTGGCGCTGCTGCGCCCCCTCCGCGCGCCCTCCCGTAGCGCCGCCGCTCACTCCTCAGCACGCTCTCCCGCAGCGGCACCGCACCCCCCTCGCCCACAAGCCCAACCGCCGGCCGCCCGCCGGCGTGCTCCCGGTGGCCTGCTGCTGCCCCTATCGGCCCTTGCCGCTGCTTGCTGGTGGCCCAAATCCCCACCCTGCCCTAGCTGCCGCCCGGCTCGTGCTGTCCGCCTGGATATCACCTCATCACCACCCCAACACCGTCCCAGGAGCCCCCTGCAGTGCAGCTCGTCACCACCTCAGCTTCCAACGCAGCAGGAAGGTGCTCTGCTTCTTCAAGGTTTGGACTCCCCATCTGCTAACTGAAGCATTGCTTTCAAACATTTGGTAATTTCTTGGTAATTTCTCATTCAATAGATGCCTTGATTTTGATAAAACTATTAACTCCGTTGTTGTGCAATTAATAAGTTGGCATTCCAAATAAGAATCTGAAATTGGCTAACTTTATGAAGGGAAATTTAATATTAGTGTGGAGGCTTGCAGTTGTTTAAGGGTTATAAAATATAGATATAGCTTCCAACGAAGGATTATTTATTTATTCACCTATTTCATAAAATCTATTAGAAAAGGATGTTTGACCAGTAAACATGTACAGTTGGATATTTCTGGCCATAGCCCACCGCAAAGGCTTATATTATTAAGTCAGTTGTTGGGTAGGAAAAATTGTATGTTTGACCATTTCTGCAGTCTACATCATCTCTATGACATTTGGAGTAGAGTAGGAGGCGTAATCACGTATTGCACCAGAACCACATCATAAGAGAAGGACGATGTAGTCTAAACAAACCTGACATCGTCCCCTTTTTCCTCACATATTAACTGGGTTCTTTTTTAATATGAAAATGAATACATCATGATGTTAGGATTAATTATTTTTTTAAGGTCACCAGGGGGATTAGCTCTCCGACCTGAATTTCATTGATGGTTGCCCAAAATGGCACAATATGATTTACAGTAGCAAGTGTTACAGGAGATTTAGATTACAACTTTAGATTATGCTTGCATTGCCAACTGAAAAATTGCACACCAAAGCTGCACCTCCCTACTGCATTCTGTGAGGTGCTGCTGCAATTGAAGAGCTTCATTCCTGAAGATTAGGCCCAAAAATAGTTCGAGTCTGCACCACTCTTGGGAAGTTGGGCATCAGCACTAGGTTCCCCAAGGGAGCGCTGGCTTTCCTTGAGCCTTGCAAGCAGCTCCTGATAGCAAGCTTGTCCCTCGATTTGGCAAGAATAGAATATATTTTGGCCATGATCATTTGATCTCGCATCAGCACATGAGCAGA
This sequence comes from Chrysopogon serrulatus, assembly GCA_015844335.1. Classification (NCBI taxonomy): domain Eukaryota; kingdom Viridiplantae; phylum Streptophyta; class Magnoliopsida; order Poales; family Poaceae; genus Chrysopogon; species Chrysopogon serrulatus. The sequence goes on from JADLZL010004092.1 coordinate 420,518, forward strand.
ATGTTAAGCACTTTGGGAATGCAACGTCATTGAGTGAAATAAAATTACATTTTAGAACAGCTATAAGTCGTGGAATCTATAGCTGGCAGCTTAGATATATTGGCTGCAACACTGCAGTGTACAATTGCATGGAACCTATAGCTAGCTAATAAGTTTGGCTTGTCTTGTAATAATTTTTAATGGCATAGGATATATTAGCTGCTATTGGACATGGACAGCAGGAAAATGCATTTGAATCTCATGTACAGATATATGCTATTGCAGGTTACCCACCTGCAGACCTTGTTCAAATCATCCTGTACGAGCAAATGTTGTTGAGTGAAACATGCAAGAGAGGTAAGCATCAAGCTGATTGTTTACTTCTGCCCTCCACTTTGATTCATTGTTTAAATTGTTTTATTTTCACTAGCCACCTGTTCTTAGGGTAAAGGAGTTCTCTACAAGCCTTTGAAGTTTTCTATACATCTAAAACAATCAGAGCAGCTGCCGTTGGAAACTAAGAAGTTCCTGGTCGAAGGAACTTGTAAAAGGTAAGACTTATTTATCTATCCATGTTGCGTTCATGAATGCCTGATTACCTTGTTCCAAGCTTCTGATGTGCCTTGTGGTTGTTCTCCTGTGTGCTGGTTTAGTTTAAAAAATATATATAAAGATCTATGGATAAAACATGGATTGAGAATGAGCCTAGGTACACACAAGAACTATTTCTTAATTGCTTAGACTTAATATAGTTAGCATGGAATTTAACATAATGAATCCCATATAGGCACACAAAGGCATATATACAAGGTGTGAATGGTTTCATAGTTTATGCATTTAAAAATTCAGCGATAGGAAACAAGATATTATGCCCTTGCACCTCCCTACTGCATTTTCACAGCACGGTTCTACTATACAAATCTAAATTTTTGCCATAGATTAATCTGTTTTTCCTATGCTTCATGTAGAGCCCAAGATCTGAGGGACTTGGTGAGGCCAATCAGCATGTTCAAGGTGAAGATGACTATGCAGAGGATGACTACTGTGATGAAGAACCTGAGGATGAGGCCAATCAGCAAGCTGTAGCCCTTGCAGCCTCGCCTGCCATGAACATTACAAAATCACCAAGGAATGATGTCCAACACACTTCACATGATGCACTTGTAATTTTCTCAACCTCATGCAAATTTTCTACTTGTGATTTAATAGCTGCTCAACCTATCATTTATCCATTTCTTATACAAAATCTACTTCAGGCTGGAAATGAGGTCATCTTATTTGACATGTCAAGGAATGAAAAAGTGGCTAAGGCAATTGTTGTTTCAGTTAATCCAAACAATATGCTAGCGGGTGAGCCTCTTGGAAAGCAGTTTTGTGAAGTTATTGTCAGCCATGTCTTCAAATGTGCAACATTACTTCCACGCCCTTATGCTGATATCAAGACTCTAGGAGACGCTATAAATATGCCAATTGCTTGGAAATATAATCAAGTAATGTCCTTGATTCTATTCTCTTTTTCATTTTGATATATGGTAAGTATCTACAGTTTCTAACTAATGATACTTGTGCAGCTGAAGGTCTGGCAACCAAGTTCTTCTCAGGGTGGTGTTGGTTGTTCTCAGAGATCTTCTCAAGGTGCTGCATGATCATCTCAGAGATGCTAGGTGGTGCTAGCTTATTGGCAGGAAAGGAAGGGTGCTGGAGCAACAGGTGGTGCTAGCTTTTGGCGGGAAGGGAAGGGTGCTGGAGCAAATTTGTTGCTGGATTGTCTCATGAGGTTGTGGGTAGCGACTTGTTGATAGGAAACCATTGAACTAGATGCCAACTTTGAATGCTTTTGGACTGCAATCTAGTAGGTTTAGTTTTTGGACTAGTAAGCTAATGGTGCTATCTTTTGATCAATGTTGGATCACTTTTGGATGGTGGCTTTTGCTCAACAAGAAAACAATATTTGCTTGTTGTACAACCTCATGACAGTAGCTACACATTGTATTCAGCTACTACTTGTGTTGTTGTATGTTGGTTTGATGGCAACAAGTTTATGCTAGTGACATGATTATGTGTTCTCATTTGATATAGATGAATGAGAGTATGACTAATGTTCCAATTCGTGTATGTCATTTAATGTTGTATTGGTTCTAAATGTTGGCTCCAGTTTTAAATACATGCATTTTATTTTTTTTACCTATTTAATTGATCTCGATGGACTGTCCGTTGCTAAAGTTTTATATTGCGATGAACTATCCGTTGCTAAAAATTCTAACATGTTGTCCGTTACTAAACATTGGACCATCGGATTGTCCGTTGCTAAATATTATGTCCGTTGCTATTTACATACAACAACGGCTTCATTAGCAACGGCAGGGGTCCGTTGCTATAGAATTTAGCAACGGATTGTCTTTTGTTGTATACCCCTTTCAGCAACGCACTGTCCATCGCTGTTTAAAGGTTGTGGTGTAGTGCCAATCATAACTATATCAAGAATGCAACTAGAGCAAACTAAGAACTTAATAAGTAGCAATATAATAATTAAGAACAAAGTCATAAACAAGATACAAATTACCAATCTCTTGACTGTAGATTGGAAGCTCCGAGCGAAGCGCCCAACTCTACTTGAACCTTGCTAGCTAAACCTAATCTGGAATTTGAAGAACTGGAGCTCTAATTCTAATCTCTGGAAACCCTAACTTCTAGTCTAATCTTGACAAATGAATTGAGGCAAAACCCTGGGGGGTTGCAGGCACATATTTATAGCCCGGTGGAGGAAACGATGGCCATTGGATTAAACCGACTTCACGTAGGGCCAAGATTGATCCTTAAAGGCGGTGAAGGAATACTCCAGAAGCTCGTAGAAGGTGGTTGCAGGGGGGTGCCGCCCGGCCCCACTAGCCAGGCCGGCCGGCCACACCAGGTGGGTCCCGCAGCTCCGCTTCGTTCTAGTGTCTTCTAGATCCTTCCTGAGTCCGTTGATGATATTTTCCGTCGCGGTTAAGTTTCGTGCAAATCTTGCAATTAAATCCTCCAAATTCTCTTTTCTGGAATAATCCTGCAGAAAATATAAAATCACCAAAACTCATGGAAATTGTCAGTTATAACCCCTATGTTTTCTAATGGTGATCTCTTTATGCATTTAGTTGACAGTTAAAAGTGATCGCTATCTACCGTCAACACTCGCCAAGAAGGCTAATCCCTGCTGTGAATCAAAGAACACAATCAAGAACAAGATAAAACGCAACTCAATTGAAGTGACAATTGCAGATGTATGATTAAGCACTTAAAGTTGCGGTCTCGCAAATCGATAACGGCGACTGTTCAATGACAGATTGATCTAAAGCAAAACTCAAACCCTAACGTGGGCGGCAGCTACTGATTATATGGTCTAAGGGACATGCAAGCACCCTCATTCACGTCCTCCTCATGGGCCTATACCTTACACGGCCCGACGGTCCAAAAGACAGCAACGCAACGTCCTAACAGATTTTGGATGCTCACTTGTTTTGATGATTTCCATTGACTCCTATAGAATTTGGACCTCAAACCAAAGCCATTAGTTAGCTTATAAAATTATCTTTGCATCCACATGTGGATCATCGAAAATGGAGTTTGGATGTGTCCTGAGCATCCGGTTTATTGCTCGCTGGTCCTGAAGGCCGAGACTGACGCGAACTCGAGTTGGACTAGGCCTCTGGCTTGGCTTGGGCACCATTGTTGGCCCCCTAATGTGGTGGCCAAAGAAGAGGAGTTCCAAGGGCTTCTTTGGTGTGTTTTTCATCTTCTCGGGGGCTCCAACTTGGGCCAGGGTGCCAAGGGTGATTAACAAGCCCACGATGATGATGTAGCTCCCGGCAGGATATCCAGTAATAGGCACATTTGCATAGGTAAAGCTATTCCTAGTGTGTATATATGTTTATTATCATATTTTGCCTCCAATGTGTCATAGGATATCCAGTAACAGGCACATCTGCATAGGTAAAGCTGCTTCTGGCGTATATGTATCTTCATGCATGGGGAAGATTGTCTATGACTCCATGTTCAGTGGTGCTTGATTAGCTCCACGGTCACGGTTGTGGCTCCATGGAAGTTCCCTTTATCTGACCTAATTAAAAAATCTAAGTATCAGTTATGTGCTAAGAATCCATTAGCTGAAAGTTACCAATTTATTTAGTTGTGTTTTTATGATCCTATTATAGTTGGCCCATGAGTCACAATTCAGATACCCCAAATTCCTTTTGTTACTAGACAGGGGATGGGATTGCCACATATCTGAAATTGCTACTACAATGGCTATTGTTGGTATTTTTATGCACAATTAAAATATAAAAGATTCCGCAAGTGCACAGAACACAATTGTAGCATTTTACTGGGAGTATTCCAGGTATCGTTATTTATATTTTTCCACTGGGAAACAATGGTCAAAGACATTGATAGTTCACCATCATGTATCCACTAACCAATACACCAACTAGACTAAAGTAGGGTAAATGATAGATGATAGGAATCATGAATATATGACACACAGGAGAATTCTATGATAAAAGAGCAGATAGCTAAAGTAAGAGGACAACGGGAGAGAACAAGGTTCCTAAATACTTCTCTATTACTGAGGTTCTATAATAACTAATCCATGGAAGGTAAAGCAATCACACAATAACACTTTGGGACATCGGAACACAAGTTACGGAAATAGGTGAGAAAGGATTAGGAAGCTCTGACTACGGTCCTACAAACACCAACCCTAACATGGTAGAATACGTCGGCCGTCAGGGCTGTCACCACCTGGGGCTACCACAACTATATGTTGGATTGGGTGCAATCTCAAGTAACCTATAGCCTAGACTCCCTGTCTACACTATCAATTACTACCCTAGTCACAATTAATAACTAGAGCACCTAAAACAGACGGAGATCCTATGCTAAAGTATAACAACTATACTAACCAATCAAATGCAATGTATAAAAGTAAATAGAGAAGATGAAATATATTAAAGCATAAGTCTTACAAGAATAGATATGAAGGCATACCAAATCTCTGAAGACTTTTCCAGAACCCAACCGCAGCTCCGCTCTCCCTAACTCTCAACTAGAACTAATCTACTATATTGGAAAGTCTAGCCCTAATTCTCTAGAGATGAGATGTCATCCATTCGAGGGACGCCTCTACATCTCCATAATAATGTGTGTTGCCACCCTGGGGTCCTAGGTTGCTTATATGGGGGCGCCTGGCCTTTCCTCCACCTTTAGCCAGCGATGTGGTACTAATCTCCCCACCATATCTCATAAAAATGCCCATAGGCCTTTATGGGCCAAATTCTGATTTGGGCCCATTTAATCCCACAGCTCCGTGTTCTAGAATCTTCCTTTATTTGCAAAATTTATATCTTTTTATTCGGACTCCGAATATAGCAAATGATATATCCGTTTCGATCATCTCGACGAGTCCTTCGCAATGGTGCAGTTCAATTCCCTATTTAAGATACTTTTATTTTATGGAAAATTGCATATTCCTACAAGACAAGTGAGAACACCAAAACTCGTAGAACTCGTTAGAATCAAAACCTACACCTATGCTTTGTGATTTATTTTATATCATTTTATACAATAGTTGATGGTTATATTTTGTGTTTAATTACCATCAACAAGTTTCCCCAAGCTTAACCTTTACTAGTCCCTAGCAAAGCTAAACTTAGAAACCACTATTGAATCCATATGGCAACTTTCTTGTAGGCCCTCAAAAGTATACCCGTATTCAAACAAAAATTCTCCATTGGGTTTAAGCAAAACTGAGCTTACATTCAAACTTACTCATATTACCCTTGACCATGGGGCTTCTTAGCTTTTACTTGGGTCTTGAGCAATCAAAAGACAGAAATATCTAGCCAAGCACCATGTCTCAAGTTCTTCATTCAACCATCATTCTAGAGTTTTTAGAGGTTTTTAAATAAAACTCAGAGCTTTCTTTGTATGACACTCTCAGATCTCTCAGTATATGTGGTATTTGTGGATTCTCACCAAGGCAGTAATGATGTTATGCCTTTCTTTTCTTCCTACTACTAAGGCTTATGTGGAGCTTATAGGTGTGGAGAAAATATGAAAGAGCATACTTGCAATACATATATTATAAATTCAAACAATGGATACACAGAGAAATAAGTCATGCAACCGAATCAAGATGTGCATGGTGAATATATGGTGGAAGTGGTGAAACCTAATTCTACCTTGCTCCTTCAAGACATATCTCTCTTTTGAATTTGGAACTTGGCCAGAGAGTATGAGCTATCTTTATTCTTTCTTTTTTTTTTTTAGGGAGGCGGGCATCTAAGTACCTATTGTTTTAATATTTTGGACACTTGTCTTTTTTCTAACTCCCATTTATTTTTTTATTTTTCTTTTCTCTTTTTTTCAAAATATCTTTTGCATAACTCACATCTCCCTTTAGCACTAAAGATTTTTAAGAGATAGAAACAAGAACTTGGAGCATTTATTTGGTGGCTATCCTATAAGAATGCTTTTGGTATTTACTGCTAGTGTAGGAGTAAAACATTTTTGGATGGATGGAATGGGATGGTATATTGTTGCGCCTACTCCAATGTAGAGTAGTGCATATGTAGGTGGAGTGTAAATGGATCTTGATTCAAGAGTATGACAAATCTCTCATAAGGGTCATAAAGGTTGACAGAACTCAATGAAAGACAAGTAGCATATATGTAGAAGTTTATCTAGCCTATCTTACCATGTTTGGCTTTGGTAGAAATGTAAGCTTTGTCATACAAGAGCTTATCATGTAAGATTTTATATTTTTCAAAAGAAATCTTTAGAACTTTAGTGTCACTTAGAACAAGATAAACAATAGCTCAAACTTTTTCAATCATATCAATCATCACCTAGACTTAGTTCAAGCATATGCAACCCACAAGTTTCATGCTCAAAGTAAATTTTCATGTCAAAACAGTCTAAGCCAAAACTTAGGAAAACTTAAGTCTAGCAACTAGGCACTTTAAGAGCTACCACTTTTGTCCTTTAAGATCATCTCTAGAGCTTTTCTATTTATTGACTCATAACTAGACACTTATTTTTATTTGGTTTTATATTTTAAAGACTCATAAAGACTTGACAAACATGGACCTTCATGTGCCCATATATTTTTGTCTTTTTTAGATTTTCTTATGATACTATGGTGAACCTTCGTGTCCTCATATATTTTTGGTATTTTTATGACTATAAGACAGACTTGATAATCGCATAGGTATAGTTACCTGATAACTAGGGGATGCCCTCCCCCAAGCTATGGTTGAGCATTGAAACTGAGTGATCCTCATGGAGGAGCTCATGCTTATGAGAGCAAGTGTTGCCAGAAACATCTCGATCTTCATCCTTCGAGAAGTTACTTCCTTCACATAGTGGGTAACTGTATGTCGGAAAGGTGTACAATGAGGAGTGAAGATGAGAGCACCTGGGTAAACTAGCTCTTGAAGTCATCCTGCCTAAAACTTGTGGAATTGATTAGGATAAAATAGTTTGTGGTTAGCCATTCGAGGATTGGGTGTTATAGAGCTTTAGAGATATTTTTCAAGTGGCAAGGTTGCAGCAGGATGCTCATCTAGTATTTTTTAGATTTTTCTATTTTTTATGTAGCAAAGAAAAACATCTATGCATGATATTTTTGACAATTTTATTCCACCACAGTAAAAACTCCTACAGGCTTTTATACCGTAAGGGATTCTCATGGGGCTTCAAGTTTTTATGATGAATTCAGCCTAATGCAAGCCTATTTATTTCTGTTTGTTTTCTATGCAATACTAATATAGAAAAGTAAACATGCTCAAAAGAGAATAAATCATGCAATACAAAAAAGTAAATATGGATAACTACCGATGTTACCTTCCGACGAGGGTTCGATGTTTTAAGTCCTTTGAACTAGACTCCTCCTTGCAGTGGTTCATTAATTGAGTACCTCAGTTTGCTCCTAAGGATGAGGATTGAGGTGGTGTCTCCACTAGTGGCACTTCCAATGGTGGTACCACCTTCTTCTTTTCTTTTTGTTAGCATCTCAAAGCCAATCGTATGTGCATCATTGTTACTGGTTTAGAACTCCCACTTGTAGAATTTGGAGAATCTCCCCATACTTTGCTTGAAGTGTGTTCTATTCATAAAGACAAGGTAAAGATCAAGTGCATAGGCTCTATTAGTGGGAAAACACCAACAGAAGTAGAAATTGATTCATTCTCTAACCTTAAGCATAATAAGATTGATGTCTTTTCATATTGTTCATTTACATCTTGGGTGAGAATATCAAAAGTATAAATATAGCATTTAAGCTTATGAGATAAAGGAGTAGAGTTACTTAACCTATGAAAGGATTGTTTATCTTTATAAGTTATCAAGATTAACATGATGACTATCATCATCCAAAAATAAGGTATATCATATCATAGGTCATTTGGTTAAGACTGAGATCAAGGAAATGGTTCTATGATGTGTATTCAAAGATCAAGAGGGAATGATGACCACTTACCCTTAAGATGTTACCTTTATTACTGGAGCATGATGACACCATGTGGTAAGGATAGATGAACTTTAATGGTCTATTCCTTCCTTGCATCTTGACTTGATCATTAGCATATGTTGTACTCCTTTCTCACTCTTCTAGACTTCTACTTCTCTCATTATTTCTTCTCTGCAAGGGATTAGTAGACAACACACATGCCCAAAAGAATATACTATTTATTTAAAGTATGGATAGTGTTTGCCAAGGAGTTAAAGATTAACTTGTAGCCCATGTTTTAAATGATTCACTATTATTTCAAATTTTCTAAGCAAGGTTAAGGCAAAGATATGAATTTGAAGAATACCTCTAACCTTGATTTGATTCTATGAAGTCTCCTAATATGATTTAAACATTTTTTTATAGAGGAGAGGATAGTATATATATACAACCAAATTCTTATACAAATATGCTTTGATGTTATAATATTTAAGTAATATTCTAAAGCATACTTATAATATAGTAAGGAAGTTCAAAAGACTAGAGATACTTATTCAAATAGAACCAAGAATATGTTGGTGAACCAAAAGAGTATTTTATTTGTTTAAGTTTTAGCAAATTAAACATGATATATGGTAAAGATAACCAAGACAATTAGCAACATGGTATAAGATGTTGAATGTAGTTTAAAGTTGCATGAGGCTTGGATAAATGTACTTTATGTCTTGCAAGGTGATTGGTCTACTATCATAGTGAAGTGTAGAAGGTGTTGAAGTGTTCTTTCATCCATTTCTTTCCATCTTAGTTCTTTCTTTACACTTGTTCTCCTTTCTTTTCGTTTTAGACTATGATTAGACATTTGTTCTTTCTTTTCTACATAAATTTTAGTGGACACATACCCGAAGGATTGCAATAAGTTTGGAATGTGGGTTATGGTCTATAATTCATGCGAATTTCATCTATGCTAATAAAAGGATGGACTTTTTGGATTATATTAGCATGGATTTCTTCTAACAAATTTTGTTGGTTGCTGCACTTTTATATGGTTCAAGGTAAAGGTAACTCGCGATAAAAGATTAAGTGAATAAACTTTGATACTTACAACTTTTCCATGGAGAATGAGCTGCGTCTTCTTTTTGTGCAAAGTTATTGGACTTCAACACGTGCCTTGATTCATCTTTGATGTGAGTCCATCTCTTGACTTATCCAAATTGAGTTTGAGAGTTTTCTGTAGGGGTTAGCCCAACAAAATATCTAATGTCTACTATAATAATTTCTAGTTCAATAATCAAACCAAACTCCATGTCTAGTTTTAATTAAGGAAGGCATTTTAACCTAAGCACCATGCTCAATTTAAAAGCCTATGGAAGTATGGCGAGTACTTCCAAACCAAAGCATACTATAATAGATAAAGGTAACATAAGAGCATATAGAGATTTACTCAAAGAGATGAAAGCATGATCATGTATGGTAAGAATGTTTTTTTTCATTTTTCAAGTAAAGATGCAAGTGACATACATGTGTCACATGCTATAAATTTGATATGAGATGAAGTGGATGCATATGAAGACAAAGTGGATGCATATGGATTATTCAAAAGCGAAATGCAATATGATAACTACTCATCAAATTTTAAGTCTATGAGCAAGACTTTCTCACCTTTCTTGATCATACTTACCTTGACTCACAATGAAATTTGTGAGTTGTGCAGCTTCCGTATTCGCCACATATGATGAACTTTGAATTCATGTGATGATGACTTTTCTTTTCCAATCTACACATGGTTAGACTAATATATATGTTTATACATGCCTGTGAGATGGCAGGATTCTATTGTTGATGGATCATGAATGTTCAGGCACCCTGAGTTCTTCAATATCTCCCATGTCTTGTTCTTGTGGAATTTCACCAGAAGGTTGAAACGGTTGATATCCTGCTTATTCCACAACTCAACAAAATAGGGGTAATGCTACTAAAGCTAGTGGCAAACTAGATTAGCAGACATCAAGATCAATATCAAAAACTTTACGCCAATTGTTTCCCCGGCAACGGTGCCAAAAATGCTTGTTGGTATTTCTTATGCATAATAAAAATATGAAAGATTCCACAAGCGCATAGAACACAATTGTAGCATTTTACCAGGAGTATTCTAGGTATCGTTATTTATATTTTACCACTGGGAAACAATGGTCAAAGACATTGATAGTTCACCATCATGTACACAATAACACTTCGGGACATCGAACAACTAGTCACGGAAATAGGTGAGAAAGGACTAGGAAGCTCCGACTACGGTCCTACAAACACCAACCCTAACATGGTAGAATACGTCGGCCATCAGGGCTGTCACCACCTGGGGCTACCAGAACTATATGTTGGATTGGGTGCAATCTCAAGTAACCTATAGCCTAGACTCCCTATCTACACTATCGATTACTACCCTAGTCACAATTAATAACAAGAGCACCTAAAATAGATGGAGATCCTATGCTGTAGTATAACAACTATACTAACCAATGTAATGCATAAAAGTAAATAGAGAAGATGAAATATATTAAAGCACAAGTCTTACAAGAATAGATATAAAGGCATACCAAATCTCTGAAGACTTTTCTAGAACCCAACTGCAGCTCCGCTCTCCCTAACTCTCAACTAGAACAAATCTACTACATTGAAAAGTCTAGCCCTAATTCTCTAGAGATGAGAGGTCATCCATTCAAGGGATACCTCTACATCTCTATAATAATTTGTGTTGCCCCCTGGGGTCCTGAGTTGCTTATATGGGGGTGCCTGACCTTTCCTCCACCTTTAGCAAATGATGTGGTACTACTCTCCCCACCATATCTCATAAAAACGCCCATAGGCCTTTATGGGCCAAATTCTGATTTGGGCCCATTTAATCCCGTAGTTCCATGTTCTAGAATCTTCCTTTATTTACGAAATTTATATCTTTTTATTTTGGACTCTAAATATAGCAAATGATATGTCCGTTTCGATCGTTTCGACGAGCCCTTCGCAACAGCGCAGTCCAATTCCCCATTTGAGATACTTTTATTTGATGGAAAATTGCATATTCCTACAAGACAAGTGAGAACACCAAAACTCATGGAACTCGTTAGAATCAAAACCTACACCTATGCTTTGTGATTTATTTTATATCATTTTATATAATAGTTGATGGTTATATTTGGTGTTTAATGACCATCAATAGCTATGTTACACCTTGCCTCTTTGTTTAGGGATGTCCTCATGACAAACAGTGCACTACCAAAGGCCTCCTTTCCCACTATTGCATCAGCTCTTAACTTTTCACTCAAATGCTGATAACTCAACATGATTGATACCAGCATGGATACTGGCAAATGTCGCTGGATCCCAAAATTTGCAAGCCTTCGAGCACATTAGTAAAGGAACTTACATCAAGGATTGGTGGACGCATAGATCAAAACAGAAGATGCCAACCAACTAATGCCAGAAGTGAACACAAGGTTAAGGTAGGATTGTATATTTTATTTCATTTTTTCTGTCTGATGCATGCAACCTGTTCAATAGAATGTTATCACACTATGTTCTAAACTATAAAATGCTACCATTGGTATAAATTAACTGCACTCTATTAAATAAGATTATCTGTAAGCGCACATATACAATACCGATGTAGCATTTTACCTGGAGGTTTTAAATATTGTATCCACATGGAACAGTAGGTGATGATGACAAAAGCTATAGACTTAACTCAACAATTAGGATAGATAATATCAAAAAAGAGGAAATAGTTATTGACTATCTAGTTCTAACCACCGGTAAACTTTGTATAATACCGTTCTAACTGGGCGGTAACCTGAATAAGAGCAAAAATCAGAGTTCTCTCCTACCAAGCACCTATACACCTACCAATCCTATCAACGGAAAGTGGACTACAGAGGAATCAATGAAGCTATAAAGTTACCTTCGCGAACTACCACTATCCAGCTAATCAGGGGGTATTCACAAGTAAACCTAGCCTAGGCACCACGCCTACACTACGAAATACTACTTCAATCTAAGGGTCCTATAGATCAAAGCACTCAATATGAGTTGCAAACTTAAGAACAAATAAGAATAACTGCTTACTTGAATTAGAGTGTTGAATACAAAAGTATCTCAGAACGCAGGCTCGGGCGAGGAAGCTGAATCCAGAAGAATACAGCCACGAAGAAGCACCGACAGGCCGGAACTCCTCCAGAATCTCTACTCCTCTACTCTATCTCTCTAATCTCTAAACAAGACTAGATCTAGATGAACTAATCTCTCCTAATTGCTACATCTAGATAAACTAGAACTAGATGAACTAGAACTAGATCAACAAGAGGGACTCTAACCCTAATTTATGTAGAGAATATGAAGCACCGAGGTGTAGAATTCCTCTAGGAGGAGCCTTGGGGCGTCATTATATAGGCAGAGGTGGAGTAGAGGGCAAGGAACCGCCACATCATCGATCCGCGTCTCATGTTATGTGCACCGTCGGATCAAACCGACCTTAGATCGACATAGGGATGCTTTACTTAGGAGCCAAGGAAGCGTGAGAGGAAGATTCCAGAAGGGGAGCGCCGCCACTTGACCTAGGGCACTGGGCGGCGTGCCTAGGGGGCCGGCCAGCCCCACCTTGTGGGCTTTGGGCCCCGCCTTCGCTCTGGTGTCTTCTAGATACTTCTAGTAGTCCAATGCGCGATGTCTTTGTCTGTGACACGTTTCGTGACTTTTAAGCACTTTAAACCCTCTTTTAATCATTTCCTAAAGTACTCTCTGGAAAATATGAAATCACCAAAACTCGTGGAAATTGTTAGTTAAAAACCTAGACTAGTGTGTATTCCTGTGTCCTTTTGTGTCTAAAGTTTTAATAAAAGTTGATGTTATCCACCGTCAACAGCTACCTTTTATTTTCTTATATGCCACACCAGTATGTTACTATGTGTCTGCCCTGACGTACTATATATTTCACAAAACATTTTGTTGACTATAATTGTATCATTAGCATGTTTTGCCACGCCAGTGGATGTGTCGACCCCTAGCATCAAATAGAACCAGCCAAGAGTTTGCTTTGTCTAGGTGATTGTCCAAGTTGTATTGACAATATCCCAAACAACTTTAATTACCTGTTTTGATTCTTTTTTCAGAGGTTGTAGGTCATGAATTTGTTCATCATCAAAACATAACTCCAAGATCAAATCCTGTTCCTTCTGAAACTATGGGTTCCTCTCTTTTATCAAATTCACCAGTAGGCAGAGAAATTTGTTTCTGATGACGAGTTGTATCTCCATATTATTGTTCTTTGCATTCCACATACAGAAGTGCATCTGTAAAGTGTTTGTAGTTGTACCCTCCTTCAGACTTGAATACAAAACCATATGTGTGCCCCGAGATCAATCACACACATATAAAGACAAATCATTGGAGTATCAAGCTCAGTGCCTTTATTACATCATGAATAGTAGTTTATTACATCAATTTATTCAAAGTATCAGCGAAAGCAAAATAAAATGACTAGCACTCCGATAGACTCTAAAGCCACAAGGACGTCAACTGGTTGAGCACAAGACTAGTAGTCCTCATCAAACTCCTCATAAACACTGTTATCTGTTACCCATCCGGGATTTTCTAAGTAATAAAAATAAACAAGTGTAAGTACATCTCATACTTAACAAGAATACCATGGGGTTAATGAGGCTCAAAAGGTTGACACGGTTTACAGCGGTTAGCAACTTTTAGCATATCTTAATTTTAGCATAAGTGAGTAGCAACAAGTAGCATAAATCCCAAATAACCATATGATCATGTAAACAGTGATTAAAGTATAGCAAAAACAATAATCAAGAATTTTTCCATCGCATAAACCATTATAGTATAGCACAAGTATAGCACAAACCATATGATCACGTAAACCATGATTAAAGTATAGCAACAAGTATAGCACAAACCCACGGTAATCAAGGTACAAGATACAATTGCTAGGAAATCCTTAGTGGTAACCAAGGAAGACACATGCAGTATGAATTAAGTGATTAAAGGTGAATAGGTAACAAGGATGATCCCATGCTATACTTGCCTTGCTCAACGAACTCTTGGTGATACGGCTCATCAAAGAACTCCTGATCACCAACGTATTGCTCACCGTCTATACTCCACAACAAAGCAACATACAAGCATCCAAGCGCAATCATGCATAGCAAACAAGAGTATAGATTAGAACAGTACACCAATATTATAAAATAAAGATAAAGAGTTTATAAAACGAACTACATGTCGCTATGATCAAACAGATGTTTGGATCACCAAAATCGAAGCTAAAACGGATTAGTTATAATCTAAACAAGATTTTATGTAGAAAACTTATTGACTTTATTAAACAATAAAATTAAAAGATGAAAAACATGGTTAACAGTACTATAAACATGTAGATTATTTGATTATGAATCTAACGCAACTTGAACGGATCAAATCGGAGTTAAATTGAAGAAGTTATACTTAAAAGAAAACCAGTGGCGAATCTGTAAATACTGTGAAGTTAATTTTGGAATTAAAATAATTAAAATTCAGAATCACGTAATCACCAGGGACGGCGGGCAGGAATACTGGAAAATTGAGGGTCTCTTTAGAATATTTGCCGCGAAGGGGTATCTTCTAATCTTGGCCATTGATTTCAGATCGGATGGCAGGGAATTGATAAAAGAGAGGGAGGGAGATGGCCATCGGCCAGAAACAGGTGCTGGTGCGATAGAGGCCATGGCCGTCGGCCTGAAGCTCACGGCGAGCGTAGAACTTGGACTACGGAGCACTACAGGAAGAACCGAAGACACCGGGCGAAAGAGGAGTGGACAGCGAGCTCACCAAGGGGATTCGCGACTGCCGGGAACGGACGAAGACGTCGCGCAATTCAACAGGGCGGCGTTGTCATTCTGTCAAACAACGATGAAGCCATATGAGCAAAAGAAAATGAAAAGGAAAGACCTAGCGCTCTGGGAAGTTCTTCACCTTGGTTCGAAACTTGGCAGCGAGTTCCAGACAACGGAGAACGATGGAACGGCGAGGACACGTTCGACCCCGGCAGCTAGGACACGGCGTCGTAGCTGGTAGCTCGAGCGGCGGCTGCTGCGTAGGGTTGGATGGAGGCGGTGGCGTGCAGGGGCTCAGCTTTTATAGCCCAGGGATGGTGCCGTGCATGGAAAGAGCAGGATCGAACTTGATCCGTGCTTGGCTAGGAAAAGAAAGCTCAGCTTCTTATTTTGGAAAGTGCTGGAGGAAGAAGAAAGGAAGGTGCCGACTTGGGCTGGCTTTTGCTGGGCCGCGCAGAGGGATGGTGCTGCCTAACGAGAAAGAAGGGAGGGAATGGAGCTGGGCATGGAGGCCAAATTCAAAGAGAGAGAGGGTGAAGTTCATTCTCTTTTTCTTTTATTCAAAATAGAATTTGAAATACCCTTTTGAATTCTTTTAGAATTTGAATTAAACCACACAATACAAAAACACCAGTGCACCAGCATGAATGCATAAAACATGTATCTACCTTATGGTTGATTTTAATTTAATAAAATTAATTATCACTCTATGTTAGAATGCGCACACACAACTGCATAATAAATCAATTTCACCTATTTTTGAAAAAGATATAATTTTTAGGGTGTTACAAACCTACCCCCCTTAAGATGAATCTCGTCCTCGAGATTTGGATGGTGCTGACCCAAACAGTTGTGGATACTCTGACTTCAGATCCTCCTCTCGTTCCCAAGTTGCCTCATCCTCTGAGTATCGGTTCCACTGTACCTTGCACATCCGTATTACCCGACTTCGAGTAACCCTCTCAGTTGTCTCCAAAATCTTAATCGGGTACTCAGTATAAGTGAGGTTTTCCTTTACATTCACCTCTTCCAAAGGTATCTGCTCTTCCGGCACACGCAAACATTTCTTTAACTGTGACACATGAAACACGTCATGCACTCCCGACAAGCTCTCGGGTAATTCCAACTGATAAGCTACTTCACCTCTTCTTTCCAGTACCTTGAAGGGACCAACATACCTTGGTGCCAATTTTCCCTTTACACTGAACCTTTTTATCCCCTTCATAGGTGATATCTTGAGATACACATAATCTCCTGCTGCAAAAGTTAACTCTCGTCTCCTAGTATCCGCATAACTTTTCTGACGAGACTGTGCCACCCTCAAATTATTTCTGATCATCCTCACTTGCTCTTCGCATCCTTAAGAACATCAGGTCCAAATACTTGACTCTCACCTGTTTGATTCCAAAACAGCGGTGTTCTGCACTTGCGCCCATACAACGCTTCGAAAAGTGCCATCTTAAGACTCTTCTAATAACTATTGTTGTATGAGAACTCTGCATACGGCAAACTCTTGTCCCAACTAGTACCATATTGCAGGGCACATGCTCTCAACATATCCTCCAATATCTGGTTAGTCCTTTCAGTCTGTCCGTTAGTCTAAGGATGATAGGCTGAGCTGAAATTTAGCTTCGTTCCAAGCGACTCATGTACACCCTTCCAAAAATGTGACGTGAATTGAGAACCTCGATCAGACACAATCTTCTTTGGTACACCATGCAAACATACTATCCTTTCCATGTACAGCTCTGCTAACTTTGGTCCATGGTAGGTAGTCTTGACTGGTATAAAGTGAGCAACCTTAATTAACCGATCCACTATTACCCAAATCGAATTGTACTCTTTCTGAGTTCGCCGCAATCCAACTATAAAATCCATACCAACTTCTTTCCATTTCCACTCGGGTATCTTCATCGGTTGTAGCAACCCTACAGGTCGTTGATGCTCAGCTTTGACCCTCTGACAAGTGTCACACAAAGCCACATATTCTGCCATATCTCTCTTTAATCCATACCACCAATACTTCTCCTTCAAATCTAAGTACATCTTGGTACTTCCTGGGTGTATAGAATAAGCTGACTCATGGGCCTCTCGCAAAATTGCATCTCGAATAGCCTTCACAGTTGGTACACATATCCTCTTTCTGAACCATAGAGTTCCATTGTCATCCATACGAAATCCTGGTGACTTGCCGATCACTATGTTCTCTGCAATCTCTTTTAGTTTCTCATCCTCAAGTTGACCTTTGCGGATTTCTTGCTCCAGAGTCGGCTCAACTACCAACTCCACTGTATTATTGACAAAACCCAGATTGAGATATTCAATTTTAGCACACAACTCCTTAGGCATGGGTGTTGTCCGAATCTCATTTGCATAACTCTTCCTGCTAAGAGCATCAGCTACAACATTGGCCTTCCCTGGGTGATAATGTACTTCCAAATCATAATCCTTAATCAATTCCAACCATCGACGTTGTCTCAATTCAAGTCCGACTGAGTGAAAATATACTTCAAACTCTTATGGTCAGTGTAAATGTCACTCTTATGCCCAATAAGATAGTGCCTCCATATTTTCAAAGCATGAACCATTGCTGCTAACTCCAAGTCATGAGTAGGATAATTTAACTCATGCTTCCTCAGTTGCCTCGATGCATAGGCCACTACTCTTCCTTCTTGCATAAGGACACATCCCAAACCAAGACGAGATGCGTCACAATAGATGGAGAAGTTCTTGCTCAGATCCGGCAATATCAACACCGGGCCTGTAGTTAATCTCTTCTTCAACTCATCAAAGCTAGACTGACATTGGGCAGACCATACAAACTTAGCATTCTTCTCTAACAGCGCAGTCATAGGCTTAGCAAGCTTAGAGAAACCTTCAATGAATCTTCGATAATAACCAGCTAACCCAAGAAAGCTACGGATCTCACTAACATTAGTGGGTGGGGCCCAATCTAACACATCTTTCACTTTGCTAGGATCCATTGCAATACCACCATTGGATACAACATGACCAAGAGAGGAAACTTCCTTCAACCAGAATTCACACTTACTTCGCTTGGCATATAGCTTGTGCTCCCTGATCGTCTGCAAGACCAACCTCAAATGCTCAGCATGTTCTTTCTCATTCTTGGAGAATACCAATATATCATCAATGAATACCACGACAAATTTATCTAGGTATTCCATGAACACCTTGTTCATCAAGTACATAAAGTATGCAGGTGCATTGGTCAGCCTGAACGACATCACTGTGTACTCATACAACCCATACCTTGTAGTAAATGCTGTCCTAGATATGTCAGTAGCACGAATCTTCAGTTGATGATAACCAGAATGCAGATCAATTTTAGAGAATACACAAGCACCTCTCAACTGGTCAAATAAATCATCAATTCTAGGCAAAGGATACTTGTTCTTGATGGTAACCTCATTGAGTGATCGATAATCAACACACATTCTCTGAGTACCATCCTTCTTATCAACAAATATAACTGGTGCTCCCCAAGGCGAAGAACTAGGACGAATAAAACCTTTCTCAGATAGCTCTTTTAGTTGTTTCTTTAACTCTTCTAATTCAGGTATCCCCATTCTATATGGACGCTTAGCTATAGGTGCAGTGCTAGGTAAAAGCTCAATAATAAATTCAATGTCACGGTCAGGTGGCATACCTGGCAAATCATCGGGGAACACATCTAGGAACTCATCCACGACGCGGTCCTGCTGGTTGCCATCTACATTCAGCTGATTCACAGTGGCAGTTTGCTATGGTTGAACTATTACATCAACACTGATTCTATGTCCACTTGGTGTTGTCAGTACTACAACTTTCTCTTGACACTAAATCACTGCCCGATGTTTCTTCATCCAGTCCATACCCAGAATAAGATCAATCACGACTGTTCTCAACACTATAGGACAAACCTTGAAGTCTAGCCCCTTATAGACAAAATAGCTGCTGGACATTTATACTATGCTGACATGCTTCCACCCGGTGAGTTTACTATGATGTTGTTTTTCAGGGCACATACTAGTATGCCATGCATTTGGATAAAAATATACAAAATAAAGAAATGCGAAGCTCCAGAGTCAAAAAGAATAGTAGTGGGGATGGAATTGATAGTGAACGTACCGAGCATGACCTCTGGTGCTTCCTGGGCAGTATCGGTTGACACATGATTCACCTTCCCAGTGTTGGTTGGCCGAGGGTACGCCTTCTGGTTACTGTTCTGATTCTATGGGGTCTACGGGTTCTGCTTCTTGGGGCAGTGGTAAGACATGTGACCCACATCACCACAGATAAAACACCTATTGGGGGTGTTAGGTGCACTGCTCTTCATGGGGGTATTGTTGGGGTTCCCTGGATGGGGCGTCTGATTGCCATACTGTTGCTGTGGGCGCTGACCACCGGTCTGTTATGGGTACTGAGGGCGCTGCTGATTCTGATTGTGGTTCCACTGGGGAGGAGGACCTTGGTACCTTGGTGGTTGCCCCTGATTGGTGCGGGGGCGAGTGTTGCTTCCAGAGGCCTGTCCCTGCCACCTCCTCTTCTTGTGTTCCAACTCTTGGTGTAGGTTGCCCACCACTATTGCACGGTTCACCAGTGCATGAAAATTGGGGTAGATATTAGATGAGAGCTGCAACCTGAGATCATCATATAGTCCCTTCAGGAAGCGTTCCTGCTTTTTGGCATCAGTGTCAATGTCAGCAGGAGCGTAACAAGATAGCTGAGAAAACTGGTCACGGTACTCGCCCACTGACATGGAACCTTGCTTCAGCCTTCGGAACTCCTCCTTCTTAACTTCAATCTCCCCCACGGGGATGTGGTGAGCTCTGAATGCCTCCTGGAACTCCTGCCAGGTGATCTGATTTGGGTGGGGATGGCCATACTGGTACGACTCCCACCAAGTTTGAGCTGCACCCTGTAACTGACCAGACCCATATAGCACCTTCTCATAGTCATTGCATTGTGCTATATTGAGTTGCTTCTCGACTGCACAAAGCCAGTCATCAGCCTCCAGCGGATCTACAGTATGAGTGAATACCGGAGGGCGACCTTTCAAGAAGTCACCACGCTTGTCCCTAGCAGGTGGTGGTGGTGGTGGCGGCGGTGCAGCTCGCTGGTTCTGGATATGTTGCACCAAGGTCTACAGCAACTGGGTTTGCGTCGCAAACATCTGCTCCATGGTCGGCGGTGGCGGTGGCGGAGGCGGTGGTGGATAGTTGCCAATACCCCTACCACCTCTACATCCTCTAGCTCCTCTGCCTCTAGCTGCCATCTGTTTTCCAAAAGCAAATGCTCAAGTTTAGCATATTTCCAACCATACAGATCACTTATGCAAGCAAACATGGAATCTGAAAAAATTTCTGGGCGTCTTTAAGCAACAGCAGGGCAAAAAATCAGTCATAACTCGAGCTACAGATATTCAAATGAGGCGTGGCTTATATGGATGGAAAGCTTAAGAAATTATCTACAACTTTCATTCAGGTGAGTTTTCCAGATTCTGACGTTAACTGGGAGTAAAACAGCAAAACATTACTTCTGTCCAGAGAGTCTGTCAGCGCAGCAACCTTCAACTGCGACAATTATTTCTCTCAACCCAAAACTGATAAAAAAAGGTGATTCCAGTGGCATTTGGAAGATACTGAAGTCTAGATATTCTCATAAAAATCTCATAATTTTTGCACGAACAGATTGGCAGATATCAATTACAGAACACAGACTGCTCCAGAGTCAGATTTCAGAAAACAGATATAACCGACCCAAACTAAATATTTATTAATTCTAACTTATAGTTCTTAATTATTGGGACTTGTGGACATGCCCACAATCTCCCAACACTCATAACAAGAATCCAACTCAAACATAAGCATAATGATAATCATCCAGACACTAAAGGTTCACACGCACACACTTGACTAGACTCGACTCGACTCGACACAACACACGATACTATCGTCTTATGGTATAAATGGACTCCAACTCCTAGGGTAGATATAGCTTCTCATAAAGTCTTGGCCAGTGGAGCTCCTCCCTGAGGTCATCCGCTTCTTGTTGGCTTCGCTTGCGTGACCTTCGTTGTGCCCGCAGCTCAGTCTTGAGTCGTCTGTTGTCGCGCATCACCTCATGAGCAAAGAGGACCAGCGACCTAGTGGTAGGATCCACATTCTGGGGGTTCGGCATCACCCATCCCAGCTCATCATCGCGACGAGGGAGGTATTGGTCCTCGTCCTCCATCATGTCCCCAAAGCGCCTTGCATGGAATTTGAGGTAGGCTTCTAGAGCTGCGTCTTCCATGCTAGCCCGCAGAGTGGAACGTCCAGCTATATGCCTGAAGATTGAGTCCACTTGGAAGGCTTCCATAGCCTCATTCCAGGTGTAGACGGCCACCTTCGCTTTCCAGTAAGTTCCCTCAATGGGGTGGATGTTCTCCTCGCAAAAGTACTCCACTGCGGTCAGGCCATCATAGTAATTATGGAACAGATCAATAAGATGAGCGTGGTAGTAGTTGGCATGATCTCCAAGCTTGGCATAGAGCTTCTTGGTCCATCCCATGGGAGGCTCATCTCCTCCTGCTGCGCCACCCTGGGGTGGTGGTGGATCATCCCCAGCAACGTCTTCCTCTTGGTGCTCCTCCATGGGCTCCTCTTCATCATCAGAGATATCCACGATCTCCACTTCCGGCTCCTCCACTTCGGGCTCCACTCGGTGCACCTCCACATCCTCATCTTCCTCGACGATGACCTCATCACGGGGCTCCATCAGGGCGTACACAGCACGGGGTGGGAAGTAGCCTCCAGTGCTAATGCAAGCAGTCTTATGGGCACATGTCATCTACAGAATTAGACCAAGATTAAGTTAGAAATAGAGTCAAATAATTTTGTAATAGAATAAGATGGGGAACAGCATAAAAATTTAGCAAATAGCAAGACTAAGAAAATAAGCATAAAATAAGTGAAATAAGAGATGCTAAAACGACCATTGCTAACTAGGCTTGCGTCCTACAGTCGACACAGCTTTGATACCAATTTGTCATACCCAGTTTTAAAGACAAAACTGAATACAAAACCATATGTGTGCCCAGAGATCAATCACACACATATAGAGACAAATCACTGGAGTATCAAGCTCAGTGCCTTTATTACATCACGAATAGTAGTTTATTACATAAATTTATTCAAAGTATCAGTGAAAGTGAAATAAAATGACTAGCACTCCGATAGACTCCAAAGCCACAGGGACGTCAACTGGTTGAGCACAAGACTAGTTGTCCTCATCAAACTCCTCATAAACACTGTTATCTGTTACCCATCCGAGATTTTCCAAGTAATAAAAATAAAAAAGCATAAGTACATCTCGTACTTAACAAGAATAACATGGGGTTAATGAGGCTCAAAAGGTTGACACGGTTTACAGCGGTTAGCAACTTTTAGCATATCTCAATTTTAGCATAAGTGAGTAGCAACAAGTAGCATAAATCCCAAATAACCATATGATCATGTAAACAGTGATTTAAGTATAGCAAAAACAATAATCAAGAATTTTTCCATCGCATAAATCATTATTCTATAAGAAGTCTAGGCCGCTCATGACCGCGAGCACGGCTGATATATCAGTTTTAACACTCTGCAGAGGTTGTACACTTTCACCGTTAGTCGTGATCCCTATATGCCCAGGTCATGACTCCCATATCACCTTTACCAAGAAAGTGCGGCAGGGTACACTATAAAGTCTTTCAAAGGTTTGTCTAACAAGTTAGGGCCGCTAGGTTTCCTCGATAAGGAGACATAGAATCCCCCTTCCAAATGGTTCACACCGCAGTAGCACACATGAGAACAGATGCCACACTATGCCCATCGTGTAAAGCCCCTTATGCGCCTTTTGGTAACCTCTAACAAGCTAGAAGAGGGTCCTCATACTTGACTAAAGCCAAAGCCGTATAGCCCTCACGGTTGTACTGTAAGTCCCGGGTGCTCACTTACAGATAAGTCCTTAGGGAGGACAAGAGCAAACAAGTACTCTTACCCTTTAATTTTCCGTTGATAAAAAGCGAGTTTTAACCTTTGTTGCAATCAAGTTACAGATCATAATGGTTATTTCTTAAGCACTAGCATAAGCTACCCAAATGCACAAACCCACGGTAATCAAGGTACAAGATACAATTGCTAGGAAATCCTTAGTGGTAACCAAGGAAGACACATGCAGTATGAATTAAGTGATTAAAGGTGAATAGATAACAAGGATGATCCCATGCTATACTTGCCTTGCTCAACGAACTCTTGGTGATACGGCTCGTCAAAGAACTCGTGATCACCAATGTATTGCTCACCGTCTATACTCCACAACAAAGCAACATACAAGCATCCAAGCGCAATTATGCATAGCAAACAAGAGTATAGATTAGAACAGTACACCAATATTATAAAATAAAGATAAAGAGTTTATAAAACGAACTACACATCGCTATGATCACACAGACGTTTGGATCACCAAAATCGGAGCTAAAACGGATTAGTTATAATCTAAACAAGATTTTATGTAGAAAACTTATTGACTTTATTAAACAATAAAATTAAAAGATGAAAACATGGTTAACAGTACTATGAACATGTAGATTATTCGATTACGAATCAAACGCAACTTGAACGGATCAAATCGGAGTTAAATTAAAGAAGTTATACTTAAAAGAAAACCAGTGGCAAATCTGTAAATACTGTGAAGTTAATTTCGGAATTAAAATAATTAAAATTAAGAATCACGTAATCAGCAGGGACGGCGGGCACGAATACTGGAAAATTGAGGGTCTCTTTAGAATATTTGCCGCGAAGGGGTATCTTCTAATCTTGGCCATTGATTTCAGATCGGATGGCAGGGAATTGATAAAAGAGAGGGAGGGAGATGGCCATCGGCCAGAAACAGGTGCTGGTGCGACGGAGGCCATGGCCGCCGGCCTGAAGCTCACGGCGAGCGTAGAACTTGGACTACGGAGCACTATAGGAAGAATCGAAGACACCGGGCGAAAGAGGAGTGGACAGCGAGCTCACCAAGGGGATTCGCGACTGCCGGGAACGGACGAAGACGTCGCGCAGTTCAACAGGGCGGCGTTGTCGTTCTGTCAAACAATGACGAAGCCGTATGAGCAAAAGAAAACGAAAAGGAAAGACTTAGTGCTCTGGGAAGTTCTTCACCTTGGTTCGAAACTTGGCAGCGAGTTCCAGACAGCGGAGAACGATGGAACGGCGAGGACACGTTCGACCCCGGCAGCTAGGGCACGGCGTCGTCGCTGGTAGCTCGAGCGGCGGCTGCTCTATAGGGTTGGATGGAGGCGGTGGCGTGCAGGGGCTCGGCTTTTATAGCCCAGGGATGGTGTCGTGCATGGAAAGAGCAGGATCGAACTTGATCCGTGCTTGGCTAGGAAAAGAAAGCTCGGCTTCTTATTTTGGAAAGTGCTGGAGGAAGAAGAAAGGAAGGTGTCGACTTGGGCTGGCTTCTGCTGTGCTGCGCAGAGGGATGGTGGGCTGCCTGACGAGAAAGAAGGGAGGGAATGGAGCTGGGCATGCAGGCTGAATTCAAAGAGAGAGAGAGGGTGAAGTTCATTCTCTTTTTCTTTTATTCAAAATAGAATTTGAAATACCCTTTTAAATTCTTTTGGAATTTGAATCAAACCACACAATACAAAAACACCGGTGCACCAGCATGAATGCATAAAACATGTATCTACATTATGGTTGATTTTAATTTAATAAAATTAATTGTCACTATGTTAGAATGCACACACACAACTGCATAATAAATCAATTTCACCTATTTTTGAAAAAGATATAATTTTTAGGGTGTTACAGTCGTCCCTCGCCCTGCAGGTTGCCATCCCCTGGCTCTGAGGAAGTTGTTCTTCAATCCTCCATCGACAGCTCCGTCATCTTTGATTCGGTGTAGAAGATGTGTTAGAGTGCGCAATGGCCTAGCTCGCTATACCCACGAGCCAATGCCCCTCAGGCCTAGGTCCACCAGAACTCAATCCAAAAGACTATCCTGATAGGAAGAACTGTCATCGCCTTATATGTTGCGTTCATCTACCATCAATTACCAATGTGATACTAAACCTAACAAGGGCCCTTACTAGCTTCTTCAACCACTTCAAACCGTCGCTATGTGAGGTTAATCCATTCGGCATCCATGCGTCTGAGCCACCTCTAGAGACCCCACCGGTGACCTTCTCGGTGGTAGTGCCATCCTCCCCTTGGTTGGAAAACTTGTGTCTGTCCATTGCTTTGCCACGTGGTTGAGTACGTGTCAGCTAGCTATGGCCTTGATGTATTTTGGTCCTCTACGAGGATCTTGTTGTAATTTGGCTGTGCTATATAATATATGCGTGTGTTGATTAAAAAAACATGGTTACATTGAAGCTTGGCAAGTGACTGGAATCAGGGTTATGAGAAAACAGCACTATGACAAGAGTAATTTGTATGAGATATACGATAGTAAAGAGCGGAGAGTTTTCTCCCATGTGTGCTAGCTAAGCTAGTCAGATGCTATCAACTGTGTATATCCAAAAGGGTACGAAAAATTAGCCAGTGTTAATGGGAGGGAGATACAGCCATTTATTAGTGTGGCTATAATAATTTTATGGTTATTGACCGGGACATTCATCAAAATAGTTATGTACCGGCTCTATCTATATATAGCATAGATCCTTTGCTATGGAAAAGCATTATGCTAACAGATAATATAGGGCGCTATTTGTAACAAGGACACTACATGCTTTCTCTGGTCCAAATGAAATGGAACAATAGAGGCTGCACTATATTTTTTTTTTCTAAACAATCATAGAAGCTCTACATTTCAACTAAGACAAAATGTTGAAAGGAGCATATGATCCAAGAGTGGGACCACTTCAGCTCCAAAAATTTAAATAACAAAAGTCATAACGTAAGAAAATTCTATTTTAACCACTTGCAAGGTGGGATCTAAGATTAAAATGTTCATTCTATCATGTCCTTAGCAAGGTTCATATTAAACATGCTAAATGATTCTATCAACAAATTTACATAACAATTGATACAACTTATGAGATA
Source organism: Chrysopogon serrulatus (assembly GCA_015844335.1). NCBI lineage: Eukaryota > Viridiplantae > Streptophyta > Magnoliopsida > Poales > Poaceae > Chrysopogon > Chrysopogon serrulatus. Next base: position 446,926 of record JADLZL010004092.1, read on the forward strand.
AGCAACCATAGTAAAGCCCATGGTCACACTAGTATATCGGTCCTTGTACGTGGAATTCAAAACCTACTAGTATATAAAAAGACTAACAAAGCAATCATAGTTATTGCACCAAAGAACTTGCACGCAACAAGAAGTAAAGCACAAAGCAGTAAAGCAGAAGCTTAAGGCAAGAAAGTAATAATAACATGGTATCAGATTGTTGCCACAAGCCCTGAGCACCAAAGAGTTTGAAAGACTCAATTAAATACCATAAGCCACAAAATCACAAGTATTCACCGGTGGATACCTTTTTGACTCCGGAATGATGGATTTTCCACCATGGATGTCAGGCCGTGTTTAGATGGGCAGGGCAAATATTTTATCCTGTCCTATGAAATCTTTAGATACATGCATAGATTATTAAATATAGAATAAAAAATAAATAATTATACATATTGTGATAATTTTATGAGACAAAATTTTTAAGTCTAATTAGTCTATGATTTGATAATATGGTGCTATTCCTAATGAGTTCTATAATTTATTTTTTTGTTAGTGTCCGACATCCCACGTAAACTCTGATGTAACACAAATAAAACTTTTACCACTGCATCCAAACTCTCTCAATATAAGCCTCACAATAACAAGAAATTCTACTGGGCTATCTAGGTATGCTGGCAAATATCCAAGGTAATAAGTAATCGAACCGAATATACAGGCTAGGTAGCTAGCAGGTGCTGCCGCCATAATGGTTGGGCACATGGATGGCAACACTCATGCGTTCAGCATTGTGCACATGCATGTTCCACTGTGCGGTGGTTCTGTTCACAACACATGTTTCATCATGAGTACTTAATTTTTTTTAATTCCAAGCTTTGGCTCTATGGCCTTATCATTATCACCGGTGACTTGACATCATCACTGAGACACCAGGTTCATTACAAGTTCTAGGAGGGGCCACTACTACATGAAAACTTATGCGAGGTATTTTAAAAAAGAGCCTCAGGTGGTTGGGTTGGTAGCCCACCTTGATTAATGCCTACGATTAACTGAGGCTATTGTTTTTATTAACAAAGAGTGAAACAATTAACCGCATCACCGCATTGTTTTATGGAGGTGGTCAAAAAATAACCGCCTCCTAAAATCTATTAATGAAGGTGCGCCTTGTACGTGGTCCACTTTGAAAAATGGAGGCAATTTTTAGAGGCGGACCTCATAAATGCTCACCTCTCTTAATCATGGACAAGTTCTACAAGGAGGCAGTTGTTATTTATTAATGCACACAGAACAATCTGAAGCACATGGATACTGAAGTAGCATTTTTACTAAAAAGTATTCAAGAATATCAAACTTAAGGAAACATGTGTGAGGATAACTAAATCTAGATTTAACCACTGAGTAGCAACTAACGCCTATGAAAATAGGGGCGTAAAGAAGATCACTAGGGTCTTCTAATCCTAATCTGAGTAAGATATGTTTGATATTGCTCTACTGGGAAATTACTTTGGAAGAATAAAAGCAAAGTATGATCTTCATAGCAATAGCTCCAACTCCGTCACCAACTATATTTGATTCAATGAGACTATAAGAGTCACCCTCGTGGGCTACCATCGATCCAGATGATAGGGTACATCTACGAGTAACTGAGTCTAAGCACCACACTTACACTATGAATACTACATTAATCTAAGAGTGATAAGGATTAAAGAACTCAAAAGAGAGTTGCACACCTGAAGAACAATATAAACAATTTTACTTACTTGAGTAAGAAATCGATTACTAGAGAAATCACAAAGGCATGCTCCAAAAAAACTTATTCCGTCAAGTACAAGTTGTAGAGAGAGCACTAATAGGTTGGCACTATCTTCAAAACTCTCCCTTTATTGATATCTGTTAATGCCCACTTAATATTCCGCAAGCGCACAGATATATTGTAGCACTTCACTAGACGTAGACCTAGTTTTAATATCGAACCCAAAGGAAGATGTGTGAGAATAACTAATCCAAAACTTAACCCCTGAGTAGCAAACAAGGACGGAGAAGATAGGGATATAGAGAAGATAACTAAAGCTTTTAATTCTTGCTCAAGTAGGATATGTTTATGATGTTCTACAAGGAATTACATAGAAGAACATAGGCAAAACTGCAACCCTTCTACCACTTATACTCCTGCTCGGCCTACCGATAGAATAATGGAATATATAAGATGCAACGAGGCTATAAAAGTTACCACCCGTGAGCTACCACCAAATCTGGATGGTAGGGTAAATCTACGAGTAACGAAGTCTAAGCCCATGCTTACACTACGAATAATACTTTAACCGAAGGGCAACAAGGATTAAAGTACTTAAAAGAGTCGTAAACCAGTAAAACAAGACAAATAATGTTACTTACTTGCACACAGAAGTAGATCCTAAGTAATCTTAGAGATAAGTTACAAAGAACTTAACTTTGTTGGATATAAGCCGTAGAGGGAGCACCGAGAGACCGACACTTCCTCCAAAAATCTCCTTCACTTTATCTCTCTATTTCTAATATAAGACTAGCTTCTAGAGTATAGAACTAGTCTTCTACTTGGAAGGCTAATTCTAGAGAGGTGTGTCCATTTAAGGGACGCCCTTCCAAGGTCTTTTCTAGGGTTTCTCAATGAAGCTCAGTGTTTCTTCTGAATAGATCCTCCTCTAGGGGTCTGTCTTGCTCTTATAGCCCTAGCCGATGAACATGAGCCCTTGGATCAAACCAGCTTAAGAGACGGTCGAGATTTATCCTCAATGACAGTGGAGCACCGACTGCTGAAAGTGGCTGATAGGTGGTCCTGGAAGACTGGCTAGCCTTGTGGTGGGATTGGCCGGTTCCACCCTGTAGGGGATTAGGCCTCGCCTAGTGTGGTGTCTTTTCATTCCTTCTAGAATGTTCCTATGTTTCTATGACTCCAATCTTGCATTCTATACTACCATGTGGGTCCAAATGCGTATAGTTTCCAGTTTATACCTGTAGAACCAGTAATTCACTAAAACTCATGGAATTTGTTAATCAAAGCCCTACTTCTAGGTAGGTGGATTACTTTTAGGTCTCTTTATAAAGATGGTTATGGTTGTTTTTGGACATTAAGGACTATCAACAACATCCCCACACTTAGGCTTTTACTCATCCTCGAGAAAAGGATGGATAGCTTAGACATAACCTCAGAAGAAGATATCAACATAAGCCCATTCTTGATCATACCCACACTATGAGATTCAAATTATTTACCATGCAATTTTATAAGTTGAAAAACAGAACAACTATTGGCACTCTTTAACATCACCATGGTACCAGATTGTCATCCTAGCAGTGATGTCAGGAGTATGATATTTAATTATGGAAGCTCCGATAGGCCACAAGATTTGGTGGCATTAGCTTAGGGGGGCAAATCCATCGGTGGGCCCTCACCTAGCGGAGTACCTAGGCCCTCTCCTAGTGGTGGGCCCAATGGAGGCTAGTCCCGATGTGAGGCAACACGTACACGCAGCTCCTACAACCGTGGATGGGCTCTGTGTGGGCTCGTGGATGGGCTCGACGTGCGTGTCCATGGATTTTTTTTTTTTGTTTTCTTAATTTGATTTACCGGGTATTTTAACCATCTTGGAAAAGAATGATTAACCAAGACAGGCATTTGAACCTCTATAGAAAAGAATAATCAACTATGGCCTTTTATTCGAGGTGGTTGAGATGCTCACCTCAAAAAATCAGAATCGACTGCCTTTAAAAAGCATACTGTAGTTGTGCTAATTTTTAGCAAAACCAATGTTAAAACTACTCAATGTCCAAATATCAATAGTTATGATAATTTGATGGCTAAAGATTTCTAGTTTTAGATTTTGAAGGCCAGAATAAAATCTTGACTATAGCAAGAGGGGCATAAATTAATCTTTCTTAGCAACCTCTTCCAAGAATTGAAGATCAAAACCTCCCCCCTTATATTTTATGAAATCTGGACCTCCAAATCGCCAACAATGGAAGGTTGGCCGAGAGACACAGTGCTGATCGGGGAGGAAGAAGGGGTATCTATAACAAAATTAGTACTGGTGACCGGTGCTAATGCATTTTTACTGGCAGTTCTAAAGCTGGTCCCATGTGTTTTTCAGCACTAGTGTCCGTTAAACAAAACTGTCTGTATAAATAGAACCTAGCGCCAAGAGAAATCATTTCTGTACTAGTGAAATTGCCCTCTCCTATTAATTAGGCCATGTTTGGATTCCCTTTAGATAGTAGTTATCTGCTAATAATTATATCTTTGAGATCTAATCAGGTATGGATAATATGCTACATAACTATTAGTTGAACCTTTAGATAACAACTATCTCACTAGGTGCATTAAATCAAACAATAACGTAATAGATAGCTATTACTCCCTCCGACCAAAAAGACTCATTTTCAATTACTCAGAATTAAGTTTGACTAAATATATATAAAAATATTAATATTTATGGTACATAATTAGTATTATTGGAAAGATATTTAGATCTAGTTTTTAATAAATTTATTTGGAGACATAAATGCTACATGTAGTTTTTTACAAATTGAGTCAAACTTGATGATGACCTTTTTGGAGAGAAGGAGCATCCGCTAGTGAATCCAAACAGGATCTTAATTATTGGGCTAAAAAGGCAATCAAATCCAACACAAGCCAAATCTTAAGCAACATCATGGGACCCTTACAGTTTTTTAGGAGTCGTAGATCCTTAAAGTTAACATTCGTTTTTGTTCGTAACTATAAATATTAGTCTTTTTATTCAAAATTATAAGTTATTCCAAGAATCATGGCCTTACAATTTGATTAATTTTATATAATAAGATGATAATATTTATGACACCCTAACTAAGTATTATTTTTTTCTTTAGTAGTTATATTTTGCAGTATACCTATTTGATGTCATAAATCTTTATATTTCTCTCTGTATTTATTCAAACTTAAGGTGTTTTGATTATACAAAATTCTTAGAATGACTTATAATTTGAAACTAGGAGAATAAGTAATTTTATCAGCTAACTGAGATTATTGCATAGCCCAGAGCAATAGCTTAAACTAAAGTTTCAATCTTCGTCCAGTTTAGTGGTATTCGTTCATGCACTCTTCAAACAGAACTGGAGTTTCTTGTGCCTTCGTTCAAGATCAGAAAGAGGAGGCCTCGCCAATGTCCTGTGTCCAAGCTCCCCGTATCTGATCTCGTCGTTTCATTCTCTCTGCATACACGTTGATGTCAAAATCAGCTGTGTTTCTTCCTCCAAATATATGCGCCAGCTTGTCGAGGTCAAACATGTCGCCCATTATCTTCTGGCTCTCCGAACTGTTGTTGTACACAAATTTCACTTTTTCGTTCATTTTTGGCTCTAGGAAGTGTTTCATTATCAACAAAAAAGAAAAACCGTTAAATAGGAATACTAAATTAATTCACAAAAATTCAATAATGTGAGAACAGAATTGGGTGTTTCAGTTTATTGGTTTGGTTATAAGTGCAATGACAGCATGATGCAAGACTTCTGAATCGAACAAGAGTAAATGCATAATTTTGTTCAGTAACATACTGCATGAAGCAAACAACTGATTGGCTGACGATGCAGTATTGCAGTTTCAACTGAATCGAACAGGAGTAAATGCATAATCTTGTGCCTTCCATTTTTTCACGTCGCTGATCTAAAATTAGTGACATGTTCTAACTTCACTTCAATGATTAAGGTGTATCTGTTGTACTATTTTCGCATAGTGTCCATCTCTAAAGTAGTTAGGCTGTCCGCACCGCGTCTGGGGAGGACGTCCGGGACGCGCTTTCCCGGACGCCAGCTCGGACGGGACGCGCGCGGCAGCGGCGTCCGGGGCCGCCCGGCCGGCCGGCCGAACGCCATTCCGGGCGTCTTCCCGGACGCCGGGGACGCGCGCGGACGTGGCACGTGGGGCCCGCCACCCAGCACCGCGCGCGAGAGAGAGAGAGAGAGAGAGAGGAGGGAGGAGGCCGTGCAGCGCCGTCGCCGTCGCCGTCGCCGTGGTTGGGGAGGAGGAGGAGGAGGAGGAGGAGGCCGTGCAGCCGCCGCCGCTAGCCGTGGGCTTCGCGTTTCGCGCCGTCCGCCGTGGCGCTCCTATGGCCGCCGCCGCCGCGTCAGCGCCGCAGGATGCCGGGCCGCGGAGGCCCGCCGCGGCCGCTGGCTGGAGACGCCCCCGCCGCTCGAACCGCCCCGCAGCGCAGCAGCAGGCTCGTCGACCCGCCGCCCGCGGCGGCTGGCCAGCGTCGGCCGTGGCGAAGCGGCCGACGGGTGCCGCGACCTCGCGCTCCCGAGGTGTAACAACCCGAATTTTTTTACACAACACAAAAATCACGACTACAAAATTTTTCTTAAAATTTCCCACGATTGATGATTGCCATTTAGAAAAACCAACCCTAGACTTGCATTAATAGATCCTAAATAGGACAATCTCATGTTTATGCAAGCATCATTATCACATGTGCTACATTTTTGCACCATAGTTTAATCCCTAAAATAAACCATGTGTGATTTGGCTTTTGCCTGGAGTTTATGATGTGCTATGCATAACTAAATAAAAGTATTAAATATAAATAATTAATGAAGGATCATTAATTATTTAACCTAATTAACCCATACAATACATATGTCTTTTAATTAATATAAATATGTATATATGCATAATCCCATATATGGGAATATTCACCTAACCTACAATAGACCCTGCTGGACCCCACCAGATCAACAAACTACTAAGTACCTTTGCAAATCATGGTTAAACGCTAATTAAAAAGGGAGAAACAGAAATAGGAAAGGAATAGCAAAGCAGAAATAAAAGAGGAGGAGGAAGTAGCCCGCAGCAGCCCAGCGGCCCACGCACACAACCGAGCCCAAGCCCGGCCCATCCCTTTTCCCCTTTACTCCCCACAAGACGCCCGCACTGGCCGGCCCAACAGCGCCAAGGCGCGCAGCAGCCCCGCAGCCGACGCCGCCTCCGCTGGAACACGCCCCCGGGCCGAAACCCGCCTCCCCTGCTCGACCGACACACGGGCCCCACATGTCCGCGTGCCCTGTTTCTCTTCTTCCCCACGCCTTCCCCACGCGACGACAGAACAGAGGGACGCCGCGCATGCCCCACCGTGCTGCGCTGGCTTCCCACACCGCGCACGATCCCTGGCCGCCCTCTCTGGCCCGCGGGACCCACGGGTCACGCAAAGAGCATGATCGCCGGACCCCCTCGCGGGCGCACACGCAGAGCATCGCTTGCCGCTGCCGTGTTTTGCCCCCTCCCCTCTTACCTTGGCCGCGAAGCAAAATTGGACGCGGCGACTGCCAATTGGGACCCGCGCACGCATGTAGAAGGCCCCAGAGCGCCCCTGCACCGCTTGATCGCGTGGGAGTCACGATCACCGTCCGCCGCGCCATTGCCAGAGCCGCCCTGCCTATATAAGCTGCCCCAGCGCTTCTAGGGCTTCCCAGACGCCTCGCTGCCACCCGGTGGCTTCTACTAGACACCACCAAGCCAATTGAGAGAGAAAGGGAGGGCGCAGCAAGGAGGAGAAGGCCGCCGGAGTCCGCTGAACGCCGCCGCCGGAGCCGAGGACGTCGACACGTACGGCTACAACGACGCGGCTGTTCTGCACGGCACGGCAACAGCTCGCCACGGCATCGACTTGACACGGCATCGCTATCCCATCCTCCCCGCGACCCCGGTGAGCGCCGCTGCCTCCCTGTCCAACCCCGCCATGCTGACCGCCATGGCGCTCCGCCACTGGAGCGCGAAGGCGAGAGCCACCACCGGCTCTAGTACACCATACGCACACACGCACAAGGACTGCTCTAGCCGATGGGAACGAAACCGCGCACACCGATGAGACATAGCCGCCATGTCGCCGCCGTGGACTCCGCAACCGCGGCGTGCCGACGTTCTGAGAGAGATAGGTCACCAGAGACGCTACCAACCACGGGACCATGTCCGCCCTTCCGTAGAAGCCCGTGCGCTCATTAGTATTCCGGGAAGCCTAGCCGAGACAGTGACATGCGCCCCGCCGCCGCGTCTGCGCCGCCGCTGAGCGCGAATTTGGGCGGGCGCCGCCGTCCGGGGCCAACTCCGGCCACCACGCGTCGAATTGATGAGCCATAGAGCATCGCCGTGATCCACTGAGCCGAACCATGCACGAGACAAGGCCGGACCTCCACCCTAAGACCCCGGCGCCGTGCGTGCCGCGCCGCCGGAGCTCCGCCGCGGGTGCTAGCTGTGCGGTGTGCACCGCCGTGCCGATTGGTTGCCACCGACGCACCCAAAGGCTATTCCGCGCCACTAATTGAGCCTCTACGCCCTCAATTGAGCCGGACACCACCCCTACTGCCTGGCAGCGCGGGCGTCGCGTCACCGGTGCCGCCGCGGCCACGACCGGGCAAACGACGCTGCCGTGCGGATTGTCGTCGCCGGCACCAACCGTAACCACCATAGGCCTTCAATTGAACAAGCACCGAATCACAAGACGGGAAGGACTGCCGCCCGCCTCGCGTTGCGCCCGTCGCGACAGAGCCGCCACCGCCGTGGCAGTCCTCCTCGGAGCGCCACAGCCGCCACCGAACCCCTAGCCGTGCTCGTCATGACCTTATGGAGCCGACGCGCACGTTAATGGAGACCGACAACCACCGTGGCGCCGTGTGCGGGTGCTCACCGCCGGCGGGTGCTCTGCCATGCCGAACAAGAGAGGAGGAAGGAGGGGGAGGCGCACCATGCACCTGGTTCACGAGAACCAGAGGGAGGGAAAGGAGTAGACCGAGTCTACCATGTGCCGTGACTACGGCGCATGAGCCAGCAACAGCAAGTCCACGGTGGACCGTCCTGCGTAGACGGAGCCCAGCCCAGATCCAGCGTGGAGACGTGGCAGCACCATGGATCGACACGTGGCGGGCCGGCCCGGCCCAAGCCCGGCCCTCCAAGCCCACTCTGGCCCACTGAGGACCCATTACTGACGTCATCATGACGTCATGCTGACGTCAGCAGAGCCAAGTGGCGCCACCAGAAACTGACACGTGTCAACCTCAGATTAATTAGCTCTTTTTCTTTTTCAGAATATTGATTAAACTTCGGAAAATCGTAACTTACTCATAAGAGCTCCAAATTTGGTGAACCAAGTCTCTAAATTCATCTAAAATCGAGCTCTATGCATTTGAGTCATGTTTGAGTGTATTTGGATCTTTTTGCAGTTCATTTGTTCTTTGTGTTATCTATAGGCGTCGCTAACGCGACTGTATTTGTACCGTTTCAGAGTCAGAGGAGGAACGTGACGAGTACGATTATGACTACAACGAGGAATTGGGAGACGACTATTCTAAAGGTGCCACATTCCACCCACTTCTCGTAGATCCCATTACGCATTGCAAATGAGTAGTACTGCTAGTGCTTTAATTACTGTTGCTTTCACCTGATTAGGGTTGCATGATAGTACTTCTTGATTGCCATTACCTTGACGCAACCTCAACCCCCCCGCCACCAATTTGTTAGACTAGACACACGCTTGCTATCATGATTACTATTTTGATCTCTACTACGCTTTATATCTTGATGTGATGCGTGGTGGAAACTGTTATATATATGACTAAGGCACGTGGTGCCGCCCCTAAACCCGATGGATGGTGAGTGTCTTTGTGTGTGTCTTGGGTGAGTGGAGGGTGAGGGTTGTGTCGATCGAGCTGGAATGTGTGACGAGCTTGAGGCGAGTCTTGCCGTGTGATGTGACCTGGGCATCCTATGAGATGAATACCTGTGGCGGGTATATGTGATGTGTGAGGTGGGATCCTGGGTGTGAGCCTGTTGAGAGGTGGAGCCCAGGACAGGGGTGCTATGGTGGCACGTAAAATGGTAAACCTGATGAAGATGTCCAGCTTGGTCAATCCTAAGGACTTACTAGTACTCAGACTCACCGGAAATCCCTTACATTCCCACTCGCTCTCTAATGGGAAGAGAGATGGCTGGACTACTTGGTAGAATGGTGCCATTCCAGCTAGGTTGCGAGGTGATAGGGAGGACGGTATGGATGCCGGAAGTTCCTGTACCGTTCGAGTCGGCAGTACCACTTGTTGGCCCGGTCTTTGCCCCCCCCAGTCTCAGCGTACCGGTTCTCCGGGGCGACCCTGGGCTGAATGGTAGGATGGCATCGTTCTAGGCTAGCAAGCAGCCGGGATTCTGCCTAGGAGGTCATGACTCCGAGGATGGCTAATCTTGTGGGTATGTAAACCTCTGCAGAGTGTTATGGTTGATCGATCGATACATATGCCGACTTGTCGGCTATGGACCTTTCCCCGGGACCTGCTTCACTAGATAGGAGATGAGTCCTTCTTTTCTCTCCCCCGTGTTGTGAGATAGTGCCGGCCGAGGACCGTTGAGGCAGCCGAGTGGGAGTTGGCTTTGTCGACATGAGTAAGATGAGATGTGGTGGATGAGGTGGATGGGTGGTATGGGATGGATGGATGGGTGGATGGTGTGTGTGGATGTGGTGTTAAACTTAAACTATATACATACTTATATTATACTTGACAGATTATGCATAGGAAACCACAGCCAAATATAGGTCCTCTTGATATAACCTCATTGCATCCAGTTCCACAAAGCATAGCAAAGCATACGGTGGAAATGTGGCCAGTACATATCGTACTGATACTTTGGCACGCAGGTTCTGAGGAGGCATACAGCTCCGAAGGATCCGATGGTTAGGGGTTTCGTCGCTACGCTCAAGTCGTTGGATAGAAGTTGCTTCCGCACCCTCAAGCTGTTCCAGTTGATGCTACTCTGTGATTCACGCCTGTTGGCGTTGTAATAAGTTATCATAAACCCTTCTATTTGTACTCTATTATCGTTGTATGGATTTGATTATCGACTGGAAAATGGGTAATATGATTTAAAAGGTCGTATTACACTTCGACTGTGTGGATTTTCCCTTCGTGGAAAATCGGGTCGTTTCAGTTGGTATCAGAGCCGTACTTGACCCTAGGACGAAACCCTTAGATATGGATGATAGAAACATGACAAGACAATCCTCTCTTCGGTTATATACCAACCCTGCAACACTTTTGCTTGCAAGGCTTATCTACTATTGACCAATCTGCTATCCATTACCGTTTGAAATGCTGCAATACCTTAGAAATATAGGTGGCCTATAGGACATCCCCCAGACTTTACTCCCTAAAAGCCACTTTGGAAAGAAATGTTCAAACAAGACCCCTTTCTGCTGTAATTCAAGTGCCCGTGTACACCCATTGGAGACCAAGCCGACCTATGAGCCAGCTGAAACCCTAGCTACATGGGCCACCTATACTAGGCTAGACAACAAGGTTGGAGCTACAGACAGCTGAGATCCTACATAGACACCTCCCAAACAAGATCTAGTGCATAAGAACCTTGCAAAGACCTTAGTGTGACCTACCATGAGATAGGCTGAACCTTTTTAGAGGAGAATCCAGATTTGGCTGGACGTCGACTTGGTATGCATAGTACGATCTTCGCTAGAGGAAACGCATAGTACGATCTTCGCGAATCCTCTAGCATAGTTGCTAGGGATATCGCTGTGTAGCCAACCCATGTAATGAGTGAATCGGTTTTTAATGCATCTTTATGGATCTTAATTGCTTCTTTGATTGAGTGTAGGATAGAAAAATGTTTTAAAACCGAATAAGCTATTAATTACTATTTAAATAAAGTTACTATAATCTATGTCACGTACACTGAAACACTTTTATGGCTATGACGCAGATGTCCCCACGACGCTCTGCTCGCCTGGAAGGCCGCTCACCTTTCCCCGCTCAGGACCCTAGCACGTGGAAAGCTGCCACACCCACATCCACAGGTGGTGTGCTCCCCACTTGCTTTGGCTGTGGACAACCAAGACACAGGGTAGCCAACTGCCCTAAGAAGACTGCCACAACCCCCGCTAAGCAAGATCTAGGTTTCATGAACCATAGTGCCCGAAGAGCCGCTCGTTGGCGCCTCACCCATCTGGTTGCCAACAACACCGACAACATGGGAGGAACCAAAAGCCACACCCTGTGTAACATGGACAACCGTTGCATCCAAATCAAGAAGGACTGCATGGAAGCTGGAGAAGAGTTTAAGGAGAGAAAGCGCAAGACCGATGGATCAATCCGCAACTCTGAGCGCAAGCGACATGCCTTCAACAGTCCATGCTACATTTGTGGCCAACCCGATCATAAGGCCAAATACTGCCCACAGAAGTCAAAGCACAAGGGATCAGCTACCCAGGGACGCCTCACCCACCTGAACGAAAGGGACGCGCAAGCTACACCAAACAAGGAGCATGGTATGACCTAAGCTTTACGGCATAAAAGCATCAAGTCATTTGGATTCTAGAGAAGTAAGATCATATATACCATCATGTTTCGCACAAAAGCCGCATGGTAAAAGAATCCAATCGTCGAGCACGACAGCTCCACCTTTGGAGAGTACGTCACACTTTAATCTCGGGGACGAGATCCTGATGAGGGGGTAGTACTGTAACAACCCGAATTTTTTTACACAACACAAAAATCACGACTACAAAATTTTTCTTAAAACTTCCCACGATTGATGATTGCCATTTAGAAAAACCAACCCTAGACTTGCATTAATAGATCCTAAATAGGACAATCTCATGTTTATGCAAGCATCATTATCACATGTGCTACATTTTTGCACCATAGTTTAATCCCTAAAATAAACCATGTGTGATTTGGCTTTTGCCTGGAGTTTATGATGTGCTATGCATAACTAAATAAAAGTATTAAATATAAATAATTAATGAAGGATCATTAATTATTTAACCTAATTAACCCTACAATACATATGTCTTTTAATTAATATAAATATGTATATATGCATAATCCCATATATGGGAATATTCACCTAACCTACAATAGACCTGCTTTGGACCCCACCGGATCAACAAACTACTAAGTACCTTTGCAAATCATGGTTAAACGCTAATTAAAAAGGGAGAAACAGAAATAGGAAAGGAATAGCAAAGCAGAAATAAAAGAGGAGGAGGAAGTAGCCCGCAGCAGCCCGGCCCAGCCCATGCACACAACCGAGCCCAAGCCCGGCCCATCCCTTTTCCCCTTTACTCCAGCGCCGCCCCGCACCAGGCGGCCCAACAGGCTCGCGCCGCAGCCCGCCGGCCGGCGCCTCGCCTCATTTGGAACACGCCCGGTCGAAACCCGCCTCCCTGCTCTGACCGACACACGGGCCCCACATGTCCGTGTGCCCTGTTTCTCTTCTTCCCCACGCCTTCCCCACGCGACGACAGAACAGAGGGACGCCGCACATGCCCCACCGTGCTGCGCTGGCTTCCCACACCGCGCGCACGATCCCTGGCCGCCCTCTCTGGCCCGCGGGACCCACGGGTCACGCAAAGTGCATGATCGCCGGACCCCCTCGCGGGCGCACCAGAGCATCGCTTGCCGCTGCCGTGTTTCGCCCCCTCCCCTCTTACCTTGGCCATGAAAGCAAAATTGGACGCGGCGACTGCCAAGTGGGACCCAGCGCTGCGCATGTAGAAGGCCCCCAGGCGCCCCTGCACCGCTTGATCGCGTGGGAGTCATGATCACCGTCCCCCCGGCGCCATTGCCGAGCCGCCCTCCGCCTATATAAGCTGCCCCGAGCGAACCTTCTAGGGCTTCCTAAGACCCGGACGCCCGTGCCGCCACCCGGTGGCTTCTACCGCCCGGTGCGATTGGTCGCCACACCACCAAGCCAATTGAGAGAGAAAGGGAGGGCGCAAAGAAGGAGGAGAAGGCCGCCGGAGTCCGCTGAACGCCGCCGCCGGAGCCTTCAGGACGCCGACAGGGCTGCCGCCCGCTGCGGCTAGTCCTCCAACGACACAGGGGCTGTTCTGACGGCACGGCGCCTCGGCGGGTGCCGCCATGCCGAACATCGACTTGTTGAGAACGAGGGGCATCGCTATCCCATCCTCCCCCCCGGAACAAAGTCCACGGTGGACCGCCTTGCGGTGAGCCCGCCCGGATCCCTGTCCATCGACACGTGGCCCGCCCGGCCGCCCGGCCCTCCAGGCCGATGGCCCACTGAGGACCCCGCCATCATGGCGCTCCGCCAGCCAAGTGGCGCGCCGTGTCAAGGCGAATATTGATTAAACTTCGGAAAACCACCGGCTCTAGTACTAAATTCATCACGCTCTACACGCATGTTTGAGGACTGCTTTAGCCGATGGGAACGAAACCGCGCACACCGATGAGACATAGCCGCCATGTCGCTATTCTAAAGGTGCCACATTCCGTGGACGTAGATCCCATTACGCGCAAATGAGTAGTACTTGTTATATATATGACTAAGGCATGTGGTGCCGCCTAAACGATGGATGGTGAGTGTCTTTGTGTGTGTCTTGGGTGAGTGGAGGGTGAGATAGGTCACTGGAAGACGCTTACCAACCACGGGACCATGTCCGCCCTTCCGGGTGTGAGTGTGAGAGGTGAAGCCCGTGCTATGGTGGCACGTAAAATGGTAAACCTGATGAAGATGTCCAGCTTGGTCAATCCTAAGGACTTACTAGTACTCAGACTCACCGGGAATCCCTTACATTCCCACTCGCTCTCTAATGGGAAGAGAGATGGCTGGACTACTTGGTAGAATGGTGCCATTCCAGCTAGGTTGCGAGGTGATAGGGAGGACGGTATGGATGCCGGAAGTTCCTGTACCGTTCGAGTCGGCAGTACCACTTGTTGGGCCCGGTGCTGCCTCCCCCAGTCTCAGCGTACCGGTTCTCGGGCGACCAGGCTGAATGGTAGGATGGCATCGTTCTAGGCTAGCAAGCAAGCCGTAGGGATTTCGCCTAGGAGGTCATGACTCCGAGGATGGCTAATCTTGTGGGTATGTAAACCTCTGCAGAGTGTTATGGTTGATCGATCGATACATATGCCGACTTGTCGGCTATGGACCTTTCCTGGGACCTGCTTCACTAGATAGGAGATGAGTCCTTCTTTTCTCCCCCGTGTTGTGAGATAGTGCCGGTCGAGGACCGTTGAGGCAGGCCGAGTGGGAGTTGGCCTGTCGACATGAGTAAGATGAGATGTGGTGGATGAGGTGGATGGGTGGTATGGGATGGATGGATGGGTGGATGGTGTGTGTGGATGTGGTGTTAAACTTAAACTATATACATACTTATATTATACTTGACAGATTATGCATAGGAAACCACAGCCAAATATAGGTCCTCTTGATATAACCTCATTGCATCCAGTTCCACAAAGCATAGCAAAGCATACGGTGGAAATGTGGCCAGTACATATCGTACTGATACTTTGGCACGCAGGTTCTGAGGAGGCATACAGCTCCGAAGGATCCGATGGTTAGGGGTTTCGTCGCTACGCTCAAGTCGTTAGATAGAAGTTGCTTCCGCACCCTCAAGCTGTTCTAGTTGATGCTACTCTGTAATTCACGCCTGTTGGCGTTGTAATAAGTTATCATAAACCCTTCTATTTGTACTCTATTATCGTTGTATGGATTTGATTATCGACTGGAAAATGGGTAATATGATTTAAAAGGTCGTATTACACTTCTGATCGTGTGGATTTTCCCTTCGTGGAAAATCGGGTCGTTTCACGAGGGCCGAAGCTTAATTTAACGCCGCCCGGGCGAGGAGCGGCGCCAGCCGGGGGCGCGTGCTTGGCCGGCTCCGGCTCAGGAGGGAGAAGGAGCCAGCGCTCGCCGGAGCCGGAGACGAGCAGTGGAGCCTGGAGCCTGCTCGTCGGTGCGCTGCGCCCTCCTGGGCCGCCACGCCGAGGGATGCGCAGCACCGGCCGGCCGTCCTCCGCCATCGGGATTGGCCCCGCGTGCTCGAGCACCAGCACGGGCGCGCCCCGGCCGCCGGCCGGCGCAGCACCACGCGCCGCTGCCCCCATCGCCGGCCTGGAGGGAGGGAAGGGGCCGCGCGGGCGCGCGCGGGCGAAGCGCCGCCGGGTGCCAGAGCCCCGCCGCCCGTGGCAGCGGGAGCCCCTTCTTGGCGATGCGTGGGCGAGCGCCGCGCCAAGGCCGCCCGGCGAGCCCCCGCCGCGCGTGGGCGCGGGCGCGGCGAAGCGCCGCCGGGCCGCGCCGCCAGCCGCGCGTCGGTGAAGGAGGGCGTCGGTGGAGCCGCCGCCGGACCGAAGAGAGAAGAGAGGTGTGGGAGAGAGAGAACGAGAGAGAGAATGGGAGGAAGAGAGAGAACGGGTTTTTTAAGAAAAAAGGACATGTGGGACCCACGGATAGAGGATGAGATGGAGTATGGATGGGTGCGGGAGAAAGTGGTATGGAGTGCTGATTAGGACGGAATATTCCTTTTAGAGTATGAATTTAGAGGACGATGAGTGCGGATAGCCTTATAGCCAGAGCTATTTTGGGAGGAGCAAAGGCCCTGCCGAACTGGTCCTAAATTGTAGCTTTCTAGTTCTTTGATGACGGAGTTCTAATTAGAAAAATAATTAGCAGCATATATATTTGTGTTCTATTATAAAAGTATTAAAATTATTTCAAATCAAGAAACTTCTCTTCGAACTATCTTAATACGGCCAAGATTCTTTTTTTCAACAAGTTACATGTGTTTAAGTTAAGCATGTTCTATGGCCCAATATAGTCAAATCCTTTCGTTCCAAAGAAAATTATTTATTCAATTGTCTTGGTACATAAAAAGAAAAGAAATTGAGAAGGGAACCAAAGATGTTGTTTTGTGACAATAAGGAAACTATTCAACATTTATTCTTTGATTGCCACGTGGATAGATTTCTTTGCAATCTACCAAGTGGCTTTTAATAATCTTGAATCACTAAAAGATATAATCGGCATATTTACGATGTGAGATGTACAAATAGACTAATACTTATGCTCCTTGAGTTGTATGGTGGAAAGTGCGATCTCTTGGTCTATTTGGCTATTTAGAAATGACAAGGTTTTTGATAAAAAAATGACTATACTCTTATTTGTAGGTTGTTTTTAGGACAACTTATTGGACCCATTTCTAGAATGCCTTGCAGAAGAAGGGCGACAAACCTTTTGTGAAATGGATATATCGCATGATGGAGACTGTGGTTGTGAAAATATTCGCCAAGCATGGATGATCATCGTTGAAAAAGCTTAGCACTTAGTGTTTAATCAATTTTCCTATTGTTTGGTTTCTCTTTTTGAGACCTTAAAAATCAGCAACAGGCTGGTTTTGTAATAAGAATTAGTTATGTGCACAACTTTTGGAGAGTCCGGAATAAAAATTCCTTTTTCTAAAAAATATACGTCATTCAGAGTTAGTACTGTGCAATATAATTTGGCAGCATATAAAAATACGAATCTAAATAAAAATTTGTATGCAGCAATAAGTTAACTTATAAATTGATTAGGTATTTGCTGACTATGGATACACTTAGTATTGATGAATACCTTCCAAAAGGATTCGAAAATTCTTGGTGCGTTGGTTAAAATAGCAACTGCTATCAATCCTGGATAATATTGTTGAATTATGTGTAATGATTCTCGGATCAACGAAAATGGAGTACTGGATATTGTCCAGCCTTTCAAGTCAGAGATCCAAACAACACTCCCTTCTTGTGCATCTTCAGAACTCATGAGCAGGTTTTCCAGGTTATACACTAGATACTTGAGATGATCCTTCTCTGAAGTTTTGGTCTGTTACACAAGTTAGAGATTAGTAAATGAGATGCTAAAATATAATTAAAGAAAGTGGTTGAAAAGAACCAAAGAACCATATCCTTGTTTTATAACTATTTTAAGATAATATATTCCTCATAGTCTTCAAATTACTACACGGGTATAAACATGCAACTCAAATTTTTCTCCGCTACCACAAATTAATTATAAATAGTTTGGACAATTATATATATAGTCTCCCAATGAAAACTTGTTACCAACATTCAAGAGACATGAAAACAGGGACATGAAACTCCCACAAAGACTAGCCTTATGACCAGACAATGATTATTCAACTCCAATAGGTGACAATTATGGGCACTTCACTAGTACACAAGACCTCTATACAGGCGGTTTTATAGCCATTTTCACTGGCGTTTTTCCCAACCGCCCGATGGGAGAGGCCGGTGAAAATGGCCGATTTCCACCTGGCGGTTGGTTGAAAAACCGGTGGAAATCATTTCTACAAAGGCGGTTCTCTTAAGGAACCGCCTGTAGAAATCGTTGCCCAAAAACACGAAAAAAATTGCAAAAAAATATTTTTAAAAAGGCAAAAAATATTTTTGGAACCGGGGGAGGCGCCCGCCCGCCGGTTTCCATCGAAGTCGCAAATCGCGCAATTTTTCACGTAACATCGCGCGCTACGCGGCCGTGGGGGTTCGAACCCGTGACCTCGGCTTCACGCGTATCCCCCTCTACCACTCCACCCACACGTCACTTGTGCCTATATCCCATTTCGGTTCCCCACATATTATCCCAAACCGATAGTAAATTTAATATTTCAGGGTATAAACGAATTCAAATGAAAAAGTGTTTTACTACAAACTTTTATAACTTTTCAAGATCTACAACTTTCATTTAGAGTGTTTCTCCATCCGAGGTCATTTGCAAAATTTGAATTTTAAATTTGAAAATTTCGTTCGTAGTTTTCCATAAAAAGATGATTTCAAATGAAAAAGTTGTCAACTACAAAGTTTCATAACTTTTCGAGATCTACAACTTTTATTTTGGGAGTTTCTCCATCCGAGGAAGTTTGAAAAACTCAAAAAAATTAATTTCAAACTATTTCTATAGGCGGTTCTCTTAAGGAACCGCCTGTAGAAATCGATTTCTACAGGTGGTTCCTTAAGAGAACCGCCTATAGAAATAGTTGATTTCTACTGGCGGTTCCTTAAGAAAACCGCCAGTAGAAATCGTATTTCTACTGACGGTTCCTTAAGAGAACCGCCTGTAGAAATAGGGCCGATTTCTACAGGCTGTTCTAAAGAGAAACCGCCAGTAGAAATAAAACGCCAGTGTCAAGAGAAATGGTCTGTGTACCAGTGTTTGTTGTGAAGTTTGAGAGATTGAGAGAGACAAAGGCATGACACACTAGCGTGTGCCTAGCCTAGCTTGCTGAAATGAGGCTATCTATAAGAGACCTGAACCGTTCATAATTAACATGATGTGGTATCGGGAAGGCTGGTTTTAGACTTGAAGCAATTAATGGCATTGAGGAAAACAGATTAAGGCTATTTGATGGTTATTCCCACCCAATGGCCCATAGATCGCTGCGCTATAAGATTAAAGATATGCTCGGATGGACTGCTCTTCCGCGATGCTCCACTTGGATTACTTTCTGGTGCCTGGTGGGCATTCGAGGAACTACACTGTGTACCTCGCCTTGTATAACCTAAGATCCTTGACATCAACAAGATTACCGGCGTGTTCAGCTGGTCATATAGGCCAGATGATAAGACAAGCTGAGTAATATAATTTGCTGTGAGAGAAAAATACTGTTCGAACAGTTGATAAACCTGGCTAATAGGACAAGTGAATAGGACGTATATCAACTAGTGAAAACTGTGTCGCCCCGCTGAGGAGTATATACCTCTGAAATATTTATTGCTTTGATTTGTTCATATGATCAGTATACCCGTATTTATAGCTTTTGCAGATAGATCACACATGCATGTGTTTATCATAAATATTTTGTTAATTTCAACCCCCCCTCTCTTGTCATGAAATGTAATAGATCCAGAATTCAAAATTTGTACCAAAATATAGGATATTATGCATCCACGACCCCCTCTCTCTATTTTTTCAAGAAATGTTGAGATTTCTTTTAAACTTGGTGTCATTTAAAACAAGCAGACAGTACTAATGAAAATAACAACTGAGCTACTTGATCCATCCTAATTAGTGAGGGGCATGGTAATCTTTTGCTAAGCTCCTTATTTTATCTAAAAATCGCTTCAATTTCTTATATTTCAAGACATAGCGAGTAAATTAAAATGTCCCTAAAATTGTCTAACTGTTTAACAGTATATGCTGTAAAAAATGTATCACCACAAATTATTTTGATGGAAAGCAAATAATTGTCTAATTACTCCGCAGGGATTGATGCTGCGGTGTATCCATGAAAAAAAAAATTCCCCGTACCTTTATTGCTGGAAGTGTTACGAAGACCATTCTTCCGTTCTTGTCATGGTAGTCAGGTATGTGGGCTCTCTTAGCCTCATTCTCACTGTCGGCAATGCTTTCCTACAATTGATTCCAAGCAGAAGCATGGGTAGTTCTTACATAAGATTAAATGATTAATAAAAGCATTATATTTTTGCAGTTACTAAAGGCTACATCCGTGCATTATAAGTTATAAGATGTTTTGACTTCTCTAAATAAGTAGATTTTGTTATGCACTTAAATATGCATTATTTCTATGTATATATTGTAAAAAAGAATGTATCTAGAAAATAAAAAACATTATAATTTAAAAACGGGGACCGAGAGTATAAGACTGAAGATATATATGCACCCAACGAATTTTCTCTGGCCTGTACTGACGTCTCCAACTTGTAGCTTCTTTGAGACTCTTAGTAGCTTTCATCGTACTCCAGTTTCTTGCTCGGAGGAACCGGCGAATAGTGGCATCCGAAAGGAAATCAGGCACCTCTGCCGGCAGATTGCCAAGGAGCTCGCGGACCTCATTTATCTACATGCCCAAGATCATAATAACTAAGATGTAAGATGTAACCTTTTCTAAAAAAAAAGATGTAAGATGTAAGTCACATTTTTGTCACTGGCTTTTGGCGTACCAGCTGGTCATTTTTATAAATACATATTTTTAAAATTTAATTCATCCAAGTCCATAACTCTGGACTTTTTAGATTTAAGACTAAACTTGTAGTGCAATGCCACTTGGGTTTTTAACTCTAGAATTTTCATGTTTGAATCTTCAAATTGATGATGTCATCTAGGTTTCTGAACTTACATCAACACATAGATTGTGCTACTAGGGCATGCTAATTGTGTGATGAACTGCGATTTTTGGGGACCTAGATGACATTATGGTGCAAGTTCACGGATTAGAGTTTCGAAATTTGAGAGTTAGGGACTTGATTGACATGGTTGTACCAGTTTAAAGACTTAGATATAAAAAATCAAGAGTAAGGTACCCAAATACTACCATAGGGTAAGTTTAGAGACCGAAAATAAATTTAGACTTTTATTCACATAATTATAAAGAGAGAACCTATTCTAGTATGTGACTTTAGAGGAGCGAGAATATTACTATAGCTATTGTGACTCTAAGGCTACCCGCACTGGGGGTCCCGAAAAGCATCCCGAACGCGTTGCTTGGGCGGGAACGCAGCAGCGGGCGTCAGGACGCCGAGCCGGGCGCCCGAATTCGCCGCCGGCCGCCAAATCTGGCGTGGTACGGGCGCCGGGACGCGCCAGCGCGGCGCGGGCTCCCACGCGGCGCCGGGCGCCCTACCGCTGCCCGGGAAGGAGAGAGAAGGGAGAGAGGGAGGGAGGGAGAGAGAGGAAGGGCTGCCGCTCGCCGCCGGAGCGCCCACCGCCGCCGGCCGAAGCTCGCTGCTGACGGAAGCGCCGCCGCTGTTGCGCGCTGCCGCAAGGCTGAAGCTGAAGCCGCGCGCGCGCCCGGCCGGCCAGAAGCCGAAGCCGCCGGGCCGGCCGCGAGCACGGAGGGGACAAGGAAGCCGAGCCCCGCCACGCGCCTCCGGCACGACGGCGCGGGAGCTCCGCCCGGCAGCGCGGCTCGCCGGGCGGGCGAGCTGCGTGGGCCGCCGCCGCTGCCGGGCGCTGGCGAAGCCGCGGGGGCCCGCCGCCGCTGTTCGGCGCGTGGCGAAGCCGGGTGGCCGCCGCTAAGGCCCCGGGCGCGGGCGAAGCCGAAGCGAGGGGCCGCTGGAACCGGGCTGCCGCCCGCCAAAGCGGCGGTGCTCGACCGAGGAGGGGGAGGCGCTGGAGGAGGGCGCGGGAGCCGGGGCTGGCCGGCCACCGCGCGCGCTCGCCGCCGAAGAGGGAAGAGGAGCATGGAGGCGGAGGGAAGAGGAGCATGGAGGCTCGCCGCCGGCCACAGAGAGAGAGAGAGAGAGAGAGAGTGGGAATGGAGTGGCCGGCCCGGGGGGTGATTTTATTAATAAAAAACTGAAAAGTGGGTATAGAGGATGGTATAGAGTTTGGATGAGTGCGGGAGAATGTAGTATAGAGGAGAGAATCTCGATGACCAGGATGGAATATTTTGTTTAGAGGATGAATTTAGAGTACCACGAGTGCGGATAGCCTAACCCTGATGCTAAAGGTCTGAGAGTATGCAGATATGGTGTGTCTGACCTTTGCCCACTGTCCCGTCAAGGAGTTCGCATAACTAGAGGAAGTGAGAGGAAAGTAGAGCTCCCTTCTCCTGTGGCGCCGGTGCCAAGGGAAGGTAAGCTGGACTGCGTTTTAGTCCAGATGTTAAGAGTAATAGCAGTAGTGCCGTGGCGTGAAGAAAATTTCCGAACAGACCCCCGCGTTGCTCCCCCATGCGGGGCGACTCGGGCGGCTCTCCCGTCACGCCGCGCGCCCCTACTCCTCGGCTCCTCCCTCGCCGCACCGCCCGCCATAGCCGGTCGTCGGCATGGCCACCCGGCCAGCCAGCATGGTAGCGGCGGGGCTCTTTCTTCCTCGTGAGGGGCGGCTGCGGCAAATGGGCTTGCTAGCCACTACCACGGGCTGCGTGGAGCTTCGGCGGGGTGGTGGGCCACGGCTGCGGCGGCGTCGGGTCGTGTCCGCCGGGCGCGGGGGATGACGACGGACTCCTCCTCCGCTCGGCCTCTCCTCCATTCGTGACGACAACAGCGGCGCCCGGCCCGGTGCCGCAAGTTTGGTGGCTTGGGAGGCCGGATCCGGTGCCCGAACAAGCCAGATCTAGTCCCCAGGTGGCGAGATCTGCCGACCCCTCCAGGTGGCTTGCGGCGGCGGGACCTGGAGGCCGGGGCAGCGAGCAGGGCCTGCCTACCAGCGGCGTCGGTTCTAGCAAGCCGGGCCGGCGCCCGGCCCGCCTGCCTGCCGCTGGGCGGTGGGGGTCGGGTGCTTTGGTGTGGTTGAGGCCGGGGACAGTCGGGCTGCGGCGTTGGGCTCATGCAGGGGCGGGGGCGGTGGCAAGGCTCTCTTCTCCTTTCCTCCACCCGCCCCTCCCTTCTGGGCACGTGCGGCTGGCCGGGGCTGCTGCTGCGGCCAGTTCACGACGAAGGCAGCAGCATCAGCAGTGGCACCAGATTCTTGGCCTTGTGGCCGGATGCGGCACCCTTAGGACCTGAGGCGCGCGGTGCCCACAGTGGTGGGGCTCGTGCCTCGTGGCTGCTGGCGTAAGTCGACAACGACGATGGTGGGGGCCAGGCCGACAGCGGCGGCCGGTGGTGGCCTCGAGTGCAGCGGTGTGACGTGAGTGGCGGAGTCAGGTTCGGCCCTATGCGTGGCTCAGTCGGAGGGTGTGGCAGCCAATGCAGCTTTGTGACTGCTGTATGCAGCCGGCGCATCGACGCATCTGAATGAGCTTCTATGTTGCAGCGGGGCGGCGACAATGGTGGTGTAGATGGGAGGGGTTTCGGCTTCTTGGCCCGACATTCGTGCTAGAGGGTCCTTGGGCAAAAGCCTTAGCGACGACGACGCCGTTGTGCGCCATTTCCCTGTTGGGGGCGTCGTATCTCCCCTTTACTATTGTATTCCACGGGTGAAAACTCGGTCCACTTTGGACGTGCGACGGTGGTGCCATCGACACCACTCCCTTCCTGAAGGCATCACATTTGGAATTTTGTGGTGGCCACGATTTCTTCTTCAGCGGTTGCTCTTCCTGCATCCGTGGGAGGCGAGGTGCGGGTTCGTGATCAGAAGTCAGAGCTGCTCTTAGCAGGGTTTTTGAGCTTGGCAATGATGACGGGTGGCGGCTGTTTGCTTCGACCCCATTGGTGGATGGCTAGTGGGTGGCCTGCCATGAGATTTTTTTCTCTCCCTACGCCAAAGCTTTTTTTTAGCCTTACGCCAAAGCTTTTTGGTCCGCAATATCGTTGTCATGGTGATCTATTCGGCGGCGTCGTCGTCCCTGGTTCTGTGAAGGTGCGAGCTTCAACAAAATAAATTTTCTGTTGCAGCTTGTCCTAGATCAAGTCCTTTTAATTGGTGGCCGGTCTTCGCCACAGGCAGCGTCATGCCGGTTGTTCCCGTAGCCATCTTGGGCAACTCTCCGCTTGGGATCTGGCCATTTATGCTTTGAGTATGGCCA